>CM029013.1:266073346-266583092 GCA_016801055.1 Panax notoginseng | reverse complement strand
ACTACTTATTTTTCCCTCCATGTGTACTATTCAAATAGTAAGTGATTTCTTCTACTTTCATTTCTTTTTTAACTAACATCCTGCAAAGTTTTTTAGTTGTAGAAAAAAAATGAGAAGAATTTTTTTGACTCAAAATACACTCATTTTTTTAAATATTTTTTTCTAATTAAAATTAAAAAATACCACTTTTCTTTAAAAAAAAATCTCTTCTATTAACAAAATTGACATTATTCTTTTTGGTTTCATTCACTTTCTTTTCTTTTATCACCAAATTAAAACTCAAAGACAAAGACAGGGCGTTAAAACTCTAAGACTATTTACTTAATTTTTTTTATTCCGTGTGGCCTTATCCAACTCTTTTGGATTTGTCACATTTGTACTATATTGGGTTTTTAATAAAAAAAATTTGTTGATTAAAAAAATCATTCTAATATTTTTCTTATAAGAAAATTATGAATACACACACACACACACACACACCATATATATATATATATATTATATATTAAACTTAACGACTTAGATGTTGAGAAATTATATTGGATTTAGAAAAGTATATATATATATATATATTGGGTAAAATACAAATGTGACCACTGAACTTTAGGGGTTTTTGGATATTGAGCCCTTTTCTTTTGGTCAACGTATTTTGAGCCATTTTCTATTTAAAAATTTGGACTTCGAACCCATGTTGTCAGATATGCGTTGACTTGCTGAGTGTTGCTTACGTGGCACTCGTGGCATATTTGACGTGGATTTTTTTATTTTTATTTTACATGTGGCATATATGACGTGGCAATATTGGACTTGAAACTAAAAAAATTGTTGTTGCTCAGATTCGATCTCCAGACCTCCCACTTGAAACTTCAAATCAGTTACCACCCAAGCACCACAGGCTAGCTGATTTTTATTCGCAAGGATTATTATTTATAACATCCAGTCCAATTTCCCCCAAATTAAAACAAAACCCATTTACGCTCGGATCAGATAATTCTGCTTCTCCTTCTCTCATTTCGTTCTTTCGATCTTCATCTGTCGCTTGAAATGGCCAACAAGGTCTATATGCAACTCCACTGATTTATATTATTTTTGTCCTGTAATTAGATTTTGATTTAAAATTCTAGTATTTTAAAATTTTCAAGAAAATTTACTCCTTGTTTCATCTCCTCACTCTCTCTTTAACCTTACAGCTGATTGAATTAGAGAACCAGTTGAGAAAAGAGGTAAAATCAAGGAACAGAGCCGAAAAGAGGCTGAAATCACTAATAAAGAAGCTGGATTCCATGAATATATCGTATGTGTTTGTTGTTTCAGATGAATCATCCTCAGAGCAGTCAAGCTCTTTGGAGAAGAGTGAATTCAGCTCTGTATCATCATCATCCACAGCCTCTTCTTCTTCTTCTTGTTCATATCCAAAACCCCCAAAAGATGACAAGGAACAACCCATTAATACCCAAATCAGAAACTCCACAAAATGTGAAATTGAAGAGCCAGTGAAAGAGACACAGTCCCCATTATCAGAAATCTTGAATCATAATGTTACCAATACAATTAGTGAAAGCTACATTGTGCCTTCAAATGGAAAGAGTGAATCCAATGATTCTGTATGCAATAAGGTCTGTATCTCCAATTCTCCTTCTCTCATTTCAATCTTTTTAGGTCAAAATCTTCAGTTGAGGGCGAGGAGATTAATGGAGAAAATTATCAAGACTGGGATGAAAGTTGTGTCGATAATTCGATGGCATTAGTTCCGGTTGATATTCCAGTAACAAACACAGACTGCTAACATTAATCCAGCTAGTGTTAAAGATGTTCTTGATACTCTTAAGGCGTATGAAGGAAAGGCTTCAAATTTCAATGGAGAGAAGACATAGGGTAAAGAACGAAATGAGAGATGAAGATCGAAAGAACGAAATGAGAGAAGGAGAATTATCAGATCTGAGCGTAAATGGGTTTTGTTTTAATTTGGGGGAAATTGGACTGGATGTTATAAATAATAATCCTTGCGAATAAAATTCAGCTAGCCCGTTGTTGCTCGGGTGGTAACTGATTTGAAGTTTCAAGTGGGAGGTCTGGAGATCGAATATGAGCAGCAACAAATTTTTTAGTTCAAGTCCAATATTTGCCACGTCATATATGTCACGTGTAAAATAAAAAAAAAACCACGTTAAATATGCCACGTAGGCGACACGTCAGCAAGTCAACGCATATCTGGCAACAGGGGCTCGAAGTCCAAATTTTTAAATAGAAAAGGGCTCAAAATGCGTTGACCAAAAGAAAAGGGCTCAATACCCAAAAACCCCAAAATTCAGTGGTCACATTTGCATTTTACCCATTATATATATAGTTATAATTTTTATTCTTAACAAAAAAAAATCGAATTTGACCCCCATGAACTTTGTGGGCAGATCTGTCCCTGTCTGTGCCTAAAAAAAATTATAAACAAGTGGCCACATATAGCTTGACGGATAGAGTAACCGAGTAACAAATAGGTGCAATATATAGAACTTGAAAATGCAAGTAAATAAGTAAAGGTTTTTACTCCTATTATAATCACTATTTACAATGCAAGCCTAGGTAATACTTGTATTAATGGTAATTTATGAAATGAGCTTGGGCACCAAATAAGGTGGTTAACTTTCAAAGCCATTAGAATAATTGGTTATGTAAGTGATTAAATAAGCTATATTGATGCATTTTTTGTTTTGAAATAGTAGTACTGGGGCCCTAAAAGAAATCTATAATGCACACTATACTCCCTCCGTTCCACAAATATTGCAACACATACCTTTTTTGATGTCTCACAAAATTGCAACACTTATTTTTTAAGAAGCTTTTGTGAAGTTAAATGACCAACTTACTCATAGTCATGTCACTTTTTTTTATCATTTGAATATATATAGGGGCCTCCCCGCTAATTAAAGTTTTATGATTTACGTCTTGGAGCACTCTCAACACACACTTTGTTGGAATTAATTAGGAATCAAATAAAAGTTGATAGTTTCTTAATCTTCCTTTATCTTCATCAATAAAATCTTCCTTTATCTGAAATAAATAGTTGTGGACTTGGAATACTATGTTGGTAATAGTTCTGGTGAAAATTATATCTTACCTTTTAACGTTTGCAGGTACTACTCACACAGCAATGATTACCTTGAAATATGTCGCTGCTACAAGTCCATATATGATATCCCTTCTGTCAAAGAAAACTCTGCTCAGTGGATACCAGTAGATCTCCTCATCCATCTTTTCTTTTTTAGTTTTTTGGTGATTTTATTATTTACAATACGTTGTGATGCTTTCTTCCACCCTACTAAAAGTTCTGTTAATTCATTTATTGCAGGTGTTGAGAAAAATATGTTGGTACTTAGTTTTGTCACCACATGATCCGATGCAGTCAAGCCTTCTGAACTCTACCTTGGAGGATAAGAATATTTCAGAAATTCCTCATTTTAGGTATTTCTTCCCTGTAAGCAACAGGGTTAAACAAAAGACAAGAAATAAATACACATTCAATTATTATCCTTTAGTTTGTACATTAAATAACTATGTGCCTTCAATTTGTCACAGGCTACTCTTAAAACAATTAATTACCATGGAGGTTGTTCAGTGGACGGCCTATGGAATTTATTCAAGGATGAGTTTGAGAATGAAAAAAACATGCTAGGTGGTTCTTTAGGTGATAAGGCTGCTGAAGATTTCAGAGAGAGAGTAATAGAACATGTAAGCTTTTGTTGGTGATGCTATTCTTTCTTGCCTTTTGAGATATTTGGTAAGAAATCATTTGATCATCTTGTGAAATTTTACGTGTGCAGAACATCCTAGTTGTTTCGAAGTACTACTCGCGGATAACCTTGAAAAGACTTGCAGAGCTGCTTTGTCTCAGCATTCAGGTCTGCAAATCATAACTGCCAATGGCAAATTATCAATCATTTATTTCGGTCTCTCCAATAAGTTTGAATTCATATTTCTTCTATTCCCATGCCCCCCCCCCCCAAAAAAAAACAGAAAAGAAAGAAAAAAGAACGTTACAATTGTTACAATATTATATCCCGAAAGTAGTTACTAGGGTATATCATAGGAACTTTGGGAGAATCTTTTAGATAAGTGTTTAGATGCCCTTATACCTTAATGATCTTGAAAAGATAGATTGTCTGAGACAGTAATAAAGTCATTTATAAATGCAGAGCCTTCATTCCATCAAGCTGTTGGGACCATTTTTAATTTTAACAAGTGATGTTGGGAACATTTTGATATAGTATGCATGTGCTCAAGGTCCTAAGGTCAATGCTAGTTCTTCTATATTGTATATGAGCCTTTAACATCTTTCTAGCTGTTTAAAAGAGTTTTAATATGTAAATCCTTTTGACTTCACTGTCCTAGTTTTTACTGATTTAGTTCTTGACTGAGGAAAAAAGGTTTGTGCTATGCTATATTTGGAAGATGATACGAGACAAGTTACATGATGTATTACCAAGTCCCAAGCCTAGATTTGGAGCTTACTAGATTATAAAGGGTTCTCATAGGACCTTGGATGGTTATATTTTACGTTTGATTCTCTTCTGTATGTGTTCTTCATTTGATTTATTGATGGATGCATTTTTAGTTTTCATATGGTTTTTTAGGGTGGGGGCATTTTGATATGCTTATGTTGGACATGGGTATTATGATGCAATCTTACCTTTTGAGTTTGTATAAATTTTGTTTTCTTGATATTTTGTAGTAGCTATATAAAGTTTTGTAGTTCTTACACATTGACAAGTGATCAAGCTGGATAGAAATCAGTTTCAGTTTCCTTGTAATTCTGGTTTGACATGTTTTTGGTCCAGACCTTGAAATTATGACTCGAGGGAGAATAACTGGTTTATAAATTAGGATTAAAAATCAATATAGTAATAAACATGGCCCCAGTACTATTGAAAATGGCCCAAAAAGAATATCCAAATGTTCTTTCTTTATTAGGAAATAAAATATGGACTTGGAAGGCAAAATATTTTAATCCTCCATTGTTGGTCACTTGTGGGAATTCTGAAGATTGTATTTTCTTACTACCTTTCAGCATAGGCAGTCCATCTAAAGCATTGTTAATGTGGTGATATGGCTGGACTAAAGCTGACTATGCAATCTCTATTCATTGTGGTTCTTATCGTCTTTCTTGCTTCTCAGGAAACTGAAAAGCATCTTTCAGATATGGTTGTTTCCAAAGCACTGGTGGCAAAGGTTGACAGACCAATGGGTGTTGTCTGTTTCCAAACAGCGAAAGATAGTAACGACATTCTAAATTCATGGGCCATGAACCTGGAGAAGCTGCTTGACCTTGTGGAGAAGAGTTGCCACCAGATTCACAAGGAAACAATGGTTCACAAAGCTGCCTTGAAAGTTTAAAAATGCTTATTATAAACCAAATGTGAGTTCTGTCATAGCCTTTGTTATGTTTACATATCATAGGAGTTATTAGCCAAGTTTCTTTTGCATTGACAGTGCTCTGATTCTTTCCAAAAAATTTCAGATCGGCCCGTGTCTAGTCTGTTATGAGGATTAAAGACTGGAATCAAATTGGGCTTGTTACTTGGCTGTGGAAAACGAACTTATGCTCTACTTGCTGATCAATGTTATAATTGCTTTTAGATCCTTACTATGTCAAGGCTATGCCTTTGATGATACTTGTTACTTTCCCCCCAAGATTTATCATTATGCCATTATAATGATACTTGCAATATGAATCAACATATACGATACTATGTATGTACTTGCAATATGTACATCAACAGGTTGATAGACAATACTAGGTTGTATGTACTTGTTTTCAGTACATCTTGTACTTTTATTTGGCAAACACTTGTAATGGCTTCTCTTGACTATGTTTTGCTTCACAAGATGAGAAAGAATTATTTTTCTTTTTTGGCATCGCAATGAAATATTATACGAGTTACAGCGACCTGGTCCAACTAACCTATTAACCGGATGGAGAATCTTGGTGTTCTAGAGACAAAATGCAGGCAAGAAGCTGGAACTTGTCTTTTACACTTCAGTCTTTATCTTCATATTATGTTATACTGGAAATCATAACCTCTTACCTGATCAATGAAATTGAGCTACATTGTGATACCAAATATTTAAAGTAAAAATTTTTACCTAAAAGATTGTCGTTTTAGGAAAAAAAAATTTGTTCTAAAATATTTGTCGTTTATAATTTTCTCGAGAAGAATAAATTATTTATTTTTTTATATTACCTTTACCTTCTCTCATTGTCTCAAAAAATTCTCACTTATATTAATAGTTTTTAATTTTTCATAAAAGGTTAGTGATGGAATTTTAAACAAATTAATTCAATTTCTCATAATATTAAATGATTTTTTAATGCATGTGCAAAAATCTTAAATGGCAATCTTTTAAGAACGGAGCAGGCAGTACATTATAACCCCCTCCCCTCCTCTCCTCTCCCCTCATTTTAGTCTTTGTTATGGTTTGTATGGTATTATGTAGACAATATACTATCCTCCTTTAGGAAAGAAAAAAATAAAAATCTGGGCTGACATTTTGATTATGTAGATAATATACTATCCTCCTTTAGGAAAGAAAATAAAAATAAAAATCTGGGTTGACATTTTGGCATACTAAGGGATTGGAAGAGAGGTTTGCAAGTACTAGATAACCATAGAGTTGGTCTAAGAAATAATAACAATAGAAGTCCTTACAAGATAATGTTTATAGGCAATTAACGGAATGTTAGAATCTGTCCAATTTTTAGTAATTCATTTAACTGAAATACCAAAAAATAAAATAAAATAAATTGGCCCCATAAGACCGTATTTATCAGTAATTATATATATATATATATTACTACCTCCATCCCATAATAAGTGATTTTTTAGCTTAAATTACACATACCAATACACAAGTCAAAATGGCAAAAAAATACCCTTAATATATTTTCTTTGAGTTGAAGAGTTAATTAGTGTCATTTAATTGTAGTGATTGCAAGACGCAATAAATACCGTTGGTTACATAAGGGTATATATGTGAAAATATTATAAAAATTGTATTGAAATTCTAACACATCACTTATTTTGAGAAAAAATATTAAGCCTAAAAAATCATTTATTGTGGGACGGAGGGTAGGATATATATAGAGTCCGGATCCAGTCCGGACTCCCGCATTTTCTTAAAATGCAGACTTTTTTTTTTTGTTTTTTTTTTAAAAACAACTAAAAAAAAATTAATATTTTATGGAACTGGAATTTTTACATAATACAGACATTGTATTATGGAAAAATTTCAGTTCCATAAAATATTAAAAAAAAAAATTTAGTTGTTTTAAAAAAAAATAAAATAAAAATAAAAATATAGGGTCCGAATTTTCTCCCATCAGGGAGTCCGGACCTAATCTATTATATATATATATATATATGGAGAATATGAAGGTGCACAACCTTGTAATTTTTAAAATTACACGGTTTACGATCGACAGAGTGATGTGCGGGATAGGGATAGGGGTGGGGTGGGGGTGAGTAAGGGTGGGTAGTTAGGGGTGGGGTGGGGGTGGGGGTGGGGGTGGGGTGGGGTGGGTAAATGGGGTAGGTGTGGGTACGGGGTTTGTAGGGGTGCGGGTGGCGGGGGAGGGGGGTGGGGATTATATATATATATATATAATATTATATATATATATATATATATAATCACTGATTATTATTTTTTTGAATAAAAATTTTCTGAATCTGAGATGGAAAAAACTTTTGATTTATATTTAGAATGAAATACGGGTCGAAAAATTGTTAACCAGTTTGGACCTATATTTTTTTTTAAAAAATATGGTTTTAAATTTTAACCAACTTAAATAAATAAATAAAATAGTTAATCAATCTATTTAATTCTAGCTAATATCGTTTGATCCAATAATTAATCAACTATATTGCCCAACGTAATAAGATCCATTCAATTTGAATACTTTTGAAACATTCAAAAAAGAGAAAAATTGGACACTAATATTTATTTTTAGGATGGAGAGAGTAGACAGCTCTATTATTTGTTGGACCAAGTGACCAACCACCTAACACAAGTCTTTGTTTACAAATGAATGATACTAAGATAGGAGTATAAGATTAATATTAATTTTTGTAAATGGGGGTAGAAAAATGTTATAGACAATAAATATGACCCTTCGAATGTCAAAATGTCTTCGGAAAACAAAAAGGTCCTGGAAATTAAGAAAATTTAAAAATCTTGGTGCCTCAGAATTAATGTACGACTGTAAAGAAGTCAAATTCTTAAGTTATGTTAGAAAGAAGCATGTCAAATAATTACACAATTAAAGGTACAAGAGTTACAATAAAAGTCCTCACAAGATAGTGTTTGTTAGTCTAGTTACATTTGGAGAGTATGTTTGGAGGTTCTGAAGAATTTTGTTAGTTTACAATCATTTTATTTAAATAAAACTTATTTAACTCACAATGGGATCCAAACTTAACGCTCTAAAAGAAATATAGTATGTTTAGACTTCCAAACGCTACCGATGCAAATATTCTAAACATAGATAACCGATCATACCCATAAAACTCATAGGCGATTCACGAAGTGTTAAAATATGTCCAATTTCAACAATCCATTTAACTGAAATACAAAAAAGACGACACAAAAAAAAAAAAGAATTCACCCCCATTAGACTACGCTCTTGTTAGTAAAATTTGGGGTTCACTACTCTACTCGACCTTGGTTTATAAATACATTATTGGACTGAATTTTTTTAAGGTCAATTTATTAAATTGTAATTTTTTTACAAAAATTTAAAAAACGGTCTACTATGTTATAATATTAACGACAAATCTATGTCACTTGTGACAAGAAGAAAAAAGCTGAGTTGGATAACTAATTAAATTAAATTTATATATTAATGTATAATTTTTACAAATATATTTATATAAAATTAATGAATTCATATTTTTGTTGAACCCAGCAACAATATAACTACTTGATCTTATATTGTAGACCAGAGATGGATTCTGGTAAAGTGAGAAGTTTGTTTTTGTTTTTTACCCTTTTTCTTGCTACTTGTAAATTAAGCATGCGTTACAAATTATGGGACTCGATTCCGACTTACATAGGCCGAGTTATAAGCCCGTAGGTAAAACTGACCAACACTTAGACAAAAAGTTAAAAAAGAGGCCAAAACCCACCTCGGCCATCGTAATAATACGTAAACATGTATATAGCACCGCGTAGGTATTAGCCACGCGTTACAACTTACGGGACTCGTTTTTGACATACGGAGGCCAAGTTATCAGCCCGTAGGCAAAACTGACCAATACTTAGGCAAAAAGTCAAAAAAGAGGCCAAAACTCGTCTCGGTCGTCATAATAACACACAAACACATACATAGCACTGCGTAGGTATTAGACACGCGTTAAAACTTACGGGACTCGATTCCAACTTACGGAGACCGAGTTATCTGCCCGTAGGCAAAACTGACCAACAATTATGCAAAATGTCAAAAAGAGGCCAAAACCCGCTTTGGCCGTCGTAAAAATACGCAAACACGTGCATAGTACCGCGTAGGTATTCGGCACGCGTTACAAGTTACGGGACTCGATTCCAACTTACGGAGGCCGAGTTATCAGCCCGTATTCAAAACTGACCAACACTTAGGCAAAAAGTCGAAAAAGAGGCCAAAATCCACCTCGGCCGTCGTAACAACGCGCAAACACATACATAGCACTGCGTAGATATTAGGCATACGTTACAACTTACGAGACTAATTTCTTACTTACGGAGGCCGAGTTATCAGTCCGTAGGCAAAACTCGCCAACACTTAGGCAAAAAGTCAAAAAAAAGTCCAAAACCTGCCTCGACCGTCGTAACAACACGTAAACACATACTTAGCACAATGTAGGTATTAGGCATGCGTTATAATATACGTTACTCGACTCCGACTTACGGAGGCCGAGTTATCAGCCCGTAGGCAAAACTGACCAACACTTAGGTAAAAATTTAAAAAAGAGGCCAAAACCCGCCTCGGCCGTTGTAACGACACGAAAACAAATGCATAGTATTGCGTAGGTATTAGGCACACGTTAAAACTTACAGGACTCGATTCCAACTTACGGAGGCCGAGTTATCAGCCCGTAGGCAAAACTAACCAACACTTAGGTAAAAAGTCAAAAAAGAGGCCAAAATCCGCCTCGGCCGTCGTAACGACACGTAAACACGTACATATCATCGTGTAGTTATTAGGCACGCGTTACTACTTACGGGACTCAATTCTGATTTACGGAGGCCGAGTTATCAGCTCGTAGGCAAAACTGACCAACACTTAGGCAAAAAGTCGAAAAAGAAGTCAAAACCCGTGTCGGCCGTTGTAATGAGACAGAAACTCGTACATAGCACCGCGTAGGTCTTAGGCACACGTTACAACTTACAGAACTCAATTCCGCCATACGGAGGCCGAGTTATCAGCCCGTAGGCAAAACTGACCAACATTTAGGTAAAAAGTCAAAAAAGAGGCCAAAATCCGCCTCAGCCATCGTAACGATACGCAAAAACATACATAGCACCGCGTAGGTATTAGACATTCATTACAACTTACGGAATTTGATTTCGACATACGGAGGCCGAGTTATCAGTCCGTAGGCAAAACTGACCAACACTTAGGCAAAAAATCGAAAAAGAGGCCAAAACCCACCTCGACTGTCGTAACAATACGCAAAGACATACATAGCACTGCATGGGTATTAGGCATGCGTTATAACTTACAGGACTCAATTCTGACTTACGGAGGCGGAGTTATCAGCCTGTAAACAAAACTGAACAACATTTAGGTAAAAAGTCAAAAAAGAGGCCAAAACATGCCTCGGCCGTCGTAACGACATAAAAACACATACATAGTGCTACGTATGTATTAGGCATGCATTACAACTTACGGGACTCGATTCTGACATACATAGACCGAGTTATTAGCCCGTTTTGTCCAAGTGTTGGTCAGTTTTGCCTACGGACTGATAACTCGGCCTCCGCATGTCAGAATCGAGTCCCGTAAGTTGTTACGCATGCCTAATACATACGCGATGCTATGTATGTGTTTGCATATCATTACGATGACCGAGGCGGGTTTTGATTTCTTTTTTGACTTTTTACCTAACTGTTAGTTAGTTTTGTCTACGGGCTGATAACTCGGCCTCCGTAATTTGCAATCGAGTCCCGTAAGCTGTAACGCGTGCCTAATACCTACGCGGTCCTATGTACGAGTTTTCGTGTTATTACAACGGCCGAGGTGGATTTTGGTCTTTTTTCGACTTTACCCCAAATGTTGGTCAGTTTTGCCTATGGGCTGATAACTCGGCCTCCGTAAGTCGGAATTGAGTCCCGTAAGTTGTAACGCGTGCCTAATACCTACGCGGTGCTATGCATGTATTTGCGTGTCATTACAATGGCTGATGCGGGTTTTGGCCTCTTTTTTAACTTTTTACCTAAGTGTTGGTTAATTTTGCATACGGGTTAATAACTCGGTCCACGTATGTCAGAATCGAGTCCCGTAAGTTGTAACGCATGCTTAATACATACACGGTACTATGTATGTGTTTTTATGTCGTTACGACGGCCGAGGCATGTTTTGGCCTCTTTTTTGACTCTTTATCTAAATGTTGTTCAATTTTGCTTACGGGCTGATAACTCGGCCTCCGTAAGTCCGAATTGAGTCCCGTAAGTTATAACGAGTGCCTAATACCTATGCAGTTCTATGTATGTCTTTGCGTGTTGTTGCGACGGCCGAGGTTGGTTTTGGCCTCTTTTTCGACTTTTTGCCTAAGTGTTGGTCAGTTTTGCCTACGGGCTGATAACTCAGCCTCCGTATGTCGAAATTGACTCTCGTAAGTTATAATGTATGTCTAATACCAACACAGTGTTATGTATGTGTTTGCGTATCGTTACGATGGCTGAAGCGGGTTTTGGTCTCTTTTTTGACATTTTACCTAAGTGTTGGTCAGTTTTGCCTACGGGCTGATAACTCGGCCTTCGTAACTTGGAATCGAGTTCCGTAAGTTGTAACGCGTTACTAATACCTACGCGGTGCTATGTACGAATTTCCATCTCATTACAATGGCCGAGGCGGGTTTTGGCCTCTTTTTCGACTTTTTGCCTAAGTGTTGGTCAGTTTTGCCTACGGGCTGATAACTCGGCCTGGGTAAATCAGAATCGAGTCCCGTATGTAGTAACATGTGCCTAATACCTACACGGTGATATGTACGTGTTCGCGTGTCGTTACGACGACCGAGGTAGGTTCTGGCCTCTTTTTTTACTTTTTACCTAAGTCTTGGTCAGTTTTGTCTACGGGCTGAACTCGGCCTCCGTAAGTTAGAATCGAGTCCCGTAAGTTTTAACGCATGCCTAATACCTACGCGGTACTATGCATATATTTTCGTGTCGTTACAACTGCCGAGGTGGGTTTTGGCCTCTTTTTTAACTTTTTACCTAAGTGTTGGTCAGTTTTGCCTACGGGCTAATAAATCGGCCTCCGTAAGTCAGAATCGAGAAACATATATTGTAATGCGTGCCTAATACCTACATTGTAGTATGTATGTGTTTGCGTGTTGTTACGACGGTCGAGGCGGGTTTTGACCTCTTTTTTGACTTTTTGCCTAAGTGTTGGCGAGTTTTACCTACGGACTGATAACTCGGCCTCCGTAAGTCCAAATTAGTCCCGTAAGTTGTAAGGTGTGCCTAATATCTACGCGGTGCTATGTATGTGTTTACGTGTTGTTACGACAGCTGAAGTGGGTTTTGGCCTCTTTTTCGATTTTTTGCCTAAGTGTTGGCCAGTTTTGGCTACGGGTTGATAACTCGGCCTCCGTAAGTTGGAATCGAGTCCTGTAAGTTGTAACACGTGCCTAATACACGCGGTACTATGCACGTGTTTGCGTGTTGTTACGACGGACGAGACGGGTTTTGGCCTCTTTTTTGATTTTTTTCCTAAGTGTTGGTCAGTTTTGCCTACGGGCTGATAACTCGGCCTCTGTAAGTCGAAATCGAGTCCCGTAAGTTCTAACATGTGCCTAATACCTACATGGTGCTATGTTCATGTTTGCGTGTCATTACGACTGCCGAGACGGGTTTTGGCCTCTATTTTGACTTCTTGCCTAAGTGTTGGTCAGTTTTACCTACATGCTGATAACTCGGCCTCCGTAAGTTAGAATCGAGTCCCGTAAGTTGTAACACGTGCCTAATACCTACCTTGTGCTATGTATGTTTGTGCGTGTTGTTACGACGGTCGAGGTAGGTTTTGGCATCTTTTTCGACTTTTTGCATAAGTGTTGGCGAGTTTTGCCTACGGGCTGATAACTCGGCCTCCGTAAGTCAGAATCGAATCCCGTAAGTTGTAACGAGTGCCTAATATCTACGTGTTGCTATGTATGTGTTTGCGTCTCGTTACGACGGCCGAGGCGGGTTTTGGCCTCTTTTTTGACTTTTTACCTAAATGTTGTTCAGTTTTGCTTACGGGCAGATAACTCGGCCTCCGTAAGTCAGAATTGAGTCCCGTAAATTATAACGCGTGCTTAATACCCATGCAGTGCTATGTATGTCTTTTGTTACGACGGCCGAGGTGGGTTTTAGACTCTTTTTTGACTTTTTGCCTAAGTGCTGGTCAGTTTTGCCTACGGGCTGATAACTCGGCCTCGGTATGTCGAAATCGAGTTCCGTAAGTTGTAATGCATGTCTAATACCTACGCGGTGTTATGTATGTGTTTGCGTATCGTTACAATGGCTGAAGCGGGTTTTGGCCTTTTTTTTGACATTTTACCTAAGTGTTGGTCAGTTTTGCCTACGGGCTGATAACTCGGCCTCCGTAAGTCGGAATCGAGTTTCGTAAGTTGTAACGCGTGCCTAATACCTACGCGGTACTATGTACGTGTTTGCGTGTTTTTTTGACGGTCGAGGCAGGTTTTGGCCTATTTTTCGATATTTTGCCTAAGTGTTGGTCAGTTTTGCCTACGGGCTCATAACTCGGCCTCTGTAAGTTGAAATTAAGTCTCGTAAGATCTAACACGTGCCTAATACTTACACGGTGCTATGTTCATGTTTGCGTGTCTTTACGACTGCCGAGGCGGGTTTTGGCCTCTTTTTTGACTTCTTGTCTAAGTGTTGGTCAATTTTACCTACGAGCTGATAATTCGGCCTCCGTAAGTTAGAATCAAGTCCCGTAAGTTGTAACACGTGACTAATACCTATGTTGTGCTATGTATGTGTATGTGCGTTGTTACGACGGTTGAGTTGGGCTTTGGCCTCTTTTTCGACTTTTTGCATAAGTATTGGCGAGTCCCGTAAGTTGTAACGCGTGCCTAATACCTACGCGGTGCTATGTATGAGTTTCTGTATCGTTACAACGGCTGAGGCGGATTTTGGCCTCTTTTTCTACTTTTTGCCTAAGTGTTGGTCAATTTTTGCCTACGGGCTGATAACTCGGCCTCCGTCTGTCGGAATCGAGTCCCGTAAGTAGTAATGCGTGCTTAATACCTACGCGATGATATGTATGTGTTTGCTTGTCGTTACGATGGCTGAGGCGAGTTTTGACCTTTTTTTCGAGTCCCGTAAGTTATACGAGTTTCCGTATCATTACAACGGCCGGGGTGGATTTTGGCCTTTTTTCGACTTTTTCCCCAAATGTTGGTCAGTTTTGCCTACGGGCTGATAACTCGGCCTCCGTAAGTCAGAATTGAGTCTCGTAAAATGTAACGCGTGCCTAATACCTACGCGATGCTATGCATGTATTTGTGTGTCGTTACAATGGCCGATGCGGGTTTTGGCCTCTTTTTTAACTTTTTACCTAAGTGTTGGTCAATTTTGAATACGGGCTAATAACTCGGTCTACGTATGTTAGAATCGAGTCCCGTAAGTTGTAACACATGCCTAATACATACGCAGTACTATATATGTGTTTTTATGTCGTTACGACGGCCGAGACATGTTTTGGCCTCTTTTTTGACTTTTTACCTAAATGTTGTTCAGTTTTGCTTATGGGCTGATAACTCGGCCTCCGTAAGTCAGAATTGAGTCCCGTAATTTATAACGCGTGTCTAATACCCATGCAGTGCTATGTATGTCTTTGCGTGTTGTTACGACGCCCGAGGTTGGTTTTGGCCTCTTTTTCGACTTTTTGCCTAAGTGTTGGTCAGTTTTGCCTACGGGCTGATAACTCGGCCTCCGTATGTCGAAATCGAGTCCCGTAAGTTGTAATGTATGCCTAATACCTATGTGGTGTTATGTATGAGTTTGCGTATCTTTACGATGGCTGAGGCGGGTTTTGGCCTCTTTTTTGACTTTTTATTTAAGTGTTGGTAAGTTTTGCCTACGGGCTGATAACTCGGCCTCCGTAAGTCGGAATCGAGTTCCGCAAGTTGTAACGCGTGCCTAAAACCTATGCGGTTCTATGTACGAGTTTTGGTCTCATTACAACGGTCGAGGCGGGTTTTGGTTTCTTTTTTGATTTTTTACCTAAGTATTAGTTATTTTTGCCTACGGGCTGATAACTCGGCCTCCGTAAATCGGAATCCAGTCCCGTAAGCTGTAATGCGTGCCTAATACCTACGCGGTGCTATGTACGAGTTTTCGTATCATTACAACGGCCGAGGTGGGTTTTGGCCTCTTTTTCGACTTTTTCCCCAAATGTTGGTCAGTTTTACCTACGAGCTGATAACTCGGCCTCCGTAAGTCGGAATTGAGTCCTGTAAGTTGTAACGCGTGCCTAATACCTACGCGGTGCTATGCATGTATTTGCATGTCGTTACAATGTCCGATTTGGGTTTTGGCCTATTCTTTAACTTTTTACCTAAGTGTTGGTCAATTTTGCATACGAGCTAATAACTCGGTCTACGTATGTCAGAATCTTGTCCCGTAAGTTGTCATGCATGCCTAATATATACGCGGTACTATGTATGTGTTTTTATGTCGTTACGACGGCCGAGGCATGTTTTGGCCACTTTTTTGACTTTTTACCTAAATGTTGTTCAGTTTTGCTTACGGGCTGATAACTCGGCCTCCGTAAGTCAAAATTGAGTCCCGTAAGTTATAACGCGTGCCTAATACCAATGCAGTGCTATGCAAGTCTTTGCGTGTTGTTACGACGGCCGAAGTGGGTTTTGGCCTCTTTTTTGACTTTTTGCATAAGTATTGGTCAGTTTTACCTACGGCCTGATAACTCGACCTCCGTATGTCGAAATCGAGTCCCGTAAGTTGTAATGCATGCCTAATACTTACGCGGTACTATGTATATGTTTGCATATCTTTACGATGGCTGAGGCGGGTTTTGACCTCTTTTTTGACTTTTTTCCTAAGTGTTTGTCAGTTTTGCCTACGGGCTGATAACTCGGCCTCCATAAGTTGAAATCAAGTTCCGTAAGTTGTTACACGTGCCTAATGCCTACGTGGTGCTATGTACACGTTTGTGTGTTATTATGACGACCGAAGCTAATTTTGGCTTCTTTTTTGACTTTTTGCCTAAGTGTTGGTCAGTTTTGTCAATGGGCTAATAACTCGGCCTCCGTAAGTCAGAATTGAGTCTTATAAGTTGTATCATGTGACTAATTCCAACGCAGGACTATGTATTAGTTTGCGTCTTATTACAAGACGAGTTTTTGGCATCTTTTTCGAGTTTTTACCTAAGTGTTGGTCAGTTTTGCCTACGGGCTGATAACTCGGCCTCCGTAAGTCGGAATCGAGTCCCGTAAGTTGTAACGCATGTCTAATACCTACGCGGTGCTATGTATGTGTTTGCGTGTCGTTACAACAGCCGAGGAGAGTTTTGGCCTCTTTTTTGACTTTTTGCCTAAGTGTTGGTCAGTTTTGCCTACGGGCTGATTACTCGGTCTCTGTCTGTCGGAATCGAGTCCCGTAAGTTGTAATGCGTGCCTAATACCAACGCGATGCTATGTATGTGTTTACGTGTCGTTACGATGGCCGAGGCTAGTTTTGGCCTCTTTTTCGATTTTTTGCCTAAGTGTTGGTCAGTTTTGGCTACGGGATGATAACTCGGCCTCCGTAAGTTGGAATTGAATCCCGTAAGTTGTAACACGTGCCTAATACACGCAGTACTATGCACGTGTTTGCGTGTTGTTACGACGGACGAGGCGGGTTTCGGCCTCTTTTTTGACATTTTTCCTAAGTGTTGGTCAGTTTTGCCTACGGGCTGATAACTCGGCCTCTGTAAGTCGAAATCGAGTCCCGTAAGTTCTAAATTGTGCCTAATACCTACACGGTGCTATGTTCATGTTTGCGTGTCATTACGACTGCCGAGACGGGTTTTGGCCTCTATTTTGACATCTTGCCTAAGTGTTGGTCAGTTTTACCTACAAGCTGATAACTCGACCTCCGTAAGTTTGAATCGAGTCCTATAAGTTGTAACACGTGCCTAATACCTACGTTGTGCTATGTATGTGTGTGCGTATTGTTACGACGGTCGAGGTGGGTTTTGGCATCTTTTTCGACTTTTTGCATAAGTGTTGGCGAGTTTTGCCTACGGGCTGATAACTCGGCCTCCGAAAGTCAGAATCGAGTCCCGTAAGTTGTAACGAGTGCCTAATATCTACGCGTTACTATGTATGTGTTTGCGTCTCGTTACGACTGCCGAGGCGGGTTTTGGCCTCTTTTTTGACTTTTTACCTAAATGTTGTTCAGTTTTGCTTACGGGCAGATAACTCGGCCTCCGTAAGTCAGAATTGAGTCCCGTAAATTATAACGCATGCTTAATACCCATGCAGTACTATGTATGTCTTTTGTTATGACGGCCGAGGTGGGTTTTGGCCTCTTTTTCGACTTTTTCCCTATGTGCTGGTCTGTTTTGTCTACGGGCTGATAACTCGGCCTCGGTATGTCGAAATCGAGTCCCGTAAGTTGTAATGCATGCCTAATACCTACGCGGTGCTATGTATGTGTTTGCGTATCGTTACGATGGCTGAAGCGGGTTTTGACCTCTTTTTTGACATTTTACCTAAATGTTGGTCAGTTTTGCCTACGGGCTGATAACTCGGCCTCCGTAAGTCGGAATCGAGTTCTGTAAGTTGTATCACGTGCCTAATACCTATGCGGTACTATGTACGTGTTTCCGTGTTTTTTCAACGGTCGAGGCGGGTTTTGGCCTATTTTTCGATATTTTGCCTAAGTGTTGGTCAGTTTTGCTTACGGGCTGATAACTCGGCCTCTGTAAGTCGAAATCAAGTCCCGTAAGATCTAACACGTGCCTAATACTTACACGGTGCTATGTTCATGTTTGCGTGTCTTTACGACTGTCGAGGCGGGTTTTGGCCTTTTTTTTGACTTCTTGCCTAAGTGTTGGTCAGTTTTACCTACGAGCTGATAATTCGGCCTCCGTAAGTTAGAATCAAGTCCCGTAAGTTGTAACACGTGACTAATACCTATGTTGTGCTATGTATGTGTGTGTGCGTTGTTACGACGGTTGAGGTGGGTTTTGGCCTCTTTTTCGACTTTTTGCATAAGTATTGGCGAGTTTTGCCTACGTGCTGATAACTCGGCCTCTGTAAGTCGGAATCGAGTCCCGTAAGTTGTAACAAGTGCCTAATACCTACACGGTGCTATGTATGTGTTTGCATGTCGTTACGAAGGCCGAGACGGGTTTTGGCCTCTTTTTTGACTTTTTACCTAAATATTGTTCAGTTTTGCCTACGGACTGATAACTCGGCTTCCGTAAGTCGAAAATTAGTTTCGTAAGTTGTAACGTGTGCCTAATACCTACGCGGTGCTATGTATGTGTTTGCGTGTTGTTACGACGGCCGAGGTGGATTTTGGCCTCTTTTTCGACTTTTTGCCTAAGTGTTGGTCAGTTTTAGCTACGGGCTAATAACTCGGCCTCCGTAAGTTGGAATCGAGTCCCGTAAGTTGTAACGCGTGCCTAATACCTATGCGGTACTATGTACGTGTTTGCGTGCTGTTACGACGGTCGAGGCGGGTTTTGGCCTCTTTTTCGATATTTTGCCTAAGTGTTGATCAGTTTTTTCTACGGGCTGATAACTCGGCCTCTGCAAGTCGAAATCGAGTCCCGTTAGTTCTAACCCGTGCCTAATACCTATGCGGTGCTATGTTCATGTTTGCGTGTCTGTACGACTGCCGAGGCGAGTTTTGGCCTCTTTTTTGACTTTTTGCCTAAGGGTTGGTCAGTTTTTGCTACGGGCTGATAACTCGGCCTCCGTAAGTTGGAATCGAGTCCCGTAAGTTGTAACGCGTGCCTAATACCTATGCGGTACTATCCACATGTTTGCGTATTGTTACGACGGCCGAGGCGAGTTTTGGCCTCTTTTTCGACATTTTGCCTAAGTGTTGGTCAGTTTTACCTACGGGCTGATAATTCGGCCTCCGTAAGTTAGAATCAAGTCCCGTATTTTGTGACACTTGCCTAATACCTATGTTGTGCTATGTATGTGTGTGTGCGTTGTTACGACGGTTGAGGTGGGTTTTGGCCTCTTTTTCGACTTTTTGCATAAGTGTTGGCGAGTTTTGCCTACGGGCTGATAACTCGGCCTCCGTAAGTCGGAATCGAGTCTCATAAGTTGTAACGAGTGCCTAATACCTACGCGATGCTATATATGTGCTAGCATGTCGTTACGAAGGCCGAGGCGGGTTTTGGCTTCTTTTTTTACTTTTAACCTAAATGTTGTTCCGTTTTGCCTACGGACTGATAACTCTGCTTCCGAAAGTCGGTAATTAGTTTCGTAAGTTGTAACGTATGCCTAATACCTACGCGGTTCTATGTATGTGTTTGCGTGTTGTTACGACGGCCCAGGTGGGTTTTGGCCTCCTTTTCGAATTTTTGCCTAAGTGTTGGTCAGTTTTGGCCACGGGCTGATAACTCGGCCTCCGTAAGTTGGAATCGAGTCCCGTAAGTTGTAACGCGTGCCTAATACCTATGCGGTTCTATGCACGTGTTTGCGTGTTGTTACGACGGCCGATGCGGGTTTTGACCTCTTTTTCGACATTTTGCCTAAGTGTTGGTCAGTTTTTCCTACGGGCTGATAACTCGGCCTCTGTAAGTCGGAATCGAGTCCCGTAAGTTCTAACCCGTGCCTAATACCTACGCGGTGCTATGTTAATGTTTGCGTGTCTTTACGACTGCTGAGGCGAGTTTTGGCCGAGTTTTTAACTTCTTGCCTAAGTGTTGGTCAGTTTTACATACGGGCTGATAATTCGGCCTCCGTAAGTTATAATCAAGTCCCGTAAGTTGTAACACGTGCCTAATACCTACGCGGTGCTATGTACAAGTTTTCGTATCATTACAACGGCCGAGGTGAGTTTTGGCCTCTTTTTCGACTTTTTCTCCAAATGTTGGTCAATTTTACCTACGAGTTGATAACTCGGCCTCCGTAAGTCGGAATTGAGTCCCGTAAGTTGTAACGCGTGCCTATAACCTACGCGGTGCTATGCATGCATTTGCGTGTCGTTACAATGGCCGATGTGGGTTTTGCCCTCTTCTTTAACTTTTTACCTAAGTTTTGGTCAATTTTGCATACGGGCTAATAACTCGGTCTACGTATGTCAGAATCTTGTCCCGTAAGTTGTCATGCATCCCTAATATATACGCAGTACTATGTATATATTTTTATGCCCTTACGACGGCCGAGGCATATTTTGGCCTCTTTTTTGACTTTTTACCTAAATGTTGTTCAGTTTTGCTTACGGGCTGATAACTCGGCCTCCGTAAGTCAGAATTGAGTAACGTATATTGTAACGCGTGCCTAATACCAATGCAGTGCTACGTAAGTAGTAACGCGTGCCTAATACCTACACGGTGATATGTGCGTGTTTGCGTGTCGTTACAACGGCCGAGGCGGGTTTTGGCCTCTTTTTTGACTTTTTACGTAAGTGTTGGTCAGTTTTGCCTACGGGCTGATAACTCGGCCTCCGTAAGTTGGAATCGAGTCCCGTAAGTTTTAACACGGGCTTAATACCTACGCGATACTATGCATGTGTTTTCGTGTCGTTACAACGGCCGTTGCGGGTTTTGGCCTCTTTTATAACTTTTTACCTAAATGTTGGTCAGTTTTGCCTACGGGCTGATAACTCGGCCTCCGTAAGTCAGAATCGAGTAACGTATATTGTAACGCGTGCCTAATACCTTCATTGTGCTATATATGTATTTGCGTGTTGTTACGACTTTCAAGACGGGTTTTGGCCTCTTTTAGACTTTTTGCCTAAGTGTTGGCGAGTTTTGACTACGGGTTGATAACTCGGCCTCCGTAAGTCGGAATCGAGTCCCGTAAGTTGTAACGAGTGCCTAACACCTACGCAGTGCTATGTATGTGTTAGCGTGTCGTTACGACGGCTGAGGCGGGTTCTGGCCTCTTTTTCGACTTTTTGCCTAAGTATTACTCAGTTTTGCCTACGGGCTGATAACTCGGCCTCCGCAAGTTCGAACTGAGTCCAGTAAGATATAACGCGTGCCTAGTACCTACGCAGTGCTATGTACGTGTTTACGTGTCGTTAAGATGGTCGAGGCTGGATTTGGTCTCTTTTTCGACGTTTTGCCTAAGTGTTGGTCAGTTTTATCTACGGGCTTATAACTCGGTCTCCGTAAGTCAGAATCGAGTGCTGTAAGTTGTAACGCGTGCCTATTATCTACACGGTGTTATGTATCTGTTTGCGTGTCCTTACGACGCTCGAGGCGAGTTTTGGCCTCTTTTTTGACTTTTTGCCTAAGTGTTGTTCAGTTTTGCCTACGGGCTGATAACTCGGCCTCTGTAAGTAGGAATCAAGTCCCGCAAGTTGTAACGCGTGCCTAATACCTACATTGTGCTATGTATGTATTTGTGTGTTGTTACGACGGTCAAGGCGGGTTTTGGCCTCTTTTTCGACTTTTTGCCTAAGTGTTGGCGAGTTTTGCCTACGGGCTGATAACCCAACCTTCGTAAGTCGGAATCGAGTACCGTAAGTTGTAACGCGTGCCAAATACCCACGCGGTGTTATTTAAGTGTTTGTGTGTCGTTACGACGCCCGAGGTTAGTTTTGGCCTTTTTTTCGACTTTTTGCCTAAGTTTTGGTCAGTTATGCCTACGGGCTGATAACTCGGCCTCCGTATATCGGAATCAAGTCCCATAAGTTGTAACGCATGCCTAATACTTACGTGATCTATGTATGTGTTTGCGTATCATTTTGACGGCCGAGGCGGGTTTTGGCCTCTTTTTGACTTTTTAGCTAAGTGTTGGTCAGTTTTGCCTACGGGCTGATAACTCGGCCTCCGTTAGTCGGAATCGAGTTCCGTATGTTGTAACGCATGCCTAATACCTACACGGTGCTATGTAAGAGTATGCCTATCGTTACAACGGTCGAGGCGGGTTTTGGTCTCTTTTTTGACTTTTTGCCTAAGTGTTGGTCAGTTTTGCCTACGGGCTGATAACTCGGCCTCCGTAAGTCAGAATCTTGTCCCGTAAGTTTTAACGCTTGCCTAATACTTACGCGGTACTATGCATGTGTTTTCGTGTCGTTACAACGGCCGAGGCGGGTTTTGGCCTCTTTTTTAACTTGTTACCTAAGTGTTGGTCAGTTTTGCCTACGGGCTGATAACTCGGCCTCCGTAGGTCTGAATCGAGTCCCGTAAGTTGTAACACACGCCTACTACCTACACGGTGCTATATATGTGTTTGCGTGTTGTTACGACGGCCGAGACGAGTTTTGGCCTCTTTTTCGACTTTTTGCCTAAGTGTTGGTCAGTTTTGGCTACGGGCTGATAACTCGGCCTCCGTAATTTGGAATCGAGTCCCGTAAGTTGTAATGCGTGCCTAATACCTACACGGTACTATGCACGTGTTTGCGTGTTGTTACGATGGCCGAGGCGGGTTTTGGCCTCTTTTTCGACTTTTGACCTATATGTTGGTCAGTTTTGCCTACGGGCTGATAACTCGGCCTCCGTAAGTCAGAATCGAGTCCCGTAAGTTGTAACCCGTGGCTAATACCTACATGGTGCTATGTTTGTGTTTGCATATCGTTACTACAATCGAGGCAGGTTTTGGCCTCTTTTTTGACTTTTTGCTTAAGTATTATCCAGTTTTGACTACGGGCTAATAACTCGGCCTCCGTAAGTCAGAATCGAGTCTCTTAAGTTGTAACGCGTGCCTAATACCTATGCGGTGCTATATATGTGTTTTTGTGTCGTTATGACTGCCGAGGCGGGTTTTGGTCTTTTTTTCGACTTTTTGCTTAAGTGTTGGTCAGTTTTGCCTACGGGCTGATAACTCGGCGTCCGTAAGTTAGAATCGAGTCACTTAAGTTGTAACGCGTGCCTAATACCTACACTGTGCTATGTATGTGTCTGCGGGTTGTTACGACGGTCAAGACATGTTTTGGCCTATTTTTTGACTTCTTGCCTAAGTGTTGGACAGTTTTACCTACGGGCTGATAACTTGGCCTCCGTAAAGTAGAATTGAGTCCCGTAAGTTATAACTCGTGCCTAATACCGACGCTATGCTATGTATGTGTGTGCGTGTTGTTACGACGGTCGAGGCGGGTTTTGGCCTCTTTTTCGACTTTTGCCTACGGGCTGATAACTCGACCTCCGTAAGTCAGAATCGAGTCCCGTAAGTTGTAACGATTATCTAATACCTACGCGATGATATGTATGTGTTTGCGTGTCGTTACGACGGCCGATGCGGGTTTTGGCCTCTTTTTTGACTTTTTACCTCAATATTTTTCAGTTTTGCTTACGGGCTGATAACTCGGCTTCCGTAAGTCAAAATTGAGTCCCGTAAGTTATAACGCGTGCCTAATACCCATGCAGGTCTATGTATGTATTTACGTGTTGTTACGATGGCCGAGGTGGGTTTTGGCCTCTTTTTCGACTTTTTGCCTAAGTGTTGGTCAGTTTTGCCTACGGGCTGATAACTCGGCCTCCGTATGTCAAAATCGAGTCCCGTAAGTTGTAATGCATGCCTAATACCTACGCGGTGCTATGAATGTGTTTGCGTATCGTTACGATGGCTGAGGCGAGTTTTGGCCTCTTTTTTGACTTTTTACCTAAATGTTGGTTAGTTTTGCCTACGGGTTGATAACTCGGCCTCCGTAAGTCAGAATCGAGTTCCGTAAGTTGTAGTGCATGCCTAATACCTACGCGGTGCTATGTACGAGTTTCTGTCTCTTTACAACGGCCGAGGCGGGTTTTGGCCTCTTTTTCGACTTTTTGCCTAAGTATTGGTCAGTTTTGCCTACGAGCTGATAACTCGGCCTCCGTAAATCAGAATCAATTCCCGTAAGTAGTAATGCGTGCCTAATACCTACACGGTGATATGTACGTGTTTGCGTGATGTTACGATGGCCGAGGCTGGTTTTGGCCTCTTTTTTGACTTTTTACCTAAGTGTTGGTCAGTTTTACCTACGGGCTGATAACTCGGCCTCCGTAAGTTGGAATCGAGTCCCGTAAGCTTTAACGCGTGCCTAATACCTACGCGGTACTATGCACGTGTTTGCGTGTTGTTACGACGGCCGAGGCGGGTTTTGGCCTCTTTTTCGACTTTTGTCCTATATGTTGGTCAGTTTTGCCTTCGAGCTGATAACTCGGCCTCCGTAAGTCAGAATCGAGTCCCGTAAGTTGTAACGCGTGCCTAATACCTACATGGTGCTATGTTTGTGTTTGCATATCGTTACGACAATCGAGGCAGGTTTTGGCCTCTTTTTTGACTTTTTGCTTAAGTATTATCCAGTTTTGACTACGGGCTAATAACTCGGCCTCCGTAAGTCAGAATCGAGTCCCTTAAGTTGTAACGCGTGCCTAATACCTATGCGGTCCTATGTATGTGTTTTTGTGTCGTTATGACAGTCGAGGCGGGTTTTGGTCTCTTTTTCGACTTTTTGCCTAAGTGTTGGTCAGTTTTGCCTACGGGCTGATAACTCGGCCTCCGTAAGTTAGAATCGAGTCACTTATGTTGTAACGCGTGCCTAATACTTACGCTGTGCTATGTTTGTGCCTGCAGGTTGTTACGACGGTCAAGATAGGTTTTGGCCTCTTTTTCGACTTTTTATCTAAGTGTTGGCGACTTTTGCCTATGGCCTTATAAGTTGACCTCCGTAAGTCAGAATCGAATCCCTTAAGTTGTAACGTGTGT
This sequence comes from Panax notoginseng, assembly GCA_016801055.1. Taxonomy (NCBI): domain Eukaryota; kingdom Viridiplantae; phylum Streptophyta; class Magnoliopsida; order Apiales; family Araliaceae; genus Panax; species Panax notoginseng. The sequence goes on along the minus strand of CM029013.1, from coordinate 266,558,013 downwards.
CTAATACCTACGCGGTGCTATGTATGTGTTTTCGTGTTGTTATGCCTGCTGAGGCGGGATTTGGCCTCTTTTTCGACTTTTTGCCTAAGTGTTGGTCAGTTTTGCGTACGAGCTGATAACTCGGCCTCCGTAAGTTGAAATCGAGTCCCGTAAGTTTTAACGCGTGCCTAATGCATACGCAATACTATGTCTGTGTTTGCATGTCTTTACGACGTCCGAGGCGGGTTTTGGCCTCTTTTTCGACTTTTTGCCTAAGTATTGGTCAGTTTTTACTACGGGCTGATAACTCGGCCTCTGTAAGTTGGAATCCAATCCCTTAAGTTGTTACACGTGCCTAATACACACGCGGTGTTATGTACCTGTTTTCGTTTCGTTATGACGGTCGAGACGGGTTTTGGCCTCTTTTTTGACTTTTTGCCTAAATGTTAGTCAGTTTGGCAAACAGGCTGATAACTCGGCCTCCTTAAGTCAGAATCTAGTCCCGTAAGTTGTAATTCATACCTAATACCTACATGGTACTATGTACGTGTTCGCGTGTCGTTACGACGGCTGAGGCGGGTTTAAGCCTCTTTTTTGACTTTTTGCCTAAGTGTTGGTTAGTTTTGCCTACGGGCTGATAACTCGACCTCTGTAAGTTAGAATCAAGTCCCGTAAGTTGTAACGCGTGCCTAATACCTACGCGGTGCTATGCACGTATTTGCGTATCGTTACAATGGCCGATGCGGGTTTTGGCCTCTTTTTTAACTTTTTACCTAAGTGTTGGTCAATTTTGAATACGGGCTAATAACTCGGTCTACGTATGTCAGAATCGAGTTCCGTAAGTTGTAACGTAGGCCTTATACATACGCAGTACTATGTATGTGTTTTTATGTCGTTACGACGGTCGAGGCATGTTTTCGCCTCTTTTTTGACTTTTTACCTAAATGTTGTTCAGTTTTGCTTACGGGCTGATAACTCGGCCTCCGTAAGTCAGAATTGAGTTCCGTAAGTTATAACGCGTGCCTAATACCCATGGAGTGCTATGTATGTATTTGCGTGTTGTTACGACGGTCGAGGTTGGTTTTGGCCTCTTTTTCGACTTTTTGCCTAAATGTTGGTCAGTTTTGCTTACGGGCTGATAACTCGGCCTCCGTACGTCAAAATCGAGTCCTGTAAGTTGTAATGTATACCTAATACCTACGCGGTTCTATGTATATGTTTGCATATCGTTACGATGGCTGAGGCGGGTTTTGGCCTCTTTTTTGACTTTTTACCTAAGTGTTGGTCAGTTTTGCCTACAGGCTGATAACTCGGCCTCCGTAAGTCGGAATCGTGTTTCGTAAGTTGTAACGCGTGTCTAAAACCTACGCGGTGCTAGTTACGAGTTTCCATCTCATTACAATGGCTGAGGCGGGTTTTGGCCTCTTTTTCGACTTTTTGCCTAAGTGTTGGTCAGTTTTGCCTACGGGCTTATAAATCGGCCTCGGTAAATCAGAATCGAGTACCGTAAGTTGTAACGCTTGCCTAATACCTACACAGTGATATGTACGTGTTTGCGTGTCGTTACGACGACCGAGGCGGGTTTTGGCCTCTTTTTTGACTTTTTACCTTAGTGTTGGTCAGTTTTGTCTACGGGCTGATAACTCGGCCTCCGTAAGTTAGAATCGAATCCCGTAAGTTTTAACGCGTGCCTAATACCTACGCAATGCTATGTATGTGTTTGCGTGTCGTTATGATGGCCGAGGCGAGTTTTGGCCTATTTTTCGACTTTTTGCCTAAGTGTTGGTCCGGGCTGATAACTCGGCCTCCGTATGTGGGAATCGAGTGCCGTAAGTTGTAACGCATGCCTAATACCTACGCGTTGCTGTGTATGTTTTTGAGTATCATTACGATGGTCGAGGCGTGTTTTGGCTTCTTTTTTGACTTTTTACCTAAGTGTTAGTTAGTTTTGCCTACGGGCTGATAACTCGGCCTCCGTATGTGGGAATCGAGTGCCGTAAGTTACAACACATGAATAATACCTACGCGGTGCTGTGTATGTTTTTGCGTATCATTACGATGGCCGAGGCGGGTTTTGGTTTCTTTTTTGACTTTTTACCTAAGTGTTAGTTAGTTTTGCCTACGGGTTGATAACTCGGCCTCCGTAAATCGGAATCGAGTCTCGTAAGCTGTAATGCGTGCCAAATACCTACGCGGTGCTATGTACGAGTTTTCGTATCATTACAACAGCCGAGGTGGGTTTTGGCATCTTTTTCGACTTTTTCGCCAAATGTTGGTCAGTTTTACCTACGACCTGATAACTCGCCCTCCGTAAGTTGAAATTGAGTCCCGTAAGTTGTAACGCGTGCCTAATACCTACGCGGTGCTATGCATGTATTTTCGTGTCGTTGCAATGACCGATGTGGGTTTTGGCCTCTTCTTTAACTTTTTACCTAAGTGTTGGTCAATTTTGCATACGAGCTAATAACTCGGTCTACGTATGTCAGAATCTTGTCCCGTAAGTTGTCATGCATGCCTAATATATACGCGGTACTATGTATGTGTTTTTATGTCGTTACGAAGGTCGAGGCATGTTTTGGCATCTTTTTGACTTTTTACCTAAATGTTGTTCAGTTTTGCTTACGGGCTGATAACTCGGCCTCCGTAAGTCAAAATTGAGTCCCGTAAGTTATAACGCGTGCCTAATACCAATGCAGTGCTATGTAAGTCTTTGCGTGTTGTTACGACGGCCGATGTGGGTTTTGGCCTCTTTTTCGACTTTTTGCATAAGTGTTGGTCAGTTTTACCTACGGCCTGATAACTCGACCTCCGTATGTCGAAATCGAGTCCCGTAAGTTGTAATGCATGCCTAATACTTACGCGGTGCTATGTATATGTTTGCATATCGTTACGATGGCTGAGGCGGGTTTTGACATCTTTTTTGACTTTTTACCTAATTGTTTGTCAGTTTTGTCTACGGGCTGATAACTCGGCCTCCGTAAGTCAGAATCGAGTTTCGTAAGTTGTAACACGTGTCTAATACCTACACGGTGTTATATACACGTTTGCGTGTCGTTATGACGACCAAGACGGGTTTTGGACTCTTTTTAGAGTTTTTGCCTAAGTGTTGGTCAGTTTTGCCTACGGGCTGATAACTCGGCCACCGTAAGTTGAAATCATGTTCCGTAAGTTGTAACGCGTGCCTAATGCCTACGTGGTGCAATGTACACGTTTGTGTGTTATTATGACGTACGAGGCTAATTTTGGCTTCTTTTTTGACTTTTTGCCTAAGTGTTGGTCAGTTTTGCCAATGGGCTAATAACTCGGCCTCCGTAAGTCAGAATCGAGTCTTATAAGTTGTAACGTGTGACTAATTCCAACGCGGTGCTATGTATTAGTTTGCGTCTTATTACGACGGCCGAGACGAGTTTTTGGCATCTTTTTCGACTTTTTGCCTAAGTGTTGGTCAGTTTTGCCTACGGGCTGATAACTCGGCCTCCGTAAGTCGAGATCGAGTCTCGTAAGTTGTAACGCATGTCTAATACCTACGCGGTATTATGTATGTGTTTGCGTGTCGTTACAACAGCCGAGGAGAGTTTTGGCCTCTTTTTTGACTTTTTGCCTAAGTGTTGGTCAGTTTTGACTACGGGCTGATAACTCGGTCTCCGTCTGTCGGAATCGAGTCCCGTTAGTTGTAATGCGTGCCTAATATCAACGCGATGCTATGTATGTGTTTACGTGTCGTTACGATGGCCGAGGCTAGTTTTGGCCTATTTTTTGACTTTTTACCTAAGTGTTGGTCAGTTTTGCCTACGGGCTGATAACTCGGCCTCCGTATGTCGGAATCGAGTCCCATAAATTGTAACGTATGTCTAATACCTCCGCGGTGCAATGTATGTGTTTGCGTATCATTACGATGGACGAGGCGGGTTTGGGCTTCTTTTCTGACTTTTTACCTAAGTGTTAGTTTTTCCTACAGGCTGATAACTCAGCCTCCGTAAGTCGGAATCGAGTCCCATAAGTTGTAACGCGTGCCTAATACCTACGCGGTGCTATGTACGAGTTTGTTTATCGTTACAACGGCTGAGGCGGATTTTGGCCTCTTTTTTTACTTTTTGCCTAAGTGTTGGTCAATTTTGCCTACGGGCTAATAACTCGGCCTCCGTCTGTCGGAATCGAGTCCCGTAAGTTGTAATGCGTGCCTAATACCTACGCGATGATATGTATGTGTTTGCTTGTCGTTACGATGGCCGAGGCGAGTTTTGGCCTCTTTTTCGACTTTTTGCCTAAGTGTTTGCCAGTTTTGCCTACGGGCTGATAGCTCGGCCTCCGTATGTCGGAATCGAGTCCCGTAAGTTATACGAGTTTCCGTATCATTACAACGGCCGGGGTTTTGGCCTTTTTTTCGACTTTTTCCCAAATGTTGGTCAGTTTTGCCTACGGACTGATAACTCGGCCTCCGTAAGTCGGAATTGAGTCCCGTAAGTTATAACGCGTGCCTAATACCTACGCGATGCTATGCATGTATTTTCGTGTCGTTACAATGGCCGATGCGGGTTTTGGCATCTTTTTTAACTTTTTTCCTAAGTGTTGGTCAATTTTGAATACGGGCTAATAACTCAGTCTACGTATGTCAGAATCGAGTTCCGTAAGTTGTAACACATGCCTAATACATACGCAGTACAATGTATGTGTTTTTATGTCGTTACGACGGTCGAGGCATGTTTTGGCCTCTTTTTTGACTTTTTACCTAAATGTTGTTCAGTTTTGCTTACGGGCTGATAACTCGGCCTCCGTAAGTTAAAATTGAGTCCCGTAAGTTGTAACGCGTGTCTAATACCCATGCAGTGTTATGTATGTGTTTGCGTGTCGTTACGACGGCTAAGGTAACTTTTTGCCTAAGTGTTGGTCAGTTTTGGCTACGGGCTGATAACTCGGCCTCCGTAAGTCGAAATCGAGTCCCGTAAGTTGTAACGTGTGCCTAGTACCTACGTAGTGCTATGTACGTGTTCACGTGTCGTTAAGATGGTCGACGCGGGATTTGGTCTCTTTTTCGACGTTTTGCCTAAGTATTGGTCAGTTTTACCTACGGGCTTATAACTCGGTCTCCGTAAGTCGGAATCGAATCCCTTAAGTTGGAATTGAATCCCTTAAGTTGTAACGCGTGCCTAATACCTATGCAGTGCTATGTATGTGTTTTTGTGTCGTTATGACAGTCGAGGTGGGTTCTGGCCTCTTTTTCGACTTTTTGTCTAAGTGTTGGTCAGTTTTGACTACGAGCTGATAACTCGGCCTCTGTAAGTTGAAATCGAGTCCCGTAAGTTGTAACACATGCCTAATACCTATGATGTGCTATGTATGTGTCTGCGGGTTGTTACGACGGTCAAGACGAGTTTTGGCCTCTTTTTCGACTTTTTGTCTAAGTGTTGGCGAGTTTTGCCTAGGGGCTTATAAGTCGACCTCCGTAAGTCAGAATCGAGTCCCTTAAGTTGTAACATGTGCCTAATACCTATGCAGTTCTATGTATGTGTTTGTGTGTTGTTATGCCGGTTGAGGCGGGTTTTGGCCTCTTTTTCGACTTTTTGCCTAAGTGTTGGTCAGTTTTACGTACGAGCTGATAACTTGGCCTCCGTAAGTTAAAATCGAGTCCTGTAAGTTTTAACGCGTGCCTAATGTCTACACGATACTATGTATGTGTTTGCATGTCATTACGACGTCCGAGGCAGGTTTTGGCCTCTTTTTCGACTTTTTGCCTAAGTATTGGTCAGTTTTACCTACGGGCTGATAACTCGGCCTCCGTAAGTCGGAATTCAGTCCCATAAGTTGTAAGGCGTGCCTAATACCTACTTGATGCTATGTACGTGTTTGCGTGTCATTACGATGGCCGAGGCTGCTTTTGGCATCTTTTTAACTTTTTGCCCAAGTGTTGGTCAGTTTTGCCTACGGGCTGTTAACTCGGCCTCCGTATGTCAGAATCGAGTCCCGTAAATTTTAACATGTGCCTAATACATACACGGTGCTACGTACTTGTTTGTGTATCGTTATGACGGTCGAGGCGGGTTTTGGCCTCTTTTTTAATTTTTTGCCTAAGTGTTGGTCAGTTTTGCCTACGGGCTGATAACTCGGCCTCCATAAGTCGGAATCGAGTCCCGTAAGTTGTAACACTTACCTAATACCTACATGGTGTTACGTACGTGTTTTCTTGTCATTACGTCGGTCGAGGCTGGTTTTGGCCTCTTTTTCGACTTTTTGCCTAAGTGATGGTAAGTTTTGCCTACGGGCTGATAACTCGGCCTCCGTAAGTCGGAATTGAGTCCCGTAAGTTGTAACGCGTTCCAAATATCTAAGCGGTGCTATGTATGTGCTTGCGTCTCATTACGATGGCCGAGACGGGTTTTGGCCTCTTTTTTGACTTTTTACCTAAGTGTTGGTCAGTTTTGCCTACAGGCTTATAACTCGGCCTCCGTAAGTCGAAATCGAGTTCCATAAGTTATAACGCGTGCCTAATACCTACGCGGTACTATATATGTGTTTGCATGTCCTTACGTCAGTCGAGACGGGTTTTGACCTCTTTTTTGACTTTTTATCCAAGTGTTAGTCAGTTTTGCCTACGGGCTTATAACTCGGCCTCCGTCTGTCGGAATCGAGTCCCGTAAGTTTTAATGTTTGCCTAATACCTATGTGGTCCTATTTACGTGTTTGCGTTTCGTTACGATAGTCAAGGCAGGTTTTGGCCTCTTTTTCGACTTTTTGCCTATGGTCAGTTTTGCTTACGGACTGATAACTCGGCCTACGTAAGTCAAAATCTAGTCCCGTAAGTTATAACGCATTCCTAACACCTACGCGATGCTATGTATGTGTTTGCGTGTCATTACGACGGCCGAGGCGGATTTTGGCCTCTTTTTCGACTTTTTGCCTAAGTGTTGGTCAATTTTGTCTACTGGCTGATAACTCAGCCTCCGTAAGTCAGAATCTAGCCCCGTATATTGTAATGCGTGCCTAATACCTACACAGTACAATATATGTGTTTGCGTCTCGTTACAACGGCCGAGGCGTGTTTTATCCTCTTTTTTGACTTTTTGCCTAAGTGTTGGTCAGTTTTGCCTACAGGCTGATAACTCGTCCTCCGTAAGTTGTAACGCGTGTCTAATACCTACGCTGTACTATGTATGTGTTTGTGTGTCATTACGACGGTCCAGACGGTTTTGGCCTCTTTTTTGACTTTTTGCCTAAGTATTGGTCAGTTTTGCCTACGGGCTGATAACTTGGCCTCCGTATGTCAGAATCGAGTCCCGTAAGTTGTAATGCATGCTTAATACCTACGCAGTGCTATATACATGTTTGTGTATTGTTACGATGGCCGAGGCGGGTTTTGGCCTCTTTGTCGTCTTTTTGACTAAGTGTTGGTCAATTTTGCCTACGGGCTGATAACTCGGCCTCCGTAAGTCGGAATCGAGTTCCGTAAGTTGTAACGCCTGCCTAATACCTACGTGGTACTATGTATATGTTTTTGTGTCATTACGACGACTGAGGCTAATTTTGGTCTTTTTTTGACTTTTTGCCTAAGTGTTGATCAGTTTTGCCAATGGGCTGATGACTCGGCCTCCGTAAGTCAGAATCGAGTCCTGTAAGTTGTAACACGTGCCTAATTCTGACGCGGTGCTATGTATTAGTTTGCGTCTTATTACGCCTACCGAGACGGGTTTTTGGCAACTTTTTAGACTTTTTGCAGAAGTGTTGGTCAGTTTTGCCTACAGGCTGATAACTTGGCCTCCGTAAGTCGGAATCGAGTCCCGTAAGTTGTAACGCGTGCCTAATACCTATGCGGTGCTATGAATGTGTCTGCGTGTCGTTACTACAGCCAAGGAGAGTTTTGTACTCTCTTTCGACATTTTGCCTAAGTGTTGGCCAGTTTTACCTACGGGCTGATAACTCGGCCTCCGTCTGTCGAAATCGAATCCCGTAAGTTGTAATGCGTGCCTAATACCTACGTGATGCTATGTATGTGTTTGCGTGTTGTTACGATGGACCGATGCGAGTTTTGGCCTCTTTTTTGACTTTTTGCCTAAGTGTTGGTCAGTTTTGCCTACGGGCTGATAACTCGGCCTCCGTATGTCGGAATCGAGTCCCGTAAGTTGTAACGTATGTCTAATACCTACGCGGTGCAATGTATGTGTTTGCGTATCATTACGATGGCCGAGGCGGGTTTCGGCTTCTTTTTTGATTTTTTACCTATGTGTTAGTTAGTTTTTCCTACAGGCTGATAACTCGCCCTCCGTAAGTCGGAATCGAGTCCCGTAAGTTGTAACGCGTGCCTAATACCTACGCGGTGCTATGTACTAGTTTCTGTATCGTTACAACGGTCGAGGTGGATTTTGGCCTCTTTTTCTACTTTTTGCCTAAGTGTTGGTCACTTTTGCCTACGGGCTGATAGCTCGGCCTCCGTAAGTCGAAATCGAGTCCCGTAAGTTGTAATGCGTGCCTAATACCTACGCGATAATATGTATGTGTTTACTTGTCGTTACGATGGCCGAGGCGAGTTTTGGTCTCTTTTTCGACTTTTTACCCAAGTGTTTGTCTGTTTTGCCTACGGGCTGATAACTCGGCCTCCGTATGTCGGAATCGAGTCCCGTGAGTTGGAACACATGCCTAATACCTACGCGGTGCTATGTATGTGTTTGTGTATCATTACGATGGCCGAGGCGGGTTTTGGCTAATTTTTTGACTTTTTACCTAAGTGTTAGTTAGTTTTGCCTACGGGCTGATAACTCGGCCTCCGTAAATTGGAATCGAGTCCCGTAAGTTATAACGTGTGCCTAATACCTATGCGGTGCTATGTACGAGTTTTCGTAATGTTACAACGACCGAGATGGGTTTTCGCCTCTTTTTCGACTTTTTCCCCAAATGTTGGTCAGTTTTGCCTACGGGCTGATAACTCGACCCCCATAAGTTGTAACGTGTGCCTAATACCTACGCGGTGCTATGCATGTATTTGCGTGTCGTTACAATGGCCAATGCGGGTTTTGGCCTCTTTTCTAACTTTTTACCTAAGTGTTGGTCAATTTTGAATACGGGCTAATAACTCGGTCTACGTATGTCAGAATCGAGTCCCGTAAGTTGTAACGCAGGCCTTATACATACACAATACTATGTATGTGTTTTTATGTCGTTACGACGGTCGAAGCATGTTTTCGCCCCCTTTTTGACTTTTTACCTAAATCTTGTTCAGTTTTGCTTACGGGCTGATAACTTGGCCTCCGTGAGTCAGAATTGAGTCCCGTAAGTTATAACGCGTACCTAATACCCATGCAGTGCTATGTATATCTTTGCGTGTTGTTACGACGGCCGAGGTTAGTTTTGGCTTCTTTTTCGACTTTTTCCCTAAGTGTTGGTCAGTTTTGCCTACGGGCTGATAACTCGGCCTCCGTATGTCGAAATCGAGTCCCGTAAGTTGTAATGTATGCCTAATACCAACGCGGTGCTATGTATGTGTTTGCGTATCGTTACGATGGCTGAGGCGGGTTTTGGCCTCTTTTTTGACTTTTTACCTAAGTGTTGGTCAGTTTTGCCTAAGGGCACTCGGCCTCCGTAAGTCGGAATCTACTTTCGTAAGTTGTAACGCGTGCCTAAAACTTACGCGGTACTATGTACGAGTTTTAGTCTCATTACAACGGCTGAGGCGAGTTTTGGCCTCTTTTTCGACTTTTCGCCTAAGTGTTGGTCAGTTTTGCATACGGGTTTATAACTCTGCCTCGGTAAATCAGAATCGAGTCCCGTAAGTAGTAACGCGTGCCTAATACCTACACAGTGATATGTACGTGTTTGAGTGTCGTTACGACGTCCGAGGCGGGTTTTGGCATCTTTTTTGACTTTTTACCTAAGTTTTGGTCAGTTTTGTCTACGGGCTGATAACTCGGCCTCCGTAAGTTGGAATCGAGTCTCGTAAGTTTTAACGCGTGCCTAAAACACACACACACACACACACACACACATATATATATATATATATATATATATTAAACTTAACGACTTAGATGTTGAGAAATTATATTGGATTTAGAAAAGTGTATATATATATATATATATATGGGTAAAATACAAATGTTGTAAGACCCCAATTTTTATAAATAAAGATGAATTTTCTATAAATATCATTTTTGAATATTATGGAGTTAATTTGATATAATGTTATAGTTGTGGGTAATATTTATAAATTTTACAAAGTAAGCAAGTTGTTATAAAAGATTCGTTTGGTCGGAGAATATTCTTTTTGTCGAGGAATATTCGTACGACGGCACAATCATTGGTGGACCCCACAACGGAATTATTGTCGGATTGAGAAAACGACAAAAATATTTTATTAAAAATAACGGCTGAAGTATTACCGTTAAAACCGTTAAAACTGTTGAACTACTCGGTAGTAAAAGTACAGTAATACGCGTGGTTGCATAGTAGCACACGGTATTGATTATTGATGCTTACGTGAGAAGTCACTCAGCTATACTCAATTATTGCTATAGTAATTGCTGCATCATATCTCTTAAATTATTGTCATAGTATCGTCTGTATAATATGTTATATTATTAAATCAATAATTGAGACGTTGTGGTAAGTTTGGTTATTTTATGGGGGCCATATGTCATCATCTAAGAGTCTCTTCGTCAATAGTAATTACCTTCGTCAATAGTATTTACCTTGGTCAATAGTATTTACCTTGGTCAATAGTAATTACCTTCGTCAATAGTATTTACCTTGGTCAATAGTATTTACCTTAGTCAATAGTAATTACCTTCGTCAATAGTATTTACCTTTGTCAATAGTAATTACCTTCGTCAATAGTATTTACCTTGGTCAATAGTAATTACTTTCGTCAATAGTAGTTGTCCCTTCAATATTACCAAGAGTCATTTGACCCTTCGTTAAGACCAAGAGTCATTTGACCCTTCGTTAAGACCAAGAGCCACCCTCAGTTTTTCTATAAATAGAGGCCTAGGGCTTCATTATTTTTCACGAATTCATTCAAGCTATAGAGAGAGAAAGTATAGAGAGAATAAGAGAGAGAGAATAAAAGTATTCTGCTACACCACTTTTCCAATATCCAGTTCTTTTAAGGTAGGGAATATTATTTCTTTTATATTCATGAAGAGAACTTCTGTTATTCCATTCGTTATTATTCTGTTGGAATAACCAGTATACGCGGTCTACCCTATACTTGGTGACATTCTTCTATTATTCTGTTGGAACATCCTGTCTGTGTGTTTTACACCGGACCTGGTTCCGTTTATTATTCTGTTGGAACATCCTGTCTGTGTGTTTTACACCGGACCTGGTTCCGTTTTTATTATTATTCTGTTGGAACATCCTGTCTGTGTGTTTTACACCGGACCTGGTTCCATTATTTATTATTCTGTCGAAATATCCTGTCTGTGCGTTTACGCCGGACCTGGTTCCATTATTTATTATTCTGTTGGAATAACCTGTCTGTGCGGTCTATCGCATGCATGGTGATTTCTTTTGTTATTCCATTCTTTATTATACTCAGTTGGTTAAGTTTTGACTTCTATACTCCATGAAATTTGTGGAATATCCTTGATAGTTGCGTTTCATCCAGTATCTTTTCAAGAAAATATTCTTCTAAGTATTCTTGAATTTTACTCCACAATGCAGTATCATGTTGACAATTTGGACGTTGTTAATTCCTGGATAAATTAATTCTTGAACTTGTTTTATTGAATTCTTATATCATTGTCATCATCCTCATGTTTATAAAATGTTGAAAGTCATATGTGGCATGTAGTGCATAGATGGACTTGGTATGATTATGACCAGGGATTATTCGGTATAATCATGACCGTAATGTTACAAATGATGTGGTAAAAGTCCTCATTGGCCCGTAGTGCATTGATGGACAGTTGTTGGCATGATCATGACCATTAATGAATACACGAATATCCTTGGCCGTAGTGCAGGGGTGATTCGATGATGTGGATTATTTTATTAAGCTGAGTCTCAGCGATCGCAGTGTTGAAAAACCTTTTAAATCATAAAAGATAGTAGAGTTTATTTTCTACTTGACTCTCTTAATGGATTGCTTGTTCCGCTACAGTTAAACTTGATGTCTATTATATTTTATCAGTTTAACATTGTTGAAGGCTAATGATAATTTATTCTGCATTATCTTATTCATAATATTTCTTACTGGGCTAGTTGAGCTCACCCTTTCTTTCACTGTTCTCTTCAGGAAATGAGAACGTAGCTGGGACAAGTCGGGGTACGGAGTGATGGTCCGAATGATAGTATTAGTTAGTAGTCCTCACTATTCTATGTAATGGTGTGTTAATAAATGTAATGAGGACTCCTTTTGAGTATGAATACTCTCTAGAAGATAATATTTGTATTCAAACTCACAGTTTATGTTTTGTCGTATTGTACACGACAGTTGTATTATTAAGTTGTATTTGTATTCTGTACTATGTATCTGACGACCCAAGATGGGTGATGTATACCTAATTTTGGGGGCGTCACATGTAACGACCCCAAAATAGGTCCATTCCATCCAACCTATTCTGAGTCGCCAAATACATGGTACAGAAAAAAAACTGTAACTTTATTACAATAATTGTCGTGCAAAATACAACAACACATATGCTGTGAGTTTGGATACAAATATATACCAAATGTGACTCATGTTCCAACCGTGGACATCACCTCACAATAACACCTTACATAAAGGTATAGTCAAAAACTGTTTTAGAAATTAGAATCTTTGGGAAGTGCTCAAGGAAACCTTCGTACATGGGAGGCCATGCGTCTAGGTTATGATAGATATCATATGGCTACAGAATTATTCTTGGTTGACCCAATAGACCCCAAAGAAAAACGAGAAAATTACTATCATATTCTTCCCAATGGTGAGTCTTCTCTTGACATATCATTATCTCTACTGTCTCTAATTGAGAATTATACTTCAAACAAACACCAAGATTATATAGGTAGTGCTCGTATATATACTCAGCAAGTGGATGAGCACATCCCTGTCTTATGATGACACCAGGTTGTATGTCGTTAGACATCTTGTATGATAGTGGCAAACCACCCTTCCAACGTTGGGTTCGCCTCACCCTATTTTCTTCACCAAATATAACTACTAAATGATAACCACCGTTCTATTCCCTTGTTACCCCCGCTCGACTCAGCTACACTCTTATTACCTGAAAGGAATTGTGAAGCAAAAGGGTGAGCACAACTAGCTCAGTAAAGAATATCATGACTAAAGATAATTAAATTATCAATAGCCTTCATCAATAATAAATCAGAGATTTAGAACATATGGTAAATGATAAAAATTTCAACCATAGTTGCAGCGGAACGAGCAATCCATTAGAAGAGTCAAATAGACTATAAAGTCTATTATCTTCTCTATGTTAAAAATCCATCAACAATGTTTTATCCATGTAACATCACTCAACAGTTCCTTTCCACAATCATATGAATAACTCATAATCATAATTGTGACTATAAATTTTTCTTCGCACCCAGGACGAAGAATATTTTCATCACCTGTCTTTACCTCAAAAGAGCAGCACTTCTGACTGGAATGCAAAGCCGAAGGAAACTTGCACTGATGAATAGCAACTCACCAAGTATCTAAATACTCACAAAATATGCTTCATAATATAGAGAGAGAAAGAGAGAAAGCTTATGTTTTTGGTGTGATTTTCAATTCTAACTTAGCCCTCTATTTATAGGAAAATTTTGGTAGGTTTGACCTGCAACCTGATGGCTTTACCTGCTACTATTCCCACCCACCACATTTGAAATATAATTCAGCACATTTCTTCACCAACCACAAGTGGAGCCCACCAATTCTAGAATTTTCTACCAAAATGATAAACTCCGAAAATTCAACAATTTCTGAACCAGTCATCTCGTAAAATTCATAACAAATCATACATTCATTTTTAACGGTTCAAAATTTGTGGACATATACTCAACTTATATATGTATAACATATCCAAATATTACTACGATCCAACGGTCAGATTAAAAATTATAACCCCCGCAAAATATCTCAAAAACCCTGATTTTTAATACCTCCATTCCGACAAAAATACTGATAAAAACCTCAACATTAACTCCTTCATTTTTAACCACAAAAATATATCCCTCATTTATATCCACATAATATAAATATTTCCTTATCATATGAATCAATAATTAATTATTCACAAATAATATTACAGAATCACATTTATGACAACCAGGCTGTTCCCAGGAAAGAGGGGGCTTTCCAATAAGAATTTCTCCTTACTGGCGCGCAATTAGATGACCAAACCTCTCCTTAGACAGAACTTTCTAGACATTGACAATAATGTTATCTAATAATATTATTCAAATAATATGAATTATTGATCTGATAAAGGAAAATACTGTGCAGTAACAATTATTGAACAACAATAATATAAAATTTCAACGTAGCAATTATTGAATCAATAAAATAAAATATTGAACAGTAATTACTGTAACAATTATTGAGTAGTGCCTTCTTACGTAAGAATCAATAATTTCAAAAATACTATGCAATACCGTGTGCTACTGTGCAATAACGCGTATTACTGTATTTTAACCACCGGGTATTCCAACAGTGTTAACGGTAACAACTACGCCGTTATTTGTAAAAACTCAAATTTGTCGTTTTCTTCACCCGACAGTTATTCTGTTATGGGGCCCACAAATAGCTGCGCCGTCGTACGAATATTCCCCGACAACAATGATTATTTTATAACCACTTGCTTATTTTAAAAAAAATCATATATCACCCTTAACTTTAACATTTATCAATTTAACCATTTACTGAATACTAATTATAAGAAAAATTGAATACTTTTATTTCATAAAATTCGGGGTCTTACAATCTCCCCTCCTTATGAAATTTCGTCCCCGAAATTTACGTACCTGGTATTTCAAAGAGTTGAGAATACCTTCCTTTCATTTCAAATTCCATCTTCTCTGTCATCATAATTTCTCCATTGCTCATCTCCTGTATTTCAAATAACATTCTAGAATACAGCTTCAAAACAAGTGTTAATTTAACAAATTAACATATCACATAATATCTCAATATTATGACTGACCAACAAATAAGCTTAGGTAGGACACACTAGCGAAGGATTTACTCATCTCTCCCCTCCTAGTTATATTCCCCGATCTCCGCCAGAGATCATATCCCTAAGCTCTGATACCACCTGTGACAACCCCAAAATAGGTCCATTCCATCCAACCTATTCTGAGTCGCCAAATACATGGTACAGAAAAAAAACTGTAACTTTATTACAATAATTGTCGTGCAAAATACAACAACATATATGCTGTGAGTTTGGATACAAATATATACCAAATGTGACTCATGTTCCAACCGTGGACATCACCTCACAATAACACCTTACATAAAGGTATAGTCAAAAACTGTTTTAGAAATTAGAATCTTTGGGAAGTGCTCAAGGAAACCTTCGTACATGGGAGGCCATGCGTCTAGGTTATGATAGATATCATATGGCTACAGAATTATTCTTGGTTGACCCAATAGACCCCAAAGAAAAACGAGAAAATTACTATCATATTCTTCCCAATGGTGAGTCTTCTCTTGACATATCATTATCTCTACTGTCTCTAATTGAGAATTATACTTCAAACAAACACCAAGATTATATAGGTAGTGCTCGTATATATACTCAGCAAGTGGATGAGCACATCCCTGTCTTATGATGACACCAGGTTGTATGTCGTTAGACATCTTGTATGATAGTGGCAAACCACCCTTCCAACGTTGGGTTCGCCTCACCCTATTTTCTTCACCAAATATAACTACTAAATGATAACCACCGTTCTATTCCCTTGTTACCCCCGCTCGACTCAGCTACACTCTTATTACCTGAAAGGAATTGTGAAGCAAAAGGGTGAGCACAACTAGCTCAGTAAAGAATATCATGACTAAAGATAATTAAATTATCAATAGCCTTCATCAATAATAAATCAGAGATTTAGAACATATGGTAAATGATAAAAATTTCAACCATAGTTGCAGCGGAACGAGCAATCCATTAGAAGAGTCAAATAGACTATAAAGTCTATTATCTTCTCTATGTTAAAAATCCATCAACAATGTTTTATCCATGTAACATCACTCAACAGTTCCTTTCCACAATCATATGAATAACTCATAATCATAATTGTGACTATAAATTTTTCTTCGCACCCAGGACGAAGAATATTTTCATCACCTGTCTTTACCTCAAAAGAGCAGCACTTCTGACTGGAATGCAAAGCCGAAGGAAACTTGCACTGATGAATAGCAACTCACCAAGTATCTAAATACTCACAAAATATGCTTCATAATATAGAGAGAGAAAGAGAGAAAGCTTATGTTTTTGGTGTGATTTTCAATTCTAACTTAGCCCTCTATTTATAGGAAAATTTTGGTAGGTTTGACCTGCAACCTGATGGCTTTACCTGCTACTATTCCCACCCACCACATTTGAAATATAATTCAGCACATTTCTTCACCAACCACAAGTGGAGCCCACCAATTCTAGAATTTTCTACCAAAATGATAAACTCCGAAAATTCAACAATTTCTGAACCAGTCATCTCGTAAAATTCATAACAAATCATACATTCATTTTTAACGGTTCAAAATTTGTGGACATATACTCAACTTATATATGTATAACATATCCAAATATTACTACGATCCAACGGTCAGATTAAAAATTATAACCCCCGCAAAATATCTCAAAAACCCTGATTTTTAATACCTCCATTCCGACAAAAATACTGATAAAAACCTCAACATTAACTCCTTCATTTTTAACCACAAAAATATATCCCTCATTTATATCCACATAATATAAATATTTCCTTATCATATGAATCAATAATTAATTATTCACAAATAATATTACAGAATCACATTTATGACAACCAGGCTGTTCCCAGGAAAGAGGGGGCTTTCCAATAAGAATTTCTCCTTACTGGCGCGCAATTAGATGACCAAACCTCTCCTTAGACAGAACTTTCTAGACATTGACAATAATGTTATCTAATAATATTATTCAAATAATATGAATTATTGATCTGATAAAGGAAAATACTGTGCAGTAACAATTATTGAACAACAATAATATAAAATTTCAACGTAGCAATTATTGAATCAATAAAATAAAATATTGAACAGTAATTACTGTAACAATTATTGAGTAGTGCCTTCTTACGTAAGAATCAATAATTTCAAAAATACTATGCAATACCGTGTGCTACTGTGCAATAACGCGTATTACTGTATTTTAACCACCGGGTATTCCAACAGTGTTAACGGTAACAACTACGCCGTTATTTGTAAAAACTCAAATTTGTCGTTTTCTTCACCCGACAGTTATTCTGTTATGGGGCCCACAAATAGCTGCGCCGTCGTACGAATATTCCCCGACAACAATGATTATTTTATAACCACTTGCTTATTTTAAAAAAAATCATATATCACCCTTAACTTTAACATTTATCAATTTAACCATTTACTGAATACTAATTATAAGAAAAATTGAATACTTTTATTTCATAAAATTCGGGGTCTTACATCACAGTTGGTATCAGAGCTTAGGGATATGATCCCTGGCTAAGATGTGAGAATAGAACTAGGAGGGGAGAGACGGGGAATTCCTTCGCTAGTATGACATACCTAAGTTTATTTGCATGATATTTAATTGGTCGGTCATAATATAAGGATAATATATGACATATCAATTAATTTTTATTTTGTGACAGTATCTGAAAATGGCATCTGAGAATGTTGAGAATAGCAATGGAGCACAGACGACTGTTGATTCACCACATATCAATAATCAGGATAATGTGCATCAGGAAGGTGTCAATCCTCGTGCAAACAACAACACTGACCAAATGATGAATGATCAAATGTTCAGAGGCTTTATGCAATTCATGCAACAACAGGTGAAAGCGGCTCCTGTCCACAACGTAGGTGGAAATACTGGAAACTCTCAGGCGGTCACCGCTAGACAGTTTAAGGAGCTGGGACCACCGGAGTTTAAGGGAGAACCCAAACCACTTGTAGCTGAAACATGGATAAAGCAGATCACCAAGATATTTGATGTCTTGGGTTGCTCCGAGGAGCAAAAGGTTCCCTTTGCCGCCTTTATGTTGCGAGGAGAGGCAGATTACTGGTGGGAATCGATAAAGCGTACTCAACCTGCCGCACTGAAGATGTCCTGGGAGAAGTTCCAAGAGCTGTTTAACGACAAATACTTTCCCGAGAGTATTCGTCACATGAAGGAGGTGGAGTTCATCAAATTGGAGCAGAATAATATGACCGTGTCGCAGTACGAGGCAAAATTTGCGGAGTTATCCCGGTTTGCGTCCCACCTGGTGGATAATGAAGAAAGAATGACGCGGATGTTTTTAAGAGGTTTGAAGCCGGAGATACGTCAACATCTTGTTTCTCATAAACTGTGTTTGTATTCAGATGTTGTAAATAGGGCTCAGTTGGTGGAGCGCGATAACGAGACAACGCAACCAAAAGAGAGCAGCCGGCAAAATGATAATACCAGTGAGAGCAGTCATCGAAGCGGTGACAACAAGCGTGGAGGGAATCAACAGGCCAGAAATGGTAACCACTTCGGTGGTAATCAGGGCCAAAACAATAAGAATGGACATTTCAAGAAGAGGAGATTCAACAATGATGGAAAGACGTCAGCACCAGCACCTGTCGTTAAGGAAGGAGAACGACCACCTATCATATGTTTCAAATGCGGAGGGGAGGGGCACATCAGTCCAAACTGCGCGATGCCGTCCAAAGCATGTTATAATTGTGGAAGAGAAGGTCATTTAGCCCGATTTTGTCGTTTACCGAAGACAAATTCAGCTAGGATGGAGGCACCAAAAGCCGTCCCAGAAAAGTCAAAACCGGTTGTGCAAGGGAGAGCGTTTGTTGTGAACTCCCAGAGAGCAAGGAACCCGAATGAGGTCATCACGGGTAAGCTTATTATAAACTCTAAAGAAGTTTATACTTTATTTGATACCGGTTTAACCCATTCTTTTATTTCTCCTACTTGCGCTCATCGATTAAATTTGATTCCGGAGAAATTAGACTTTGACTTATCTGTGGAAACTCCGTTGGGAGAAACCTTCATTACCTCCACTGTTTATAAGTCTTGTTTGGTTCAAGTTGGTACCCACACATTACCTATCGATCTGATTTCATTAAAAATACTTGCATTTGACGTGATTCTAGGGATTGATTGGTTAACTACTCATTATGCAAAAATTGATTGTTTTCGTAAGGTTGTTAGTTTTCATATTCCTAATCGACCTATTATGCGAATTCAAGCAACCAAACCATTAAAATCAATCGCTGTCATCTCAAGCCATAAAACTATTCGTTTATTGAAAAACGGATGTCAAGCTTTCTTAGCTCATGTCACAGATCTAAACAAAAATACGTCAGTTTTGAATGATATTTCTATTGTTAATAAATTCCCTGACGTATTCCCTGAAGAACTTCCTGGCCTACCCCCAGAGCGTGAAATTGAATTTTGTATCGATCTTGAACCCGGTACAAAACCCATTTCCAAAGCCCCATATCGAATGGCTCCTATTGAACTTCAGGAGTTAAAGATCCAACTGCAGGAATTGTTAGACATTGGCTTTATTCGTCCTAGTACTTCTCCTTGGGGAGCTCCTGTTCTATTCGTGAAGAAGAAAGATGGAAGTATGCGACTTTGTATTGATTATCGGGAGTTGAATCATGTCACCATCAAAAATAGGTACCCATTGCCACGTATTGATGACCTGTTTGACCAGTTGCAAGGAGCACAATTCTTTTCAAAGATCGATCTTCGTTCTGGATATCATCAGCTGAAGGTTAGAACTGAGGATATTCCAAAGACGGCTTTTAGAACTCGGTACGGGCATTATGAATTCCTAGTCATGTCCTTTGGATTGACTAATGCTCCTGCTGCCTTCATGGATATGATGAACCGGGTATTCAAGGAATATTTGGATCACTTTGTGGTCGTCTTTATTGATGACATCCTTATTTATTCCAAAAGCCGTGAAGATCATGAGCAACACTTGAGGCTGGTACTCCAAAAGCTTCGTGAATACAAGCTTTATGCCAAGTTGAAGAAATGCGAGTTCTGGCTGGAGGAGGTAGCATTCCTTGGGCACGTAGTATCAAGTCGTGGAATATCGGTTGACCCGGCAAAGATTGAAGCTATTCAAAGCTGGGAGCAACCTAAATCAGTGACCGAGGTACGTAGCTTTCTTGGTTTAGCTGGTTATTATCGGAGATTCGTGGAAGGATTTTCTCGAATCGCTACTCCATTAACTCAGCTGACTCGGAAAGATACAAAGTTTGGTTGGAGCGAAGAATGTGAGCAGAGTTTTCAAGAACTCAAGAGGAGACTCATTTCAGCACCTGTTCTAACAATACCATCTGGCTCGGAGGGATTTGTCATCTACAGTGATGCTTCGAGCAAAGGGTTGGGATGCGTTCTCATGCAACATGGAAAAGTCATAGCCTATGCATCAAGACAACTCAAGGAATATGAGAGGAATTATCCTACTCATGATCTAGAGTTGGCAGCTGTTGTCTTTGCACTTAAAATTTGGAGGCATTACTTGTATGGGGAGAAAGTGGAGATCTTTACGGATCATAAAAGCCTCAAATATTTCTTCACTCAAAAGGAACTCAACATGCGACAACGACGTTGGCTTGAACTGTTGAAAGATTATGATCATACCATTCAATACCATCCTGGAAAAGCGAACGTGGTAGCTGACGCATTGAGTAGAAGATCATATGCGGGTACAAGTGCAATATTAACAACGCAAAGGCCCATTTTGTGTGACTTGCAAAGGATGGAGATAGAGTTGAAGACTCCAGGGACCCATGTGATGATGGCGAATATACGAGTAGAACCGACTTTAATCGATAAAGTTAAAGCTGCTCAAGCTACAGACCTGGAGCTGATGCGTATGAGGAAGAAAGTGCAAGAAGGTTCTATGCCGGAAGCAAGAATCGATGAAGAAGGAATACTTCGAGTCAACTCCAGACTTTGTGTTCCTAACAACCCTGATTTAAAGTATGAAATCATGATGGAGGCGCACAACACACCGTTTGCAATCCATCCTGGAAGTACCAAAATGTATCATGATCTTCGTCATACATTTTGGTGGAGCAATATGAAGAGAGAGATAGCGTTGTTTATCTCAAGGTGTCTAACTTGTCAACGAGTCAAAGCGGAGCATCAAGTACCAAAAGGTCCATTGCAACCACTTGAAATTCCAGAATGGAAGTGGGAGCACATTACCATGGATTTCGTTACCGGTCTTCCTAGGGTTTCTCAAGGTATTGATGCGATTTGGGTCATTGTTGATAGATTGACCAAGTCTGCTCATTTCTTACCGATACGAGAAACTTATACACTTGAACGTCTTGCTCGTATGTACATAAACGAGATTGTAAGACTGCATGGTATGCCAGTATCCATAGTTTCTGATCGAGACCCAAGATTCACTTCACGATTTTGGGTTAGTTTACAAAAAGCTATGGGCACGGAGTTACGATTTAGTTCAGCATATCATCCTCAGACGGACGGACAATCAGAGAGGACTATTCAAACTCTTGAAGATCTATTAAGACTCTGTGTCTTTGACTTCAAGGGAAGTTGGGACAAGTTCTTACCATTGGTGGAGTTTTCCTACAACAACAGTTATCAAGCAAGTATTGGCATGGCTCCATTCGAAGCATTGTATGGAAGAAAATGTCGTTCTCCAGTATGCTGGGATGAGGTGGGCGAAGCAACGTTGTTGGGACCGGAGTTGGTACGTATGACTACAGAAAAGATTCAAACGATCCGACAACGTATAAAAACCTCACAAGATCGACAAAAGAGTTATGCTGATCTTCATCGAAAGGACGTGGAATTTGATGTAGGAGATCATGTGTTCTTACGTGTTGCTCCATGGAAAGGAGTTACGAGATTTGGAAAGAGAGGAAAGCTAAATCCTCGATTCATCGGTCCATTTTTAATCCTCGATCGAGTAGGAACTGTGGCTTATAGACTCGCTTTACCGCCAAGTATGTCTCGTGTTCATAACGTTTTCCACATATCCATGTTACGCAAATATGTGGAAGACCCGAACCACATTATTGAGTTAGAACCGGACGAAATAGCGGAGGATTTGACGTATGAAGAAGTTCCTGTTCAAATCTTGGATAAGAAGGAACATATTCTACGCTCCAAGGTTATACCTCAAGTCAAAGTTTTGTGGAGAAACCACGATGTTGAGGAAATGACTTGGGAGTTAGAATCAGAAATGAAATCAAGGTATCCTTACCTCTTCGACATACCAGGTACGTACCCTAATTTCGAGGGCGAAATTTCATAAGAAGGGGAGGTTGTAAGACCCCAATTTTTATAAATAAAGATGAATTTTCTATAAATATCATTTTTGAATATTATGGAGTTAATTTGATATAATGTTATAGTTGTGGGTAATATTTATAAATTTTGCAAAGTAAGCAAGTTGTTATAAAATATTCGTTTGGTCGGAGAATATTCTTTTTGTCGAGAAATATTCATACGACGGCACAATCATTGGTGGACCCCACAACGGAATTATTGTCGGATTGAGAAAACGACAAAAATATTTTATTAAAAATAACGGCTGAAGTGTTACCGTTAAAACCGTTAAAACTGTTGAACTACTCGGTAGTAAAAGTACAGTAATACGCGTGGTTGCATAGTAGCACACGGTATTGATTATTGATGCTTACGTGAGAAGTCACTCAGCTATACTCAATTATTGCTATAGTAATTGCTGCATCATATCTCTTAAATTATTGTCATAGTATCGTCTGTATAATATGTTATATTATTAAATCAATAATTGAGACGTTGTGGTAAGTTTGGTTATTTTATGGGGGGCCATATGTCATCATCTAAGAGTCTCTTCGTCAATAGTAATTACCTTCGTCAATAGTATTTACCTTGGTCAATAGTATTTACCTTGGTCAATAGTAATTACCTTCGTCAATAGTATTTACCTTGGTCAATAGTAATTACCTTCGTTAATAGTATTTACCTTGGTCAATAGTAATTACTTTCGTCAATAGTAGTTGTCCCTTCAATATTACCAAGAGTCATTTGACCCTTCGTTAAGACCAAGAGTCATTTGACCCTTCGTTAAGACCAAGAGCCACCCTCAGTTTTTCTATAAATAGAGGCCTAGGGCTTCATTATTTTTCACGAATTCATTCAAGCTATAGAGAGAGAAAGTATAGAGAGAATAAGAGAGAGAGAATAAAAGTATTCTGCTACACCACTTTTCCAATATCCAGTTCTTTTAAGGTAGGGAATATTATTTCTTTTATATTCATGAAGAGAACCTCTGTTATTCCATTCGTTATTATTCTGTTGGAATAACCAGTATACGCGGTCTACCCTATACTTGGTGACATTCTTCTATTATTCTGTTGGAACATCTTGTCTGTGTGTTTTACACCGGACCTGGTTCCGTCTATTATTCTGTTGGAACATCCTGTCTGTGTGTTTTACACCGGACCTGGTTCCGTTTTATTATTATTCTGTTGGAATATCCTGTCTGTGTGTTTTACACCGGACCTGGTTCCATTATTTATTATTCTGTCGGAATATCCTGTCTGTGCGTTTACGCCGGACCTGGTTCCATTATTTATTATTCTATTGGAATAACCTGTTTGTGCGGTCTATCGCATGCATGGTGATTTCTTTTGTTATTCCATTCTTTATTGTACTCAGTTGGTTAAGTTTTGACTTCTATACTCCATGAAATTTGTGGAATATCCTTGATAGTTGCGTTTCATCCAGTATCTTTTCAAGAAAATATTCTTCTAAGCATTCTTGAATTTTACTCCACAATGCAGTATCATGTTGACAATTTGGACGTTGTTAATTCCTGGATAAATTAATTCTTGAACTTGTTTTATTGAATTCTTATATCATTGTCATCATCCTCATGTTTATAAAATGTTGAAAGTCATCTGTGGCCTGTAGTGCATAGATGGACTTGGTATGATTATGACCAGGGATTATTCGGTATAATCATGACCGTAATGTTACAAATGATGTGGTAAAAGTCCTCATTGGCCCGTAGTGCATTGATGGACAGTTGTTGGCATGATCATGACCATTAATGAATACACGAATATCCTTGGCCGTAGTGCAGGGGTGATTCGATGATGTGGATTATTTTATTAAGCTGAGTATCAGCGATCGCAGTGTTGAAAAACCTTTTAAATCATAAAAGATAGTAGAGTTTATTTTCTACTTGACTCTTTTAATGGATTGCTTGTTCCGCTACAGTTAAACTTGATGTCTATTATATTTTATCAGTTTAACATTGTTGAAGGCTAATGATAATTTATTCTGCATTATCTTAGTCATAATATTTCTTACTGGGCTAGTTGAGCTCACCCTTTCTTTCACTGTTATCTTCAGGAAATGAGAACGTAGCTGGGACAAGTCGGGGTACGGAGTGATGGTCCGAATGATAGTATTAGTTAGTAGTCCTCACTATTCTAAGTAATGGTGTGTTAATAAATGTAATGAGGACTCCTTTTGAGTATGAATACTCTCTAGAAGATAATATTTGTATTCAAACTCACAGTTTATGTTTTGTCGTATTGTACACGACAGTTGTATTATTAAGTTGTATTTGTATTCTGTACTATGTATCTGACGACCCAAGATGGGTGATGTATACCTAATTTTGGGGGCGTCACAAATGTGACCACTGAACTTTAGGGGTTTTTGGATATTGAGCCCTTTTCTTTTGGTCAACGTATTTTGAGCCATTTTCTATTTAAAAATTTGGACTTCGAATCCATGTTGTCAGATATGCGTTGACTTGATGACGTGTTGCTTAAGTGGCACTCGTGGCATATTTGACGTGGATTTTTTTATTTTTATTTTACATGTGGCATATATGACGTGGCAATATTGGACTACAAATGTGACCACTGAACTTTAGGGGTTTTTGGATATTGAGCCCTTTTCTTTTGGTCAACGACTTCGAATCCATGTTGTCAGATATGCGTTGACTTGCTGACGTGTTGCTTAAGTGGCACTCGTGGCATATTTGACGTGGATTTTTTTAATTTTATTTTACATGTGGCATATATGACGTGGCAATATTGGACTACAAATGTGACCACTGAACTTTAGGGGTTTTTGGATATTGAGCCCTTTTCTTTTGGTCAACGACTTCGAATCCATTCGAATCCATGTTCGAATCCATGTTGTCAGATATGCTTCTGAACTTTAGGGGTTTTTGGATATTGAGCCCTTTTCTTTTGGTCAACGACTTCGAATCCATGTTGTCAGATATGCGTTGACTTGCTGACGTGTTGCTTAAGTGGCACTCGTGGCATATTTGACGTGGATTTTTTTAATTTTATTTTACATAAAATTGTTGTTGCTCAGATTCGATCTCCAGACCTCCCACTTGAAACTTCAAATCAGTTACCACCCAAGCACCACAGGCTAGCTGATTTTTATTCGCAAGGATTATTATTTATAACATCCAGTCCAATTTCCCCCAAATTAAAACAAAACCCATTTACGCTCGGATCAGATAATTCTGCTTCTCCTTCTCTCATTTCGTTCTTTCGATCTTCATCTGTCGCTTGAAATGGCCAACAAGGTCTATATGCAACTCCACTGATTTATATTATTTTTGTCCTGTAATTAGATTTTGATTTAAAATTCTAGTATTTTTAAAATTTTCAAGAAAATTTACTCCTTGTTTCATCTCCTCACTCTCTCTTTAACCTTACAGCTGATTGAATTAGAGAACCAGTTGAGAAAAGAGGTAAAATCAAGGAACAGAGCCGAAAAGAGGCTGAAATCACTAATAAAGAAGCTGGATTCCATGAATATATCGTATGTGTTTGTTGTTTCAGATGAATCATCCTCAGAGCAGTCAAGCTCTTTGGAGAAGAGTGAATTCAGCTCTGTATCATCATCATCCACAGCCTCTTCTT
Source organism: Panax notoginseng (assembly GCA_016801055.1). NCBI lineage: Eukaryota > Viridiplantae > Streptophyta > Magnoliopsida > Apiales > Araliaceae > Panax > Panax notoginseng. Next base: position 266,531,957 of record CM029013.1, on the reverse strand, counting down.
CTTCTTCTTGTTCATATCCAAAACCCCCAAAAGATGACAAGGAACAACCCATTAATACCCAAATCAGAAACTCCACAAAATGTGAAATTGAAGAGCCAGTGAAAGAGACAGAGTCCCCATTATCAGAAATCTTGAATCATAATGTTACCAATACAATTAGTGAAAGCTACATTGTGCCTTCAAATGGAAAGAGTGAATCCAATGATTCTGTATGCAATAAGGTCTGTATCTCCAATTCTCCTTCTCTCATTTCAATCTTTTAAGGTCAAAATCTTCAGTTGAGGGCGAGGAGATTAATGGAGAAAATTATCAAGACTGGGATGAAAGTTGTGTCGATAATTCGATGGCATTAGTTCCGGTTGATATTCCAGTAACAACACAGACTGCTAACATTAATCCAGCTAGTGTTAAAGATGTTCTTGATACTCTTAAGGCATATGAAGGAAAGGCTTCAAATTTCAATGGAGAGAAGACATAGGGTAAAGAACGAAATGAGAGATGAAGATCGAAAGAACGAAATGAGAGAAGGAGAATTATCAGATCTGAGCGTAAATGGGTTTTGTTTTAATTTGGGGGAAATTGGACTGGATGTTATAAATAATAATCCTTGCGAATAAAATTCAGCTAGCCCGTGTTGCTCGGGTGGTAACTGATTTGAAGTTTCAAGTGGGAGGTCTGGAGATCGAATATGAGACGTTAAATATTAGTTCAAGTTCAATATTTGCCACGTCATATATGTCACATATATATATAGTTATTTGGGCTCGAAGTCCAAATTTTTAAATAGAAAAGGGCTCAAAATGCGTTGATCAAAAGAAAAGGGCTCAATACCCAAAAACCCCTAAAATTCAGTGGTCACATTTGCATTTTACCCATATATATATAGTTATAATTTTTATTCTTAACAAAAAAAAATCGAATTTGACCCCACTGAACTTTGTGGGCGGATCTGCCCCTGTCTGTGCCTAAAAAAAATTATAAACAAGTGGCCACATATAGCTTGACGGATAGAGTAACCGAGTAACAAATAGGTGCAATATATAGAACTTGAAAATGCAAGTAAATAAGTAAAGGTTTTACTCCTATTATAATCACTATTTACAATGCAAGCCTAGGTAATACTTGTATTAATGGTAATTTATGAAATGAGCTTGGGCACCAAATAAGGTGGTTAACTTTCAAAGCCATTAGAATAATTGGTTATGTAAGTGATTAAATAAGCTATATTGATGCATTTTTTGTTTTGAAATAGTAGTACTGGGGCCCTAAAAGAAATCTATAATGCACACTATACTCCCTCCGTTCCACAAATATTGCAACACATACCTTTTTTGATGTCTCACAAAATTGCAACACTTATTTTTTAAGAAGCTTTTGTGAAGTTAAATGACCAACTTACTCATAGTCATGTCACTTTTTTTTATCATTTGAATATATATAGGGGCCTCCCCGCTAATTAAAGTTTTATGATTTACGCTCTTGGAGCACTCTCAACCACACACTTTGTTGGAATTAATTAGGAATCAAATAAAAGTTGATAGTTTCTTAATCTTCCTTTATCTTCATCAATAAAATCTTCCTTTATCTGAAATAAATAGTTGTGGACTTGGAATACTATGTTGGTAATAGTTCTGGTGAAAATTATATCTTACCTTTTAACGTTTGCAGGTGCTACTCACACAGCAATGATTACCTTGAAATATGCCGCTGCTACAAGTCCATATATGATATCCCTTCTGTCAAAGAAAACTCTGCTCAGTGGATACCAGTAGATCTCCTCATCCATCTTTTCTTTTTTAGTTTTTTGGTGATTTTATTATTTACAATACGTTGTGATGCTTTCTTCCACCCTACTAAAAGTTCTGTTAATTCATTTATTGCAGGTGTTGAGAAAAATATGTTGGTACTTAGTTTTGTCACCACATGATCCGATGCAGTCAAGCCTTCTGAACTCTACCTTGGAGGATAAGAATATTTCAGAAATTCCTCATTTTAGGTATTTCTTCCCTGTAAGCAACAGGGTTAAACAAAAGACAAGAAATAAATACACATTCAATTATTATCCTTTAGTTTGTACATTAAATAACTATGTGCCTTCAATTTGTCACAGGCTACTCTTAAAACAATTAATTACCATGGAGGTTGTTCAGTGGACGGCCCTATGGAATTTATTCAAGGATGAGTTTGAGAATGAAAAAAACATGCTAGGTGGTTCTTTAGGTGATAAGGCTGCTGAAGATTTCAGAGAGAGAGTAATAGAACATGTAAGCTTTTGTTGGTGATGCTATTCTTTCTTGCCTTTTGAGATATTTGGTAAGAAATCATTTGATCATCTTGTGAAATTTTACGTGTGCAGAACATCCTAGTTGTTTCGAAGTACTACTCGCGGATAACCTTGAAAAGACTTGCAGAGCTGCTTTGTCTCAGCATTCAGGTCTGCAAATCATAACTGCCAATGGCAAATTATCAATCATTTATTTCGGTCTCTCCAATAAGTTTGAATTCATATTTCTTCTATTCCCATGCCCCCCCCCCCAAAAAAAACAGAAAAGAAAGAAAAAAGAACGTTACAATTATTATATCCCGAAAGTAGTTACTAGGGTATATCATAGGAACTTTGGGAGAATCTTTTAGATAAGTGTTTAGATGCCCTTATACCTTAATGATCTTGAAAAGATAGATTGTCTGAGACAGTAATAAAGTCATTTATAAATGCAGAGCCTTCATTCCATCAAGCTGTTGGGACCATTTTTAATTTTAACAAGTGATGTTGGGAACATTTTGATATAGTATGCATGTGCTCAAGGTCCTAAGGTCAATGCTAGTTCTTCTATATTGTATATGAGCCTTTAACATCTTTCTAGCTGTTTAAAAGAGTTTTAATATGTAAATCCTTTTGACTTCACTGTCCTAGTTTTTACTGATTTAGTTCTTGACTGAGGAAAAAAGGTTTGTGCTATGCTATATTTGGAAGATGATACGAGACAAGTTACATGATGTATTACCAAATCCCAAGCCTAGATTTGGAGCTTACTAGATTATAAAGGGTTCTCATAGGACCTTGGATGGTTATATTTTACGTTTGATTCTCTTCTGTATGTGTTCTTCATTTGATTTATTGATGGATGCATTTTTAGTTTTCATATGGTTTTTTAGGGTGGGGGCATTTTGATATGCTTATGTTGGACATGGGTATTATGATGCAATCTTACCTTTTGAGTTTGTATAAATTTTGTTTTCTTGATATTTTGTAGTAGCTATATAAAGTTTTGTAGTTCTTACACATTGACAAGTGATCAAGCTGGATAGAAATCAGTTTCAGTTTCCTTGTAATTCTGGTTTGACATGTTTTTGGTCCAGACCTTGAAATTATGACTCGAGGGAGAATAACTGGTTTATAAATTAGGATTAAAAATCAATATAGTAATAAACATGGCCCCAGTACTATTGAAAATGGCCCAAAAAGAATATCCAAATGTTCTTTCTTTATTAGGAAATAAAATATGGACTTGAAAGGCAAAATATTTTAATCCTCCATTGTTGGTCACTTGTGGGAATTCTGAAGATTGTATTTTCTTACTACCTTTCAGCATAGGCAGTCCATCTAAAGCATTGTTAATGTGGTGATATGGCTGGACTAAAGCTGACTATGCAATCTCTATTCATTGTGGTTCTTATCGTCTTTCTTGCTTCTCAGGAAACTGAAAAGCATCTTTCAGATATGGTTGTTTCCAAAGCACTGGTGGCAAAGGTTGACAGACCAATGGGTGTTGTCTGTTTCCAAACAGCGAAAGATAGTAACGACATTCTAAATTCATGGGCCATGAACCTGGAGAAGCTGCTTGACCTTGTGGAGAAGAGTTGCCACCAGATTCACAAGGAAACAATGGTTCACAAAGCTGCCTTGAAAGTTTAAAAATGCTTATTATAAACCAAATGTGAGTTCTGTCATAGCCTTTGTTATGTTTACATATCATAGGAGTTATTAGCCAAGTTTCTTTTGCATTGACAGTGCTCTGATTCTTTCCAAAAAATTTCAGATCGGCCCGTGTCTAGTCTGTTATGAGGATTAAAGACTGGAATCAAATTGGGCTTGTTACTTGGCTGTGGAAAACGAACTTATGCTCTACTTGCTGATCAATGTTATAATTGCTTTTAGATCCTTACTATGTCAAGGCTATGCCTTTAATGATACTTGTTACTTTCCCCCCCAAGATTTATTCATTATGCCCATTATAATGATACTTGCAATATGAATCAACAGGTTGTGATACGAAATACTAGGTTGTATGTACTTGTTTTCAGTACATCTTGTACTTTTATTTGGCAAACACTTGTAATGGCTTCTCTTGACTATGTTTTGCTTCACAAGATGAGAAAGAATTATTTTTTTTTTTTGGCATCGCAATGAAATATTATACGAGTTACAGCGACCTGGTCCAACTAACCTATTAACCGGATGGAGAATCTTGGTGTTCTAGAGACAAAATGCAGGCAAGAAGCTGGAACTTGTCTTTTACACTTCAGTCTTTATCTTCATATTATGTTATACTGGAAATCATAACCTCTTACCTGATCAATGAAATTGAGCTACATTGTGATACCAAATATTTAAAGTAAAAATTTTTACCTAAAAGATTGTCGTTTTAGGAAAAAAAATTTGTTCTAAAATATTTGTCGTTTATAATTTTCTCGAGAAGAATAAATTATTTATTTTTTTATATTACCTTTACCTTCTCTCATTGTCTCAAAAAATTCTCACTTATATTAATAGTTTTTAATTTTTCATAAAAGGTTAGTGATGGAATTTTAAACAAATTAATTCAATTTCTCATAATATTAAATGATTTTTTTAATGCATGTGCAAAAATCTTAAATGGCAATCTTTTAAGAACGGAGGCAGTACATTATAACCCCCCTCCCCTCCTCTCCTCTCCCCTCATTTTAGTCTTTGTTATGGTTTGTATGGTATTATGTAGACAATATACTATCCTCCTTTAGGAAAGAAAAAAATAAAAATCTGGGCTGACATTTTGATTATGTAGATAATATACTATCCTCCTTTAGGAAAGAAAATAAAAATAAAAATCTGGGTTGACATTTTGGCATACTAAGGGATTGGAAGAGAGGTTTGCAAGTACTAGATAACCATAGAGTTGGTCTAAGAAATAATAACAATAGAAGTCCTTACAAGATAATGTTTATAGGCAATTAACGGAATGTTAGAATCTGTCCAATTTTTAGTAATTCATTTAACTGAAATACCAAAAAATAAAATAAAATAAATTGGCCCCATAAGACCGTATTTATCAGTAATATATATATATATATATATATATATATATATATATATATATATATATACACTACCTCCATCCCATAATAAGTGATTTTTTAGCTTAAATTACACATACCAATACACAAGTCAAAATGGCAAAAATACCCTTAATATATTTTCTTTAAAGTTGAAGAGTTAATGATTGTCATTTAATTGTAGTGATTGTAAGACGCAATAAATACCGTTGGTTACATAAGGGTATATATGTGAAAATATTATAAAAATTGTATTGAAATTCTAACACATCACTTATTTTGAGAAAAAATATTAAGCCTAAAAAATCATTTATTGTGGGACGGAGGTAGGATATATATAGAGTCCGGATCCAGTCCGGACTCCCGCATTTTCTTAAAATGCAGACTTTTTTTTTTGCTTTTTTTTTTAAAAACAACTAAAAAAAAATTAATATTTTATGGAACTGAAATTTTTACATAATACAGACATTGTATTATGGAAAAATTTCAGTTCCATAAAATATTAAAAAAAAATTTTAGTTGTTTTAAAAAAAAATAAAATAAAAATAAAAATATAGGGTCCGAATTTTCTCCCATCAGGGAGTCCGGACCTAATCTATTATATATATATATATATATATATATATATGGAGAATATGAAGGTGCACAACCTTGTAATTTTTAAAATTACACGGTTTACGATCGACAGAGTGATGTGCGGGATAGGGATAGGGGTGGGGGTGGGGGTGAGTAAGGGTGGGTAGTTAGGGGTGGGGTGGGGGTGGGGGGTGGGGTGGGGTGGGTAAATGGGGTAGGTGTGGGTACGGGGTTTGTAGGGGTGCGGGTGGCGGGGATGGGGGTGGGGATATATATATATATATATATATATATATATATATATATATATATATAATCACTGATTATTATTTTTTTGAATAAAAATTTTCTGAATCTGAGATGGAAAAAACTTTTGATTTATATTTAGAATGAAATATGGGTCGAAAAATTGTTAACCAGTTTGGACCTATATTTTTTTTAAAAAAATATGGTTTTAAATTTTAACCAACTTAAATAAATAAATAAAATAGTTAATCAATCTATTTAATTCTAGCTAATATCGTTTGATCCAATAATTAATCAACTATATTGCCCAACGTAATAAGATCCATTCAATTTGAATACTTTTGAAACATTCAAAAAAGAGAAAAATTGGACACTAATATTTATTTTTAGGATGGAGAGAGTAGACAGCTCTATTATTTGTTGGACCAAGTGACCAACCACCTAACACAAGTCTTTGTTTACAAATGAATGATACTAAGATAGGAGTATAAGATTAATATTAATTTTTGTAAATGGGGGTAGAAAAATGTTATAGACAATAAATATGACCCTTCGAATGTCAAAATGTCTTCGGAAAACAAAAAGGTCCTGGAAATTAAGAAAATTTAAAAATCTTGGTGCCTCAGAATTAATGTACGACTGTAAAGAAGTCAAATTCTTAAGTTATGTTAGAAAGAAGCATGTCAAATAATTACACAATTAAAGGTACAAGAGTTACAATAAAAGTCCTCACAAGATAGTGTTTGTTAGTCTAGTTACATTTGGAGAGTATGTTTGGAGGTTCTGAAGAATTTTGTTAGTTTACAATCATTTTATTTTAAATAAAACTTATTTAACTCACAATGGGATCCAAACTTAACGCTCTAAAAGAAACATAGTATGTTTAGACTTCCAAACGCTACCGATGCAAATATTCTAAACATAGATAACCGATCATACCCATAAAACTCATAGGCGATTCACGAAGTGTTAAAATATGTCCAATTTCAACAATCCATTTAACTGAAATACAAAAAAGACGACACAAAAAAAAAAAGAATTCACCCCCATTAGACTACGCTCTTGTTAGTAAAATTTGGGGTTCACTACTCTACTCGACCTTGGTTTATAAATACATTATTGGACTGAATTTTTTTAAGGTCAATTTATTAAATTGTAATTTTTTTACAAAAATTTAAAAAACGGTCTACTATGTTATAATATTAACGACAAATCTATGTCACTTGTGACAAGAAGAAAAAAGCTGAGTTGGATAACTAATTAAATTAAATTATATATTAATGTATAATTTTTACAAATATATTTATATAAAATTAATGAATTCATATTTTTGTTGAACCCAGCAACAATATAACTACTTGATCTTATATTGTAGACCAGAGATGGATTCTGGTAAAGTGAGAAGTTTGTTTTTGTTTTTTACCCTTTTTCTTGCTACTTGTAAATTAATAAAATGGGATTTATCTGAATTCTGTTGGTCGTTATTTTCATACTTTGGAGTTTAGGTGACAGAATCATGTGCATGTTTCATACTTTGAACCTCAGGCTAATGACTTATAAGGGAGTCTATTATGCATTTGATATTCAAACGTCCAAGGCACTTGTTTTGCGGTTGTTGTCAAGGGACCTACTGATGACTTAGAAAGGAGTCTATTACTCACGCATTGGTACTTGAATAAGTCTATTCGATTGCTACTTGCTGGTAGAGGTGGCAAACGGGCGGGCCAGGGGCGGGCCGGACCGAGCGCGGGCGGGCCAACGGTGGGCCGGGCCAAAAAAGCCCAGGTTTTGGCAGGTCGAAAATGTTAGGCCCGGATTGGGCCGGTCCGGGCCGCGCCGCGGGCTTTTTCACCTTTTTTTTTTTGGTAACATTTTGCTACACCAAAAATAGTAATAATAATAAATATTAAAAATAATTTATAATAAACAATAATTCTAATTACCTACATTAACTACATACATCAAAGACGTGAAAAAAGACGAGAATGTTTTGAAGTTTCTTGATTAAGTGAACACCTATCTAATCCTTATGGATTCATTATCTTCAAAACTTCGTCAGGTAAATATTTATTAATTATGTCAATTAAATATTTGATACCTTTCTCGAAAATCTATGAATCCGCTAACTAATATTATGTTTTAGTTTATGATTTGTCTGCTCGTGATCATATCAGTTCCTTGGATCATCTTGATTTGGGATTTCGGATCATAAACTAGTTCATTTAAATTTTGTATATATGATGTGTTTCATAAACCTACCTGCTTGATGGGTTTTCAATTTATGTAATATGATTCATGATGTTCTTTTTAAATTCATATAATATTTTGATTAACAGCCACATCAATTAAGAAATTTCAAACTGTAATTATTATTTACTACAACTATAATAATTAAAAATATATTTTAATATTGAAGATTGCATTAAAAATAAATAGTTGTTGTAGCTCAGTTGGTTTGAACTCTTATTTATTTACTTACAAGTCTTGTGTTCAAGCCTCATAACCCACAAGTAGCAAAACTGACCAACACTTAGACAAAAAGTCGAAAAAGATGTCAAAACCCGTCTCGGCCGTTGTAATGAGACAGAAACTCGTACATAGCACCGCGTAGGTCTTAGGCACACGTTACAACTTACAGAACTCAATTCCGACATACGGAGGCCGAGTTATTAGCCCGTAGGCAAAACTGACCAACACTTAGATAAACATTTAAAAAAGAGGCCAAAATCCGCCTCAGTCATCGTAACGATACGTAAACACATACATAGCACCACGTAGGTATTAGGCACGCGTTACAACTTACGAAACTCGATTCCGACTTACGGAGGCCGAGTTATTATCCCGTAGGCAAAATTGACCAATATTTAGGCAAAAAGTCGAAAAAGAGGCCAAAACCAGCCGCGGCCGTCGTAAGGACACGCAAACACGTACATAGCACCACGTAAGTATTAGGCACGTGTTACAACTTGTGAGACTCAATTCCGATTTACGGAGGCCGACTTATCAGCCCGTAGGCAAAACTGACTAACACTTAGGCAAAAAATCGAAAAAGAGTCCAAAACCCGCCTCGGTCTTCATAACGACACGCAAACACGTACATAGCACCGCGTAGGTATTAAGCATGCGTTACAAATTATGGGACTCGATTCCGACTTACATAGGCCGAGTTATAAGCCCGTAGGTAAAACTGACCAACACTTAGACAAAAAGTTAAAAAAGAGGCCAAAACCCACCTCGGCCATCGTAATAATACGTAAACATGTATATAGCACCGCGTAGGTATTAGGCACGCGTTACAACTTACGGGACTCGTTTTTGACATACGGAGGCCAAGTTATCAGCCCGTAGGCAAAACTGACCAATACTTAGGCAAAAAGTCAAAAAAGAGGCCAAAACTCGTCTCGGTCGTCATAATAACACACAAACACATACATAGCACTGCGTAGGTATTAGACACGCGTTAAAACTTACGGGACTCGATTCCAACTTACGGAGACCGAGTTATCTGCCCGTAGGCAAAACTGACCAACAATTATGCAAAATGTCAAAAAGAGGCCAAAACCCGCTTTGGCCGTCGTAAAAATACGCAAACACGTGCATAGTACCGCGTAGGTATTCGGCACGCGTTACAAGTTACGGGACTCGATTCCAACTTACGGAGGCCGAGTTATCAGCCCGTATTCAAAACTGACCAACACTTAGGCAAAAAGTCGAAAAAGAGGCCAAAATCCACCTCGGCCGTCGTAACAACGAGCAAACACATACATAGCACTGCGTAGATATTAGGCATACGTTACAACTTACGAGACTAATTTCTTACTTACGGAGGCCGAGTTATCAGTCCGTAGGCAAAACTCGCCAACACTTAGGCAAAAAGTCAAAAAAAAGTCCAAAACCTGCCTCGACCGTCGTAACAACACGTAAACACATACTTAGCACAATGTAGGTATTAGGCATGCGTTATAATATACGTTACTCGACTCCGACTTACGGAGGCCGAGTTATCAGCCCGTAGGCAAAACTGACCAACACTTAGGTAAAAATTTAAAAAAGAGGCCAAAACCCGCCTCGGCCGTTGTAACGACACGAAAACAAATGCATAGTATTGCGTAGGTATTAGGCACACGTTAAAACTTACAGGACTCGATTCCAACTTACGGAGGCCGAGTTATCAGCCCGTAGGCAAAACTAACCAACACTTAGGTAAAAAGTCAAAAAAGAGGCCAAAACCCGCCTCGGCCGTCGTAACGACACGTAAACACGTACATATCATCGTGTAGTTATTAGGCACGCGTTACTACTTACGGGACTCAATTCTGATTTACGGAGGCCGAGTTATCAGCTCGTAGGCAAAACTGACCAACACTTAGGCAAAAAGTCGAAAAAGAAGTCAAAACCCGTGTCGGCCGTTGTAATGAGACAGAAACTCGTACATAGCACCGCGTAGGTCTTAGGCACACGTTACAACTTACAGAACTCAATTCCGCCATACGGAGGCCGAGTTATCAGCCCGTAGGCAAAACTGACCAACATTTAGGTAAAAAGTCAAAAAAGAGGCCAAAATCCGCCTCAGCCATCGTAACGATACGCAAAAACATACATAGCACCGCGTAGGTATTAGACATTCATTACAACTTACGGAATTTGATTTCGACATACGGAGGCCGAGTTATCAGTCCGTAGGCAAAACTGACCAACACTTAGGCAAAAAATCGAAAAAGAGGCCAAAACCCACCTCGACTGTCGTAACAATACGCAAAGACATACATAGCACTGCATGGATATTCGGCATGCGTTATAACTTACAGGACTCAATTCTGACTTACGGAGGCGGAGTTATCAGCCTGTAAACAAAACTGAACAACATTTAGGTAAAAAGTCAAAAAAGAGGCCAAAACATGCCTCGGCCGTCGTAACGACATAAAAACACATACATAGTGCTACGTATGTATTAGGCATGCATTACAACTTACGGGACTCGATTCTGACATACATAGACCGAGTTATTAGCCCGTTTTGTCCAAGTGTTGGTCAGTTTTGCCTACGGACTGATAACTCGGCCTCCGCATGTCAGAATCGAGTCCCGTAAGTTGTTACGCATGCCTAATACCTACGCGGTGCTATGTATGTGTTTGCATATCATTACGATGACCGAGGCGGGTTTTGATTTCTTTTTTGACTTTTTACCTAACTGTTAGTTAGTTTTGTCTACGGGCTGATAACTCGGCCTCCGTAATTTGCAATCGAGTCCCGTAAGCTGTAACGCGTGCCTAATACCTACGCGGTCCTATGTACGAGTTTTCGTGTTATTACAACGGCCGAGGTGGATTTTGGTCTTTTTTCGACTTTACCCCAAATGTTGGTCAGTTTTGCCTATGGGCTGATAACTCGGCCTCCGTAAGTCGGAATTGAGTCCCGTAAGTTGTAACGCGTGCCTAATACCTACGCGGTGCTATGCATGTATTTGCGTGTCATTACAATGGCTGATGCGGGTTTTGGCCTCTTTTTTAACTTTTTACCTAAGTGTTGGTTAATTTTGCATACGGGTTAATAACTCGGTCCACGTATGTCAGAATCGAGTCCCGTAAGTTGTAACGCATGCTTAATACATACACGGTACTATGTATGTGTTTTTATGTCGTTACGACGGCCGAGGCATGTTCTGGCCTCTTTTTTGACTCTTTACCTAAGTGTTGTTCAATTTTGCTTACGAGCTGATAACTCGGCCTCCGTAAGTCCGAATTGAGTCCCGTAAGTTATAACGCGTGCCTAATACCCATGCAGTTCTATGTATGTCTTTGCGTGTTGTTACGACGGGCGAGGTTGGTTTTGGTCTCTTTTTCGACTTTTTGCCTAAGTGTTGGTCAGTTTTGCCTACGGGCTGATAACTCAGCCTCCGTATGTCGAAATTGACTCTCGTAAGTTATAATGTATGTCTAATACCAACGCAGTGCTATGTATGTGTTTGCGTATCGTTACGATGGCTGAAGCGGGTTTTGGCCTCTTTTTTGACATTTTACCTAAGTGTTGGTCAGTTTTGCCTACGGGCTGATAACTCGGCCTTCGTAAGTTGGAATCGAGTTCCGTAAGTTGTAACGCGTTACTAATACCTACGCGGTGCTATGTACGAATTTCCATCTCATTACAATGGCCGAGGCGGGTTTTGGCCTCTTTTTCGACTTTTTGCCTAAGTGTTGGTCAGTTTTGCCTACGGGCTGATAACTCGGCCTGGGTAAATCAGAATCGAGTCCCGTATGTAGTAACACGTGCCTAATACCTACACGGTGATATGTACGTGTTCGCGTGTCGTTACGACGACCGAGGTAGGTTCTGGCCTCTTTTTTTACTTTTTACCTAAGTGTTGGTCAGTTTTGTCTACGGGCTGAACTCGGCCTCCGTAAGTTAGAATCGAGTCCCGTAAGTTTTAACGCATGCCTAATACCTACGCGGTACTATGCATATATTTTCGTGTCGTTACAACTGCCGAGGTAGGTTTTGGCCTCTTTTTTAACTTTTTACCTAAGTGTTGGTCAGTTTTGCCTACGGGCTAATAAATCGGCCTCCGTAAGTCAGAATCGAGAAACATATATTGTAATGCGTGCCTAATACCTACATTGTAGCATGTATGTGTTTGCGTGTTGTTACGACGGTCGAGGCGGGTTTTGACCTCTTTTTTGACTTTTTGCCTAAGTGTTGGCGAGTTTTACCTACGGACTGATAACTCGGCCTCCGTAAGTCCAAATTAGTCCCGTAAGTTGTAACGTGTGCCTAATATCTACGCGGTGCTATGTATGTGTTTACGTGTTGTTACGACAGCTGAAGTGGGTTTTGGCCTCTTTTTCGATTTTTTGCCTAAGTGTTGGCCAGTTTTGGCTACGGGTTGATAACTCGGCCTCCGTAAGTTGGAATCGAGTCCTGTAAGTTGTAACACGTGCCTAATACATGCGGTACTATGCACGTGTTTGCGTGTTGTTACGACGGGCGAGACGGGTTTTGGCCTCTTTTTTGATTTTTTTCCTAAGTGTTGGTCAGTTTTGCCTACGGGCTGATAACTCGGCCTCTGTAAGTCGAAATCGAGTCCCGTAAGTTCTAACATGTGCCTAATACCAACATGGTGCTATGTTCATGTTTGCGTGTCATTACGACTGCCGAGACGGGTTTTGGCCTCTATTTTGACTTCTTGCCTAAGTGTTGGTCAGTTTTACCTACATGCTGATAACTCGGCCTCCGTAAGTTAGAATCGAGTCCCGTAAGTTGTAACACGTGCCTAATACCTACCTTGTGCTATGTATGTTTGTGCGTGTTGTTACGACGGTCGAGGTAGGTTTTGGCATCTTTTTCGACTTTTTGCATAAGTGTTGGCGAGTTTTGCCTACGGGCTGATAACTCGGCCTCCGTAAGTCAGAATCGAATCCCGTAAGTTGTAACGAGTGCCTAATATCTACGTGTTGCTATGTATGTGTTTGCGTCTCGTTACGACGGCCGAGGCGGGTTTTGGCCTCTTTTTTGACTTTTTACCTAAATGTTGTTCAGTTTTGCTTACGGGCAGATAACTCGGCCTCCGTAAGTCAGAATTGAGTCCCGTAAATTATAACGCGTGCTTAATACCCATGCAGTGCTATGTATGTCTTTTGTTACGACGGCCGAGGTGGGTTTTAGACTCTTTTTTGACTTTTTGCCTAAGTGCTAGTCAGTTTTGCCTACGGGCTGATAACTCGGCCTCGGTATGTCGAAATCGAGTCCCGTAAGTTGTAATGCATGCCTAATACCTACGCGGTGCTATGTATGTGTTTGCGTATCGTTACGATGGCTGAAGCGGGTTTTGACCTCTTTTTTGACATTTTACCTAAATGTTGGTCAGTTTTGCCTACGGGCTGATAACTCGGCCTCCGTAAGTCGGAATCGAGTTCTGTAAGTTGTATCGCGTGCCTAATACCTATGCGGTACTATGTACGTGTTTCCGTGTTTTTTTCAACGGTCGAGGCGGGTTTTGGCCTATTTTTCGATATTTTGCCTAAGTGTTGGTCAGTTTTGCTTACGGGCTGATAACTCGGCCTCTGTAAGTCGAAATCAAGTCCCGTAAGATCTAACACGTGCCTAATACTTACACGGTGCTATGTTCATGTTTGCGTGTCTTTACGACTGTCGAGGCGGGTTTTGGCCTTTTTTTTGACTTCTTGCCTAAGTGTTGGTCAGTTTTACCTACGAGCTGATAATTCGGCCTCCGTAAGTTAGAATCAAGTCCCGTAAGTTGTAACACGTGACTAATACCTATGTTGTGCTATGTATGTGTGTGTGCGTTGTTACGACGGTTGAGGTGGGTTTTGGCCTCTTTTTCGACTTTTTGCATAAGTATTGGCGAGTTTTGCCTACGTGCTGATAACTCCGCCTCTGTAAGTCGGAATCGAGTCCCGTAAGTTGTAACAAATGCCTAATACCTACACGGTGCTATGTATGTGTTTGCATGTCGTTACGAAGGCCGAGACGGGTTTTGGCCTCTTTTTTGACTTTTTACCTAAATATTGTTCAGTTTTGCCTACGGACTGATAACTCGGCTTCCGTAAGTCGAAAATTAGTTTCGTAAGTTGTAACGTGTGCCTAATACCTACGCGGTGCTATGTATGTGTTTGCGTGTTGTTACGACGGCCGAGGTGGATTTTGGCCTCTTTTTCGACTTTTTGCCTAAGTGTTGGTCAGTTTTAGCTACGGGCTAATAACTCGGCCTCCGTAAGTTGGAATCGAGTCCCGTAAGTTGTAACGCGTGCCTAATACCTATGCGGTACTATGTACGTGTTTGCGTGCTGTTACGACGGTCGAGGCGGGTTTTGGCCTCTTTTTCGATATTTTGCCTAAGTGTTGATCAGTTTTTTCTACGGGCTGATAACTCGGCCTCTGCAAGTCGAAATCGAGTCCCGTTAGTTCTAATCCGTGCCTAATACCTATGCGGTGCTATGTTCATGTTTGCGTGTCTGTACGACTGCCGAGGCGAGTTTTGGCCTCTTTTTTGACTTTTTGCCTAAGGGTTGGTCAGTTTTTGCTACGGGCTGATAACTCGGCCTCCGTAAGTTGGAATCGAGTCCCGTAAGTTGTAACGCGTGCCTAATACCTATGCGGTACTATCCACATGTTTGCGTATTGTTACGACGGCCGAGGCGAGTTTTGGCCTCTTTTTCGACATTTTGCCTAAGTGTTGGTCAGTTTTACCTACGGGCTGATAATTCGGCCTCCGTAAGTTAGAATCAAGTCCCGTATTTTGTGACACTTGCCTAATACCTATGTTGTGCTATGTATGTGTGTGTGCGTTGTTACGACGGTTGAGGTGGGTTTTGGCCTCTTTTTCGACTTTTTGCATAAGTGTTGGCGAGTTTTGCCTACGGGCTGATAACTCGGCCTCCGTAAGTCGGAATCGAGTCCCATAAGTTGTAACGAGTGTCTAATACCTACGCGATGCTATATATGTGCTAGCATGTCGTTACGAAGGCCGAGGCGGGTTTTGGCTTCTTTTTTGACTTTTAACCTAAATGTTGTTCCGTTTTGCCTACGGACTGATAACTCTGCTTCCAAAAGTCGGTAATTAGTTTCGTAAGTTGTAACGTGTGCCTAATACCTACGCGGTTCTATGTATGTGTTTGCGTGTTGTTACGACGGCCCAGGTGGGTTTTGGCCTCCTTTTCGAATTTTTGCCTAAGTGTTGGTCAGTTTTGGCCACGGGCTGATAACTCGGCCTCCGTAAGTTGGAATCGAGTCCCGTAAGTTGTAACGCGTGCCTAATACCTATGCGGTTCTATGCACGTGTTTGCGTGTTGTTACGACGGCCGATGCGGGTTTTGACCTCTTTTTCGACATTTTGCCTAAGTGTTGGTCAGTTTTTCCTACGGGCTGATAACTCGGCCTCTGTAAGTCGGAATCGAGTCCCGTAAGTTCTAACCCGTGCCTAATACCTACGCGGTGCTATGTTAATGTTTGCGTGTCTTTACGACTGCTGAGGCGAGTTTTGGCCGAGTTTTTAACTTCTTGCCTAAGTGTTGGTCAGTTTTACATACGGGCTGATAATTCGGCCTCCGTAAGTTATAATCAAGTCCCGTAAGTTGTAACACGTGCCTAATACCTACGCGGTGCTATGTACAAGTTTTCGTATCATTACAACGGCCGAGGTGAGTTTTGGCCTCTTTTTCGACTTTTTCTCCAAATGTTGGTCAATTTTACCTACGAGTTGATAACTCGGCCTCCGTAAGTCGGAATTGAGTCCCGTAAGTTGTAACGCGTGCCTATAACCTACGCGGTGCTATGCATGCATTTGCGTGTCGTTACAATGGCCGATGTGGGTTTTGCCCTCTTCTTTAACTTTTTACCTAAGTTTTGGTCAATTTTGCATACGGGCTAATAACTCAGTCTACGTATGTCAGAATCTTGTCCCGTAAGTTGTCATGCATCCCTAATATATACGCAGTACTATGTATATATTTTTATGCCCTTACGACGGCCGAGGCATATTTTGGCCTCTTTTTTGACTTTTTACCTAAATGTTGTTCAGTTTTGCTTACGAGCTGATAACTCGGCCTCCGTAAGTCAAAATTGAGTCCCGTAAGTTATAACGCGTGCCTAATACCAATGCAGTGCTACGTAAGTAGTAACGCGTGCCTAATACCTACACGGTGATATGTGCGTGTTTGCGTGTCGTTACAACGGCCGAGGCGGGTTTTGGCCTCTTTTTTGACTTTTTACGTAAGTGTTGGTCAGTTTTGCCTACGGGCTGATAACTCGGCCTCCGTAAGTTGGAATCGAGTCCCGTAAGTTTTAACACGGGCTTAATACCTACGCGATACTATGCATGTGTTTTCGTGTCGTTACAACGGCCGTTGCGGGTTTTGGCCTCTTTTATAACTTTTTACCTAAATGTTGGTCAGTTTTGCCTACGGGCTGATAACTCGGCCTCCGTAAGTCAGAATCGAGTAACGTATATTGTAACGCGTGCCTAATACCTTCATTGTGCTATGTATGTATTTGCGTGTTGTTACGACTTTCAAGACGGGTTTTGGCCTCTTTTAGACTTTTTGCCTAAGTGTTGGCGAGTTTTGACTACGGGTTGATAACTCGGCCTCCGTAAGTCGGAATCGAGTCCCGTAAGTTGTAACGAGTGCCTAACACCTACGCAGTGCTATGTATGTGTTAGCGTGTCGTTACGACGGCTGAGGCGGGTTCTGGCCTCTTTTTCGACTTTTTGCCTAAGTATTACTCAGTTTTGCCTACGGGCTGATAACTCGGCCTCCGCAAGTTCGAACTGAGTCCAGTAAGATATAACGCGTGCCTAGTACCTACGCAGTGCTATGTACGTGTTTACGTGTCGTTAAGATGGTCGAGGCTGGATTTGGTCTCTTTTTCGACGTTTTGCCTAAGTGTTGGTCAGTTTTATCTACGGGCTTATAACTCGGTCTCCGTAAGTCAGAATCGAGTGCTGTAAGTTGTAACGCGTGCCTATTACCTACACGGTGTTATGTATCTGTTTGCGTGTCCTTACGACGCTCGAGGCGAGTTTTGGCCTCTTTTTTGACTTTTTGCCTAAGTGTTGTTCAGTTTTGCCTACGGGCTGATAACTCGGCCTCTGTAAGTAGGAATCAAGTCCCGCAAGTTGTAACGCGTGCCTAATACCTACGTTGTGCTATGTATGTATTTGTGTGTTGTTACGACGGTCAAGGTGGGTTTTGGCCTCTTTTTCGACTTTTTGCCTAAGTGTTGGCGAGTTTTGCCTACGGGCTGATAACCCAACCTTCGTAAGTCGGAATCGAGTACCGTAAGTTGTAACGCGTGCCAAATACCCACGCGGTGTTATTTAAGTGTTTGTGTGTCGTTACGACGCCCGAGGTTAGTTTTGGCCTTTTTTTCGACTTTTTGCCTAAGTTTTGGTCAGTTATGCCTACGGGCTGATAACTCGGCCTCCGTATATCGGAATCAAGTCCCATAAGTTGTAATGCATGCCTAATACTTACGTGATCTATGTATGTGTTTGCGTATCATTTTGACGGCCGAGGCGGGTTTTGGCCTCTTTTTTGACTTTTTAGCTAAGTGTTGGTCAGTTTTGCCTACGGGCTGATAACTCGGCCTCCGTTAGTCGGAATCGAGTTCCGTATGTTGTAACGCATGCCTAATACCTACACGGTGCTATGTAAGAGTATGCCTATCGTTACAACGGTCGAGGCGGGTTTTGGTCTCTTTTTTGACTTTTTGCCTAAGTGTTGGTCAGTTTTGCCTACGGGCTGATAACTCGGCCTCCGTAAGTCAGAATCTTGTCCCGTAAGTTTTAACGCTTGCCTAATACTTACGCGGTACTATGCATGTGTTTTCGTGTCGTTACAACGGCCGAGGCGGGTTTTGGCCTCTTTTTTAACTTGTTACCTAAGTGTTGGTCAGTTTTGCCTACGGGCTGATAACTCGGCCTCCGTAGGTCTGAATCGAGTCCCGTAAGTTGTAACACACGCCTACTACCTACACGGTGCTATATATGTGTTTGCGTGTTGTTACGACGGCCGAGACGAGTTTTGGCCTCTTTTTCGACTTTTTGCCTAAGTGTTGGTCAGTTTTGGCTACGGACTGATAACTCGGCCTCCGTAATTTGGAATCAAGTCCCGTAAGTTGTAATGCGTGCCTAATACCTACGCGGTACTATGCACGTGTTTGCGTGTTGTTACGATGGCCGAGGCGGGTTTTGGCCTCTTTTTCGACTTTTGACCTATATGTTGGTCAGTTTTGCCTACGGGCTGATAACTCGGCCTCCGTAAGTCAGAATCGAGTCCCGTAAGTTGTAACCCGTGGCTAATACCTACATGGTGCTATGTTTGTGTTTGCATATCGTTACTACAATCGAGGCAGGTTTTGGCCTCTTTTTTGACTTTTTGCTTAAGTATTATCCAGTTTTGACTACGGGCTAATAACTCGGCCTCCGTAAGTCAGAATCGAGTCCCTTAAGTTGTAACGCGTGCCTAATACCTATGCGGTGCTATGTATGTGTTTTTGTGTCGTTATGACTGTCGAGGCGGGTTTTGGTCTTTTTTTCGACTTTTTGCTTAAGTGTTGGTCAGTTTTGCCTACGGGCTGATAACTCGGCGTCCGTAAGTTAGAATCGAGTCACTCAAGTTGTAACGCGTGCCTAATACCTACACTGTGCTATGTATGTGTCTGCGGGTTGTTACGACGGTCAAGACATGTTTTGGCCTATTTTTTGACTTCTTGCCTAAGTGTTGGACAGTTTTACCTACGGGCTGATAACTTGGCCTCCGTAAAGTAGAATTGAGTCCCGTAAGTTATAACTCGTGCCTAATACCGACGCTATGTTATGTATGTGTGTGCGTGTTGTTACGACGGTCGAGGCGGGTTTTGGCCTCTTTTTCGACTTTTGCCTACGGGCTGATAACTCGACCTCCGTAAGTCAGAATCGAGTCCCGTAAGTTGTAACGATTGTCTAATACCTACGCGATGATATGTATGTGTTTGCGTGTCGTTACGACGGCCGATACGGGTTTTGGCCTCTTTTTTGACTTTTTACCTCAATATTTTTCAGTTTTGCTTACGGGCTGATAACTCGGCTTCCGTAAGTCAAAATTGAGTCCCGTAAGTTATAACGCGTGCCTAATACCCATGCAGTTCTATGTATGTATTTACGTGTTGTTACGATGGCCGAGGTGGGTTTTGGCCTCTTTTTCGACTTTTTGCCTAAGTGTTGGTCAGTTTTGCCTACGGGCTGATAACTCGGCCTCCGTATGTCAAAATCGAGTCCCGTAAGTTGTAATGCATGCCTAATACCTACGCGGTGCTATGAATGTGTTTGCGTATCGTTACGATGGCTGAGGCGAGTTTTGGCCTCTTTTTTGACTTTTTACCTAAATGTTGGTTAGTTTTGCCTACGGGTTGATAACTCGGCCTCCGTAAGTCAGAATCGAGTTCCGTAAGTTGTAGTGCATGCCTAATACCTACGCGGTGCTATGTACAAGTTTCTGTCTCTTTACAACGGCCGAGGCGGGTTTTGGCCTCTTTTTCGACTTTTTGCCTATGTATTGGTCAGTTTTGCCTACGAGCTGATAACTCGGCCTCCGTAAATCAGAATCAATTCCCGTAAGTAGTAATGCGTGCCTAATACCTACACGGTGATATGTACGTGTTTGCGTGATGTTACGATGGCCGAGGCTGGTTTTGGCCTCTTTTTTGACTTTTTACCTAAGTGTTGGTCAGTTTTGCCTACGGGCTGATAACTCGGCCTCCGTAAGTTGGAATCGAGTCCCGTAAGCTTTAACGCGTGCCTAATACCTACGCGGTACTATGCACGTGTTTGCGTGTTGTTACGACGGCCGAGGCGGGTTTTGGCCTCTTTTTCGACTTTTGACCTATATGTTGGTCAGTTTTGCCTTCGAGCTGATAACTCGGCCTCCGTAAGTCAGAATCGAGTCCCGTAAGTTGTAACGCGTGCCTAATACCTACATGGTGCTATGTTTGTGTTTGCATATCGTTACGACAATCAAGGCAGGTTTTGGCCTCTTTTTTGACTTTTTGCTTAAGTATTATCCAGTTTTGACTACGGGCTAATAACTCGGCCTCCGTAAGTCAGAATCGAGTCCCTTAAGTTGTAACGCGTGCCTAATACCTATGCGGTGCTATGTATGTGTTTTTGTGTCGTTATGACAGTCGAGGCGGGTTTTGGTCTCTTTTTCGACTTTTTGCCTAAGTGTTGGTCAGTTTTGCCTACGGGCTGATAACTCGGCCTCCGTAAGTTAGAATCGAGTCACTTATGTTGTAACGCGTGCCTAATACTTACGCTGTGCTATGTTTGTGCCTGCAGGTTGTTACGACGGTCAAGATAGGTTTTGGCCTCTTTTTCGACTTTTTATCTAAGTGTTGGCGACTTTTGCCTATGGCCTTATAAGTTGACCTCCGTAAGTCAGAATCGAATCCCTTAAGTTGTAACGTGTGTCTAATACCTACGCGGTGCTATGTATGTGTTTCCGTGTTGTTATGCCTGCTGAGGCGGGATTTGGCCTCTTTTTCGACTTTTTGCCTAAGTGTTGGTCAGTTTTGCGTACGAGCTGATAACTCGGCCTCCGTAAGTTGAAATCGAGTCCCGTAAGTTTTAACGCGTGCCTAATGCATACGCAATACTATGTCTGTGTTTGCATGTCTTTACGACGTCCGAGGCGGGTTTTGGCCTCTTTTTCGACTTTTTGCCTAAGTATTGGTCAGTTTTTACTACGGGCTGATAACTCGGCCTCTGTAAGTTGGAATCCAATCCCTTAAGTTGTTACACGTGCCTAATACACACGCGGTGTTATGTACCTGTTTTCGTTTCGTTATGACGGTCGAGACGGGTTTTGGCCTCTTTTTTGACTTTTTGCCTAAATGTTAGTCAGTTTGGCAAACAGGCTGATAACTCGGCCTCCTTAAGTCAGAATCTAGTCCCGTAAGTTGTAATTCATACCTAATACCTACATGGTACTATGTACGTGTTCGCGTGTCGTTACGACGGCTGAGGCGGGTTTAAGCCTCTTTTTTGACTTTTTGCCTAAGTGTTGGTTAGTTTTGCCTACGGGCTGATAACTCGACCTCTGTAAGTTAGAATCAAGTCCCGTAAGTTGTAACGCGTGCCTAATACCTACGCGGTGCTATGCACGTATTTGCGTATCGTTACAATGGCCGATGCGGGTTTTGGCCTCTTTTTTAACTTTTTACCTAAGTGTTGGTCAATTTTGAATACGGGCTAATAACTCGGTCTACGTATGTCAGAATCGAGTTCCGTAAGTTGTAACGTAGGCCTTATACATACGCAGTACTATGTATGTGTTTTTATGTCGTTACGACGGTCGAGGCATGTTTTCGCCTCTTTTTTGACTTTTTACCTAAATGTTGTTCAGTTTTGCTTACGGGCTGATAACTCGGCCTCCGTAAGTCAGAATTGAGTTCCGTAAGTTATAACGCGTGCCTAATACCCATGGAGTGCTATGTATGTATTTGCGTGTTGTTACGACGGTCGAGGTTGGTTTTGGCCTCTTTTTCGACTTTTTGCCTAAGTGTTGGTCAGTTTTGCCTACGGGCTGATAACTCGGCCTCCGTATGTCGAAATCGAGTCCTGTAAGTTGTAATGTATACCTAATACCTACGCGGTTCTATGTATATGTTTGCATATCGTTACGATGGCTGAGGCGGGTTTTGGCCTCTTTTTTGACTTTTTACCTAAGTGTTGGTCAGTTTTGCCTACAGGCTGATAACTCGGCCTCCGTAAGTCGGAATCGTGTTTCGTAAGTTGTAACGCGTGTCTAAAACCTACGCGGTGCTAGTTACGAGTTTCCATCTCATTACAATGGCTGAGGCGGGTTTTGGCCTCTTTTTCGACTTTTTGCCTAAGTGTTGGTCAGTTTTGCCTACGGGCTTATAAATCGGCCTCGGTAAATCAGAATCGAGTACCGTAAGTTGTAACGCTTGCCTAATACCTACACAGTGATATGTACGTGTTTGCGTGTCGTTACGACGACCGAGGCGGGTTTTGGCCTCTTTTTTGACTTTTTACCTTAGTGTTGGTCAGTTTTGTCTACGGGCTGATAACTCGGCCTCCGTAAGTTAGAATCGAATCCCGTAAGTTTTAACGCGTGCCTAATACCTACGCAATGCTATGTATGTGTTTGCGTGTCGTTACGATGGCCGAGGCGAGTTTTGGCCTATTTTTCGACTTTTTGCCTAAGTGTTGGTCCGGGCTGATAACTCGGCCTCCGTATGTGGGAATCGAGTGCCGTAAGTTGTAACGCATGCCTAATACCTACGCGTTGCTGTGTATGTTTTTGAGTATCATTACGATGGTCGAGGCGTGTTTTGGCTTCTTTTTTGACTTTTTACCTAAGTGTTAGTTAGTTTTGCCTACGGGCTGATAACTCGGCCTCCGTATGTGGGAATCGAGTGCCGTAAGTTACAACGCATGAATAATACCTACGCGGTGCTGTGTATGTTTTTGCGTATCATTACGATGGCCGAGGCGGGTTTTGGTTTCTTTTTAGACTTTTTACCTAAGTGTTAGTTAGTTTTGCCTACGGGTTGATAACTCGGCCTCCGTAAATCGGAATCGAGTCTCGTAAGCTGTAATGCGTGCCAAATACCTACGCGGTGCTATGTACGAGTTTTCGTATCATTACAACAGCCGAGGTGGGTTTTGGCATCTTTTTCGACTTTTTCCCCAAATGTTGGTCAGTTTTACCTACGACCTGATAACTCGGCCTCCGTAAGTTGAAATTGAGTCCCGTAAGTTGTAACGCGTGCCTAATACCTACGCGGTGCTATGCATGTATTTTCGTGTCGTTGCAATGACCGATGTGGGTTTTGGCCTCTTCTTTAACTTTTTACCTAAGTGTTGGTCAATTTTGCATACGAGCTAATAACTCGGTCTACGTATGTCAGAATCTTGTCCCGTAAGTTGTCATGCATGCCTAATATATAAGCGGTACTATGTATGTGTTTTTATGTCGTTACGAAGGTCGAGGCATGTTTTGGCCTCTTTTTGACTTTTTACCTAAATGTTGTTCAGTTTTGCTTACCGGCTGATAACTCGGCCTCCGTAAGTCAAAATTGAGTCCCGTAAGTTATAACGCGTGCCTAATACCAATGCAGTGCTATGTAAGTCTTTGCGTGTTGTTACGACGGCCGATGTGGGTTTTGGCCTCTTTTTCGACTTTTTGCATAAGTGTTGGTCAGTTTTACCTACGGCCTGATAACTCGGCCTCCGTATGTCGAAATCGAGTCCCGTAAGTTGTAATGCATGCCTAATACTTACGCGGTGCTATGTATATGTTTGCATATCGTTACGATGGCTGAGGCGGGTTTTGACCTCTTTTTTGACTTTTTACCTAATTGTTTGTCAGTTTTGTCTACGGGCTGATAACTCGGCCTCCGTAAGTCAGAATCGAGTTTCGTAAGTTGTAACACGTGTCTAATACCTACACGGTGTTATATACACGTTTGCGTGTCGTTATGACGACCAAGACGGGTTTTGGACTCTTTTTAGAGTTTTTGCCTAAGTGTTGGTCAGTTTTGACTACGGGCTGATAACTCGGCCACCGTAAGTTGAAATCATGTTCCGTAAGTTGTAACGCGTGCCTAATGCCTACGTGGTGCAATGTACACGTTTGTGTGTTATTATGACGTACGAGGCTAATTTTGGCTTCTTTTTTGACTTTTTGCCTAAGTGTTGGTCAGTTTTGCCAATGGGCTAATAACTCGGCCTCCGTAAGTCAGAATCGAGTCTTATAAGTTGTAACGTGTGACTAATTCCAACGCGGTGCTATGTATTAGTTTGCGTCTTATTACGACGGCCGAGACGAGTTTTTGGCATCTTTTTCGACTTTTTGCCTAAGTGTTGGTCAGTTTTGCCTACGGGCTGATAACTCGGCCTCCGTAAGTCGAGATCGAGTCTCGTAAGTTGTAACGCATGTCTAATACCTACGCGGTATTATGTATGTGTTTGCGTGTCGTTACAACAGCCGAGGAGAGTTTTGGCCTCTTTTTTGACTTTTTGCCGAAGTGTTGGTCAGTTTTGACTACGGGCTGATAACTCGGTCTCCGTCTGTCGGAATCGAGTCCCGTTAGTTGTAATGCGTGCCTAATATCAACGCGATGCTATGTATGTGTTTACGTGTCGTTACGATGGCCGAGGCTAGTTTTGGCCTATTTTTTGACTTTTTACCTAAGTGTTGGTCAGTTTTGCCTACGGGCTGATAACTCGGCCTCCGTATGTCGGAATCGAGTCCCATAAATTGTAACGTATGTCTAATACCTCCGCGGTGCAATGTATGTGTTTGCGTATCATTACGATGGACGAGGCGGGTTTGGGCTTCTTTTCTGACTTTTTACCTAAGTGTTAGTTTTTCCTACAGGCTGATAACTCAGCCTCCGTAAGTCGGAATCGAGTCCCATAAGTTGTAACGCGTGCCTAATACCTACGCGGTGCTATGTACGAGTTTGTTTATCGTTACAACGGCTGAGGCGGATTTTGGCCTCTTTTTTTACTTTTTGCCTAAGTGTTGGTCAATTTTGCCTACGGGCTAATAACTCGGCCTCCGTCTGTCGGAATCGAGTCCCGTAAGTTGTAATGCGTGCCTAATACCTACGCGATGATATGTATGTGTTTGCTTGTCGTTACGATGGCCGAGGCGAGTTTTGGCCTCTTTTTCGACTTTTTGCCTAAGTGTTTGCCAGTTTTGCCTACGGGCTGATAGCTCGGCCTCCGTATGTCGGAATCGAGTCCCGTAAGTTATACGAGTTTCCGTATCATTACAACGGCCGGGGTTTTGGCCTTTTTTTCGACTTTTTCCCAAATGTTGGTCAGTTTTGCCTACGGACTGATAACTCGGCCTCCGTAAGTCGGAATTGAGTCCCGTAAGTTATAACGCGTGCCTAATACCTACGCGATGCTATGCATGTATTTTCGTGTCGTTACAATGGCCGATGCGGGTTTTGGCATCTTTTTTAACTTTTTTCCTAAGTGTTGGTCAATTTTGAATACGGGCTAATAACTCAGTCTACGTATGTCAGAATCGAGTTCCGTAAGTTGTAACACATGCCTAATACATACGCAGTACAATGTATGTGTTTTTATGTCGTTACGACGGTCGAGGCATGTTTTGGCCTCTTTTTTGACTTTTTACCTAAATGTTGTTCAGTTTTGCTTACGGGCTGATAACTCGGCCTCCGTAAGTTAAAATTGAGTCCCGTAAGTTGTAACGCGTGTCTAATACCCATGCAGTGTTATGTATGTGTTTGCGTGTCGTTACGACGGCTAAGGTAACTTTTTGCCTAAGTGTTGGTCAGTTTTGGCTACGGGCTGATAACTCGGCCTCCGTAAGTCGAAATCGAGTCCCGTAAGTTGTAACGTGTGCCTAGTACCTACGCAGTGCTATGTACGTGTTCACGTGTCGTTAAGATGGTCGACGCGGAATTTGGTCTCTTTTTCGACGTTTTGCCTAAGTATTGGTCAGTTTTACCTACGGGCTTATAACTCGGTCTCCGTAAGTCGGAATCGAATCCCTTAAGTTGGAATTGAATCCCTTAAGTTGTAACGCGTGCCTAATACCTATGCAGTGCTATGTATGTGTTTTTGTGTCGTTATGACAGTCGAGGTGGGTTCTGGCCTCTTTTTCGACTTTTTGTCTAAGTGTTGGTCAGTTTTGACTACGAGCTGATAACTCGGCCTCTGTAAGTTGAAATCGAGTCCCGTAAGTTGTAACACATGCCTAATACCTATGATGTGCTATGTATGTGTCTGCGGGTTGTTACGACGGTCAAGACGAGTTTTGGCCTCTTTTTCGACTTTTTGTCTAAGTGTTGGCGAGTTTTGCCTAGGGGCTTATAAGTCGACCTCCGTAAGTCAGAATCGAGTCCCTTAAGTTGTAACATGTGCCTAATACCTATGCGGTTCTATGTATGTGTTTGTGTGTTGTTATGCCGGTTGAGGCGGGTTTTGGCCTCTTTTTCGACTTTTTGCCTAAGTGTTGGTCAGTTTTACGTACGAGCTGATAACTCGGCCTCCGTAAGTTAAAATCGAGTCCTGTAAGTTTTAACGCGTGCCTAATGTCTACACGATACTATGTATGTGTTTGCATGTCATTACGACGTCCGAGGCAGGTTTTGGCCTCTTTTTCGACTTTTTGCCTAGGTATTGGTCAGTTTTACCTACGGGCTGATAACTCGGCCTCCGTAAGTCGGAATTCAGTCCCATAAGTTGTAAGGCGTGCCTAATACCTACTTGATGCTATGTACGTGTTTGCGTGTCATTACGATGGCCGAGGCTGCTTTTGGCATCTTTTTAACTTTTTGCCCAAGTGTTGGTCAGTTTTGCCTACGGGCTGTTAACTCGGCCTCCGTATGTCAGAATCGAGTCCCGTAAATTTTAACATGTGTATCGTTATGACGGTCGAGGCGGGTTTTGACCTCTTTTTTAATTTTTTGCCTAAGTGTTGGTCAGTTTTGCCTACGGGCTGATAACTCGGCCTCCATAAGTCGGAATCGAGTCCCGTAAGTTGTAACACTTACCTAATACCTACATGGTGTTACGTACGTGTTTTCTTGTCATTACGTCGGTCGAGGCTGGTTTTGGCCTCTTTTTCGACTTTTTGCCTAAGTGATGGTAAGTTTTGCCTACGGGCTGATAACTCGGCCTCCGTAAGTCGGAATTGAGTCCCGTAAGTTGTAACGCGTTCCAAATATCTAAGCGGTGCTATGTATGTGCTTGCGTCTCATTACGATGGCCGAGACGGGTTTTGGCCTCTTTTTTGACTTTTTGCCTAAGTGTTGGTCAGTTTTGCCTACAGGCTTATAACTCGGCCTCCGTAAGTCGAAATCGAGTTCCATAAGTTATAACGCGTGCCTAATACCTACGCGGTACTATATATGTGTTTGCATGTCCTTACGTCAGTCGAGACGGGTTTTGACCTCTTTTTTGACTTTTTATCCAAGTGTTGGTCAGTTTTGCCTACGGGCTTATAACTCGGCCTCCGTCTGTCGGAATCGAGTCCCGTAAGTTTTAATGTTTGCCTAATACCTATGTGGTCCTATTTACGTGTTTGCGTTTCGTTACGATAGTCAAGGCAGGTTTTGGCCTCTTTTTCGACTTTTTGCCTATGGTCAGTTTTGCTTACGGACTGATAACTCGGCCTACGTAAGTCAAAATCTAGTCCCGTAAGTTATAACGCATTCCTAACACCTACGCGATGCTATGTATGTGTTTGCGTGTCATTACGACGGCCGAGGCGGATTTTGGCCTCTTTTTCGACTTTTTGCCTAAGTGTTGGTCAATTTTGTCTACTGGCTGATAACTCAGCCTCCGTAAGTCAGAATCTAGCCCCGTATATTGTAATGCGTGCCTAATACCTACACAGTACAATATATGTGTTTGCGTCTCGTTACAACGGCCGAGGCGTGTTTTATCCTCTTTTTTGACTTTTTGCCTAAGTGTTGGTCAGTTTTGCCTACAGGCTGATAACTCGTCCTCCGTAAGTTGTAACGCGTGTCTAATACCTACGCTGTACTATGTATGTGTTTGTGTGTCATTACGACGGTCCAGACGGTTTTGGCCTCTTTTTTGACTTTTTGCCTAAGTATTGGTCAGTTTTGCCTACGGGCTGATAACTTGGCCTCCGTATGTCAGAATCGAGTCCCGTAAGTTGTAATGCATGCTTAATACCTACGCAGTGCTATATACATGTTTGTGTATTGTTACGATGGCCGAGGCGGGTTTTGGCCTCTTTGTCGTCTTTTTGACTAAGTGTTGGTTAATTTTGCCTACGGGCTGATAACTCGGCCTCCGTAAGTCGGAATCGAGTTCCGTAAGTTGTAACGCCTGCCTAATACCTACGTGGTACTATGTATATGTTTTTGTATCATTACGACGACTGAGGCTAATTTTGGTTTTTTTTTTGACTTTTTGCCTAAGTGTTGATCAGTTTTGTCAATGGGCTGATGACTCGGCCTCCGTAAGTCAGAATCGAGTCCTGTAAGTTGTAACACGTGCCTAATTCTGACGCGGTGCTATGTATTAGTTTGCGTCTTATTACGCCTACCGAGACGGGTTTTTGGCAACTTTTTAGACTTTTTACAGAAGTGTTGGTCAGTTTTGCCTACAGGCTGATAACTTGGCCTCCGTAAGTCGGAATCGAGTCCCGTAAGTTGTAACGCGTGCCTAATACCTATGCGGTGCTATGAATGTGTCTGCGTGTTGTTACTACAGCCAAGGAGAGTTTTGTACTCTCTTTCGACATTTTGCCTAAGTGTTGGTCAGTTTTACCTACGGGCTGATAACTCGGCCTCCGTCTGTCGAAATCGAATCCCGTAAGTTGTAATGCGTGCCTAATACCTACATGATGCTATGTATGTGTTTGCGTGTTGTTACGATGGACCGATGCGAGTTTTGGCCTCTTTTTTTACTTTTTGCCTAAGTGTTGGTCAGTTTTGCCTACGGGCTGATAACTCGGCCTCCGTATGTCGGAATCGAGTCCCGTAAGTTGTAACGTATGTCTAATACCTACGCGGTGCAATGTATGTGTTTGCGTATCATTACGATGGCCGAGGCGGGTTTCGGCTTCTTTATTGATTTTTTACCTAAGTGTTAGTTAGTTTTGCCTACAGGCTGATAACTCGCCCTCCGTAAGTCGGAATCGAGTCCCGTAAGTTGTAACGCGTGCCTAATACCTACGCGGTGCTATGTACTAGTTTCTGTATCGTTACAACGGTCGAGGTGGATTTTGGCCTCTTTTTCTACTTTTTGCCTAAGTGTTGGTCACTTTTGCCTACGGGCTGATAGCTCGGCCTCCGTAAGTCGAAATCGAGTCCCGTAAGTTGTAATGCGTGCCTAATACCTACGCGATAATATGTATGTGTTTACTTGTCGTTACGATGGCCGAGGCGAGTTTTGGTCTCTTTTTCGACTTTTTACCCAAGTGTTTGTCTGTTTTGCCTACGGGCTGATAACTCGGCCTCCGTATGTCGGAATCGAGTCCCGTGAGTTGGAACACATGCCTAATACCTACGCGGTGCTATGTATGTGTTTGTGTATCATTACGATGGCCGAGGCGGGTTTTGGCTAATTTTTTGACTTTTTACCTAAGTTTTGGTCAGTTTTGTCTACGGGCTGATAACTCGGCCTCCGTAAGTTGGAATCGAGTCTCGTAAGTTTTAACGCGTGCCTAATACGTACTCGATGCTATGTATGTGTTTGCGTATCGTTACGATGGCCAATGCGGGTTTTGGCCTCTTTTTTGACTTTTTGGTTATGCGTTGGTCAGTTTTGCCTACGGGTTGATAACTCGGCCTATATAAGTCTGAATCTAGTTCCGTAAGTTGTAACACGTGCCTAATACCTACACAGTGCTATATACGTGTTTGCGTGTCATTATGACGGCCAAGGCGGGTTTTGGCTTTTTTTCGAGTTTTTGCCCAAGTGTTGGTCAGTTTTGCCTACGGGCTGATAACTCGGCCTCCGTAAGTCAAAATCGAGTCCCGTAAGTTGTAACGCGTGCCTAATGCCTACGTGATGCTATGTATATGTTTGTGTGTCATTACGACGACCGAGGCTAATTTTGGCCTCTTTTTTGACTTTTTGCCTAAGTGTTGGTCAGTTTTGCCAATGAGCTAATAACTCGGCCTTCGTAAGTCAGAATCGAGTTCTGTAAGTTGTAACGCGTGCTTAATTCTGATGCGATGCTATGTATTAGTTTGCGTCTTATTACGACGGCCGAGACGGGTTTTTGGGAACTTTTTCGACTTTTTGCCGAAGTGTTGGTCAGTTTTGCCTACGGGCTGATAACTTGGCCTCCGTAAGTCGGAATCGAGTCCCGTACGTTGTAACGCGTGCCTAATACCTACGCGGTGCTATGTATGTGTTTGCGTGTCGTTACTACAGTCGAGGAGAGTTTTGGCCTCTTTTTCGATTTTTTGCCTAAGTGTTGGTCAGTTTTGCCTACAGGCTGATAACTCGGCCTCCGTCTGTCGGAATCGAGTCCTGTAAATTGTAATGCGTGCCTAATACCTACGCGATGCTATGTATGTGTTTGCGTGTTGTTACGATGGCCGAGGCGAGTTTTGGCCTCTTTTTTGACTTTTTGTCTAAGTGTTGGTCAGTTTTGCCTACGGGCTGATAACTCGGCCTCCGTATGTCGGAATCGAGTCCCGTAAGTTGTAACGTATGTCTAGCACCTATGCGGTACAATGTATGTGTTTGCGTGTCATTACGATGGCCGAGGCGGGTTTCGGCTTCTTTTTTGACTTTTTACCTAAGTGTTAGTTAGTTTTGCCTACAAGCTGATAACTCGGCCTCCATAAGCCGGAATCAAGTTCCGTAAGTTGTAATGCGTGCCTAATACCTACGCGGTGCTATGTATGTGTTTGCGTATCTTTACGATGGCTGAGGCGGGTTTTGGCCTCTTTTTTGACTTTTTACCTAAGTGTTGGTCAGTTTTCCCTACGGGCTGATAACTCGGCCTCCGTAAGTCAGAATCGAGTTTCGTAAGTTGTAATGTGTGCCTAAAACCTACGCGGTTCTATGTATGAGTTTCCGTCTCATTACAACTGTCGAGACGGATTTTGGCTTCTTTTTCGACTTTTTGCCTAAGTGTTGGTCAGTTTTGCCTACGGGCTGATAACTTGGCCTCCGTAAGTCGGAATCGAGTCCCGTACGTTGTAACGCGTGCCTAATACCTACGCGGTGCTATGTATGTGTTTGCGTGTCGTTACTACAGTCGAGGAGAGTTTTGGCCTCTTTTTCGACTTTTTGCCTAAGTGTTGGTCAGTTTTGCCTACAGGCTGATAACTCGGCCTCCGTCTGTCGGAATCGAGTCCTGTAAATTGTAATGCGTGCCTAATACCTACGCGATGCTATGTATGTGTTTGCGTGTTGTTACGATGGCCGAGGCGAGTTTTGGCCTCTTTTTTAACTTTTTGTCTAAGTGTTGGTCAGTTTTGCCTACGGGTTGATAACTCGGCCTCCGTATGTCGGAATCGAGTCCCGTAAGTTGTAACGTATGTCTAGTACCTATGCGGTACAATGTATGTGTTTGCGTGTCATTACGATGGCCAAGGCGGGTTTCAGCTTCTTTTTTGACTTTTTACCTAAGTGTTAGTTAGTTTTGCCTACAAGCTGATAACTCGGCCTCCATAAGCCGGAATCAAGTTCCGTAAGTTGTAATGCGTGCCTAATACCTACGCGGTGCTATGTATGTGTTTGCGTATCTTTACGATGGCAGAGGCGGGTTTTGGCCTCTTTTTTGACTTTTTACCTAAGTGTTGGTCAGTTTTCCCTACGGGCTGATAACTCGGCCTCCGTAAGTCAGAATCGAGTTTCGTAAGTTGTAATGTGTGCCTAAAACCTACGCGGTTCTATGTATGAGTTTCTGTCTCATTACAACTGTCGAGACGGGTTTTGGCTTCTTTTTCGACTTTTTGCCTAAGTGTTGGTCAGTTTTGCCTACGGGATTATAACTCGGCCTCGGTAAATCAGAATTGAGTCCCGTAAGTAGTAACGCATGCCTAATATCTACACGATGATATGTACGTGTTTGCGTGTCGTTACGACGACCGAGGCAGATTTTGGCCTCTTTTTTGACTATTTATCTAAGTGTTGGTCAGTTTTGTTTAAGGGCTGATAACTCGGCCTTCGTAAGTTGGAATCAAGTCTGATAAGTTTTAACGCGTGCCTAATACGTACGCGATACTATGTTTGTGTTTGCGTGTCGTTATGATGGCCGAGGCGAGTTTTGGCCTCTTTTTCTACTTTTTGTCTAAGTGTTGGTCAGTTTTGCCTACGGACTGATAACTCGGCCTCCGTATGTCGGAATCGAGTCCTGTAAGTTGTTACGCATGCCTAATACCTACGCGGTGCTATGTATGTGTTTGCATATCATTACGATGACCGAGGCGGGTTTTGGTTTCTTTTTTGACTTTTTACCTAACTGTTAGTTAGTTTTGTCTACGGACTGATAACTCGGCCTCCGTAATTTGCAATCGAGTCCCGTAAGCTGTAACGCGTGCCTAATACCTACGCGGTCCTATGTACGAGTTTTCGTATTATTACAACGGCCGAGGTGGATTTTGGTCTTTTTTCGACTTTACCCCAAATGTTGGTCAGTTTTGCCTATGGGCTGATAACTCGGCCTCCGTAAGTCGGAATTAAGTCCCGTAAGTTGTAACGCGTGCCTAATACCTACGCGGTGCTATGCATGTATTTGCGTGTCATTACAATGGCTGATGCGGGTTTTGGCCTCTTTTTTAACTTTTTACCTAAGTGTTGGTTAATTTTGCATACGGGTTAATAACTCGGTCCACGTATGTCAGAATCGAGTCCCGTAAGTTGTAACGCATGCTTAATACATACACGGTACTATGTATGTGTTTTTATGTCGTTACGACGGCCGAGGCATGTTCTGGCCTCTTTTTTGACTCTTTACCTAAGTGTTGTTCAATTTTGCTTACGAGCTGATAACTCGGCCTCCGTAAGTCCGAATTGAGTCCCGTAAGTTATAACGCGTGCCTAATACCCATGCAGTTCTATGTATGTCTTTGCGTGTTGTTACGACGGGCGAGGTTGGTTTTGGTCTCTTTTTCGACTTTTTGCCTAAGTGTTGGTCAGTTTTGCCTACGGGCTGATAACTCAGCCTCCGTATGTCGAAATTGACTCTCGTAAGTTATAATGTATGTCTAATACCAACGCAGTGCTATGTATGTGTTTGCGTATCGTTACGATGGCTGAAGCGGGTTTTGGCCTCTTTTTTGACATTTTACCTAAGTGTTGGTCAGTTTTGCCTACGGGCTGATAACTCGGCCTTCGTAAGTTGGAATCGAGTTCCGTAAGTTGTAACGCGTTACTAATACCTACGCGGTGCTATGTACGAATTTCCATCTCATTACAATGGCCGAGGCGGGTTTTGGCCTCTTTTTCGACTTTTTGCCTAAGTATTGGTCAGTTTTGCCTACGGGCTGATAACTCGGCCTGGGTAAATCAGAATCGAGTCCCGTATGTTGTAACACGTGCCTAATACCTACACGGTGATATGTACGTGTTCGTGTGTCGTTACGACGACCGAGGTAGGTTCTGGCCTCTTTTTTTATTTTTTACCTAAGTGTTGGTCAGTTTTGTCTACGGGCTGATAACTCGGCCTCCGTAAGTTAGAATCGAGTCCCGTAAGTTTTAACGCATGCCTAATACCTACGCGGTACTATGCATGTATTTTCGTGTCGTTACAACTGCCGAGGTGAGTTTTGGCCTCTTTTTTAACTTTTTACCTAAGTGTTGGTCAGTTTTGCCTACGGGCTAATAAATCGGCCTCCGTAAGTCAGAATCGAGAAACATATATTGTAATGCGTGCCTAATACCTACATTGTGGTATGTATGTGTTTGCGTGTTGTTACGACGGTCGAGGCGGATTTTGACCTCTTTTTTGACTTTTTGCCTAAGTGTTGGCGAGTTTTACCTACGGACTGATAACACGGCCTCCGTAAGTCCAAATTAGTCCCGTAAGTTGTAACGTGTGCCTAATATCTACGCGGTGCTATGTATGTGTTTACGTGTTGTTACGACGGCTGAAGTGGGTTTTGGCCTCTTTTTCGATTTTTTGCCCAAGTGTTGGTCAGTTTTGGCTACGGGTTGATAACTCGGCCTCCGTAAGTTGGAATCGAGTCCTGTAAGTTGTAATACGTGCCTAATACACGCGGTACTATGCACGTGTTTGCGTGTTGTTACGACGGACGAGGTGGGTTTTGGCCTCTTTTTTGATATTTTTCCTAAGTGTTGGTCAGTTTTGCCTACGGGCTGATAACTCGGCCTCTGTAAGTCGAAATCGAGTCCCGTAAGTTCTAACATGTGCCTAATACCTACATAGTGTTATATTCATGTTTGCGTGTCATTACGACTGCCGAGACGGGTTTTGGCCTCTATTTTGACTTCTTGCCTAAGTGTTGGTCAGTTTTACCTACAAGCTGATAACTCGGCCTCCGTAAGTTAGAATCGAGTCCCGTAAGTTGTAACACATGCCTAATACCTACCTTGTGCTATGTATGTTTGTGCGTGTTGTTACGACGGTCGAGGTAGGTTTTGGCATCTTTTTCGACTTTTTGCATAAGTGTTGGCGAGTTTTGCCTACGGGCTGATAACTCGGTCTCCGTAAGTCAGAATCGAGTCCCGTAAGTTGTAACGAGTGCCTAATATTTACGCGTTGCTATGTATGTGTTTGCGTCTCGTTACGACGGCCGAGGCGGGTTTTGGCCTCTTTTTTGACTTTTTACCTAAATGTTGTTCAGTTTTGCTTACGGGCAAATAACTCGGCCTCCGTAAGTCAGAATTGAGTCCCGTAAATTATAACGCGTGCTTAATACCCATGCAGTGCTATGTATGTCTTTTATTATGACGGCCGAGGTGGGTTTTGGCCTCTTTTTTGACTTTTTCCCTATGTGCTGGTCAGTTTTGCCTACGGGCTGATAACTCGGCCTCGGTATGTCGAAATCGAGTCCCGTAAGTTGTAATGCATGCCTAATACCTACGCGGTGCTATGTATGTGTTTGCGTATCGTTACGATGGCTGAAGCGGGTTTTGACCTCTTTTTTGACATTTTACCTAAATGTTGGTCAGTTTTGCCTACGGGCTGATAACTCGGCCTCCGTAAGTCGGAATCGAGTTCCGTAAGTTGTATCGCGTGCCTAATACCTACGCGGTACTATGTACGTGTTTCCGTGTTTTTTCAACGGTCGAGGCAGGTTTTGGCCTATTTTTCGATATTTTGCCTAAGTGTTGGTCAGTTTTGCCTACGGGCTGATAACTCGGCCTCTGTAAGTCGAAATCAAGTCCCGTAAGATCTAACACGTGCCTAATACTTACACGGTGCTATGTTTATGTTTGCGTGTCTTTACGACTGCCGAGACGGGTTTTAGCCTCTTTTTTGACTTCTTGCCTAAGTGTTGGTCAGTTTTACCTACGGGCTGATAATTCGGCCTCCGTAAGTTAGAATCAAGTCCCGTAAGTTGTAACACGTGACTAATACCTATGTTGTGCTATGTATGTGTGTGTGCGTTGTTACGACGGTTGAGGTGGGTTTTGGCCTCTTTTTCGACTTTTTGCATAAGTATTGGCGAGTTTTGCCTACGTGCTGATAACTCGGCCTCTGTAAGTTGGAATCGAATCCCGTAAGTTGTAACAAGTGCCTAATACCTACACGGTGCTATGTATGTGTTTGCATGTCGTTACGAAGGCCGAGGCGGGTTTTGGCCTCTTTTTTGACTTTTTACCTAAATGTTGTTCAGTTTTGCCTACGAACTGATAACTCGGCTTCCGTAAGTCAAAAATTAGTTTCGTAAGTTGTAACGTGTGCCTAATACCTACGCGGTGCTATGTATGTGTTTGCGTGTTGTTACGATGGCCGAGGTGGGTTTTGGCCTCTTTTTCGACTTTTTGCCTAAGTGCTGGTCAGTTTTGGCTACGGGCTGATAACTCGGCCTCCGTAAGTTGGAATCGAGTCCCGTAAGTTGTAACGCGTGCCTAATACCTATGCGGTACTATGTACGTGTTTGCGTGCTGTTACGACGGTCGAGGCGGGTTTTGGCCTCTTTTTCGATATTTTGCCTAAGTGTTGGTCAGTTTTTTCTACGGGCTGATAACTCAGCCTCTGCAAGTCGAAATCGAGTCCCGTTAGTTCTAACCCGTGCCTAATACCTATGCGGTACTATGTTCATGTTTGCGTGTCTGTACGACTGCCGAGACGAGTTTTGGCCTCTTTTTTGACTTTTTGCCTAAGGGTTGGTCAGTTTTTGCTACGGGCTGATAACTCGGCCTCCGTAAGTTGGAATCGAGTCCCATAAGTTGTAACGCGTGCCTAATACCTATGCGGTACTATCCACATGTTTGCGTATTGTTACGACGGCCGAGGCGAGTTTTGGCCTCTTTTTCGACATTTTGCCTAAGTGTTGGTCAGTTTTACCTACGGGCTGATAATTCGGCCTCCGTAAGTTAGAATCAAGTCCCGTAATTTGTGACACTTGCCTAATACCTATGTTGTGCTATGTATGTGTGTGTGCGTTGTTACGACGGTTGAGGTGGGTTTTGGCCTCTTTTTCGACTTTTTGCATAAGTGTTGGCGAGTTTTGCCTACGGGCTGATAACTCGGCCTCCGTAAGTCGGAATCGAGTCCCATAAGTTGTAACGAGTGCCTAATACCTACGCGATGCTATATATGTGCTTGCATGTCGTTACGAAGGCCGAGGCGGGTTTTGGCTTCTTTTTTTACTTTTAACCTAAATGTTGTTCCGTTTTGCCTACGGACTGATAACTCTGCTTTCGAAAGTCGGAAATTAGTTTCGTAAGTTGTAACGTGTGCCTAATACCTACACGGTTCTATGTATGTGTTTGCGTGTTGTTACGACGGCCCAGGTGGGTTTTGGCCTCCTTTTCGAATTTTTGCCTAAGTGTTGGTCAGTTTTGGCCACGGGCTGATAACTCGGCCTCCGTAAGTTGGAATCGAGTCCCGTAAGTTGTAACGCGTGCCTAATACCTATGCGGTTCTATGCACGTGTTTGCGTGTTGTTACGACGGCCGACGCGGGTTTTGACCTCTTTTTCGACATTTTGCCTAAATGTTGGTCAGTTTTTCCTACGGGCTGATAACTCGGCCTCTATAAGTCGGAATCGAGTCCCGTAAGTTCTAACCCGTGCCTAATACCTACGCGGTGTAATGTTAATGTTTGCGTATCTTTACGAGTGCCGAGGCGAGTTTTGGCCTCTTTTTTAACTTCTTGCCTAAGTGTTGGTCAGTTTTACATACGGGCTGATAATTCGGCCTTCGTAAGTCGGAATCCAATCCCTTAAGTTGTTACACGTGCCTAAAACCTACGCGGTGTTATGTACGTGTTTTCGTTTCGTTATGACGGCCGAGACGGGTTTTGACCTCTTTTTTGACTTTTTGCTTAAATGTTAGTCAGTTTGGCAAACAGGCTGATAACTCGGCCTCCGTAAGTCGGAATCTAGTTCCGTAAGTTGTAACGAATACCTATGCACTGCTATGTATATGTTTGCGTGTCATTACGACGGCCGAGGCATGTTTCGGCCTCCTTTTTGACTTTTTGCCTAAGTATTGGTCCGTTTTGCCTACGGGCTGATAACTCGACCTCTGCAAGTTAGAATCGAGTCCCGTAAGTTGTAATTCATGCCTAATATCTACACGGTACTATGTATGTGTTTGCGTGTCGTTAGGACGGCTGAGGCGGGTTTTAGCCTCTTTTTTGACTTTTTGCCTAAGTGTTGGTCAGTTTTGCCTACGGGCTGATAACTCGACCTCTGTAAGTTAGAATCAAGTCCCGTAAGTTGTAATGCGTCCCTAATACCTACGCGGTGCTATGCACGTATTTGTGTGTCGTTACAATGGCCGATGCGGGATTTGGCCTTTTTTTTAACTTTTTACCTAAGTGTTGGTCAATTTTGAATACGGGCTAATAACTCGGTCTACGTATGCCAGAATCGAATCCCGTAAGTTGTAACATTTGCCTTATACATACGCAGTACTATGTATGTGTTTTTATGTCGTTACGACGGTCGAGGCATGTTTTCGCCTCTTTTTTGACTTTTTACCTAAATGTTGTTCAGTTTTGCTTACGGGTTGATAACTCGGCCTTCGTAAGTCAGCATTGAGCCCCGTAAGTTATAACGCGTGCCTAATACCCATGCAGTGCTATGTATGTATTTGCGTGTTGTTATGACGGCCGAGGTTGGTTTTGGCCTCTTTTTCGACTTTTTGCCTAAGTGTTGGTCAGTTTTGCCTCCGGGCTGATAACTCGGCCTCCGTATGTCGAAATCGAGTCCCGTAAGTTGTAATGTATGCCTAATACCTACCCGGTTCTATGTATATGTTTGTGTATCGTTACGATGGCTGAGGCGGGTTTTGGCCTCTTTTTTGACTTTTTACCAAGTGTTGGTCAGTTTTGTCTACAGGCTGATAACTCGGCCTCCGTAAGTAGGAATCGAGTTTCGTAAGATGTAACGCGTGCCTAAAACCTACGCGGTGCTATGTACGAGTTTCCGTCTCATTACAACGGTTGAGGCGGGTTCTGGCCTCTTTTTCGACTTTTTGCCTAAGTGTTGGTCAGTTTTGCCTACGGGCTTATAACTCGGCCTCGGTAAATCAGAATCGAGTACCGTAAGTAGTAACGCGTGCCTAATACTTACACAGTGATATGTACGTCTTTGCGTGTCGTTACGACCACCGAGGCGAGTTTTGGCCTCTTTTTTGACTTTTTACCTAAGTGTTGGTCAGTTTTGTCTACGGGCTGATAACTCGGCCTCCGTAAGTTAGAATCGAGTCCCGTAAATTTTAACGCGTGCCTAATACCTGCGCGATGTGATGTATGTGTTTACGTGTTGTGACGATGGCTGAGGCGAGTTTTGGCCTCTTTTTCGACTTTTTGCCTAAGTGTTGGTCAGTTTTGCCTACGGGCTGATAACTCGGCCTCCATATGTCGGAATCGAGTGCCGTAAATTGCAACACATGCCTAATACCTACGCGGTGTTGTGTATGTGTTTGCGTATCATTACGATTGCTGAGGCGGGTTTTGGCTTCTTTTTTGACTTTTTACCTAAGTGTTAGTTAGTTTTGCCTACGGGCCGATAACTCGGCCTCCGTAAATCGGAATCGTGTCCCGTAAGATGTAACGCGTGCCTAATACCTACGCGGTGCTATGTACGAGTTTCCGTATCATTACAACGGCCGAGGTGGGTTTTAGCCTCTTTTTCGACTTTTTCCCCAAATGTTGGTCAGTTTTACCTACGGGCTGATAACTCGGCCTCCATTAGTCGGAATTGAATCCCGTAAGTTGTAACGTGTGCCTAATACCTACGCGGTGTTATGCATGTATTTGTGTGTCGTTACAATGGCCGATGTGGGTTTTGGCCTCTTCATTAACTTTTTACCTAAGTGTTGGTCAATTTTGCATACGGGCTAATAACTCGGTTTACGTATGTCAGAATCTTCTCCCGTAAGTTGTAACGCATGCCTAATACATACGCGGTACTATGTATGTGTTTTTATGTCGTTACGACGGCCGAGGCATGTTTTGGCCCCTTTTTTGACTTTTTACCTAAATGTTGGTCAGTTTTGCCTACGGGCTGATAACTCGGGCTCCGTAAGTCGGAATCGAGTTCCGTAAGTTGTAACGCGTGCCTAAAACTTATGCGGTTCTATGTACCAGTTTCCGTCTCATTACAACGGTTGAGGCGGGTTTTGGCCTCTTTTTCGACTTTTTGCCTAAGTGTTAGTCAATTTTGCATACGGGCTTATAACTCAGCCTCGGTAATTTAGAATCGAGTCCCGTAAATAGTAACGCGTGCCTAATACCTACACGATGATATGTACGTGTTTGCATGTCGTTACGACGACCGAGGCGGGTTTTGGCCTCTTTTTTAACTTTTTACGTAAGTGTTGGTCAGTTTTGTTTACGGGCAGATAACTCGGCATCCGTAAGTTGGAATCGAGTCCCGTAAGTTTTAACGCATGCCTAATACCTACGCGATACTATGTATGTGTTTGCGTGTCGTTACGATGGCCGGGGTGAGTTTTGGCCTCTTTTTCGACTTTTTGCCTAAGTGTTGGTCAGTTTTGCCTACGGGCTGATAACTCGGCCTCCGTATGTCGGAATCGAGTCCCGTAAGTTGTTACGCATGCCTAATACCTACGCGGTGCTATGTATGTGTTTTCGTAACATTACGATGGCCGAGGCGGGTTTTGGCTTCTTTTTTGACTTTTTACCTAAGTGTTAGTTAGTTTTGCCTACGGACTGATAACTCGACCTCCGTAAATCGGAATCGAGTCCCGTAAGCCGTAACACCTGCCTAATACCTACGCGGTGCTATGTACGAGTTTCCGTATCATTACAACGGCCGAGGTGGATTTTGGCATTTTTTTCGACTTTTCCCTAAATGTTGGTCAGTTTTGCCTACGGGCTGATAACTCGGCCTCCGTAAGTCGGAATTGAGTTTCGCAAGTTGTAACGCGTGCCTAATACCTACGCGGTGCTATGCATATATTTTTGTGTCATTACAAATGCTAATGCGGGTTTTGGCCACTTTTTTAACTTTTTACCTAAGTGTTGGTCAATTTTGCGTACGGGCTAATAACTCGGTCTAAGTATGTCAGAATCGAGTCTTGTAAGTTGTAACGCATGCCTAATACATACGCGGTACTATGTATGTATTTTTACGTCGCTACGATGGCCGAGGCATGTTTTGGCCTATTTTTTGACTTTTTACCTAAATGTTGTTCAATTTTGCTTACGGGGGTTGATAACTCGGCCTCCGTAAGTCAGAAATGAGTCCCGTAAGTTATAACGCGTGCCTAATACCCGTGCAGTGCTATGTATGTCTTTGCGTGTTGTTATAACGGTCGAGGTTGGTTTTGGTCTCTTTTTCGACTTTTTGCCTAAGTGTTGGTCAGTTTTGCCTGCGGGCTGATTACTCGGCCTCCGTATGTCAAAATTGATTCCCGTAAGTTGTAATGTATGCCTAATACGCGGTGCTATGTATGTGTTTGCATATCGTTACGATGACCGTGGTGAGTTTTGGCCTCTTTTTCGACTTTTTACCCAAGAGTTGGTCAGTTTTGCCTACGGGCTGATAGCTCGACCTCCGTATGTCGGAATCGAGACCCTTAAGTTGTAACGCGTGCCTAATACCTACGCGGTGTTATGTACGAGTTTTCGTCTCATTATAACGGCCGAGGCGGGTTTTGGCCTCTTTTTCGACTTTTTGCCTAAGTGTTGGTCAGTTTTGCCTACGGGCTGATACCTCGGCCTCGGTAAATCAGAATTGAGTCCCGTAAGTAGTAAAGCGTACATAATACCTACACGGTGATATGTACATGTTTGCGTGCCGTTACGACGACCGAGGCGGGTTTTGGCCTCTTTTTTGACTTTTTACCTAAGTGTTGGTCAGTTTTGCTTACGGGCAGATAACTCGGCCTCCGTAAGTTGGAATCGAGTCCCGTAAGTTTTAACGCGTGCCTAATACCTACGCGGTACTATGCATGTGTTTTCGTGTCGTTACAACGGTTGAGGCGGGTTTTGGCCTATTTTTTAACTTTTTACCTAAGTGTTGGTCAGTTTTACCTACGGGCTGATAACTCAGCCTCCGTAAGTCAGAATCGAGTAACATAAATTGTAACGTGTGCCTAATACCTACATTGTGCTATGTATGTGTTTGCGTGTTGTTACGACGGTTGAGGCGGGTTTTGGCCTCTTTTTTGACTTGTTGCCTAAGTGTTGGCGAGTTTTGCCTACGGACTGATAACTCAGCCTCCGTAAGACGGAAATTAGTCACGTAAGTTGTAACGTGTGCCTAATACCTACGCGGTGCTATATATGTGTTTACGTGTTGTTACGACGGAAGATGTGGGTTTTGACCTCTTTTTCGACTTTTTGCCTATGTGTTGATCAGTTTTGCCTACGGGCTGATAACTCGACCTCCGTATGTCGAAATCGAGTCCCGTAAGTTGTAATGCATGCCTAATACCTACGCGTGATATGTATGTGTTTGCTTATCGTTACGATGGCTGAAGCGGGTTTTGGCCTCTTTTTTGACATTTTACCTAAGTGTTGGTCAGTTTTGCCAACGGGCTGATAACTCGGCCTCCGTAAGTCGGAATTAAGTTTTATAAATTGTAAC
Source organism: Panax notoginseng (assembly GCA_016801055.1). NCBI lineage: Eukaryota > Viridiplantae > Streptophyta > Magnoliopsida > Apiales > Araliaceae > Panax > Panax notoginseng. The sequence goes on along the minus strand of CM029013.1, from coordinate 266,489,627 downwards.
GCGTGCCTAATACCTACGCGGTGCTATGTACGAGTTTTTGTCTCATTACAACGGTCGAGGCGGGTTTTTGCCTCTTTTTCGAATTTTTGCGTAAGTGTTTGTCTGTTTTGCCTACGGGCTGATAACTCGGCCTCGGTAAATCAGAATCTAGTCATGTAAGTAGTAACGCGTGCCTAATACCTACATGGCGATATGTACGTGTTTGCGTGTCTTTCCGACTGTCGAGGCGGGTTTTGGCCTATTTTTTGACTTCTTGCCTAAGTGTTGGTTAGTCTTACCTACGGGCTGATAACTCGTCCTTCGTAGATCACAATCGAGTCTTGTAACTAGTAACGCGTGCCTAATACCTACACGGTGATATGTGCGTGTTTGTGTCATTACAACGGCCGAGGCGGGTTTTGGTCTCTTTTTTTGACTTTTTACCTAATTGTTGGTCAGTTTTGCCTACGGGCTGATAACTCGGCCTCCGTAAGTTGGAATCGAGTCCCGTAAGTTTTAACACGGGCTTAATACCTACGCGATACTATGCATGTGTTTTCGTGTCGTTACAACGGCCGTTGCGGGTTTTGGCCTCTTTTTTAACTTTTTACCTAAATGTTGGTCAGTTTTGCCTACGGGCTGATAACTCGGCCTCCGTAAGTCAGAATCGAGTAACGTATATTGTAACGCGTGCCTAATACCTTCATTGTGCTATGTATGTATTTGCGTGTTGTTACGACTTTCAAGGCGGGTTTTGGCCTCTTTTAGACTTTTTGCCTAAGTGTTGGCGAGTTTTGACTACGGGTTGATAACTCGGCCTCCGTAAGTCGGAATCGAGTCCCGTAAGTTGTAACGAGTGCCTAACACCTACGCAGTGCTATGTATGTGTTAGCGTGTCGTTACGACGGCTGAGGCGGGTTCTGGCCTCTTTTTCGACTTTTTGCCTAAGTATTACTCAGTTTTGCCTACGGGCTGATAACTCGGCCTCCGTAAGTCCGAACTGAGTCCAGTAAGATATAACGCGTGCCTAGTACCTACGCAGTGCTATGTACGTGTTTACGTGTCGTTAAGATGGTCGAGGCTGGATTTGGTCTCTTTTTTGACGTTTTGCCTAAGTGTTGGTCAGTTTTACCTACGGACTTATAACTCGGTCTCCGTAAGTCGGAATCGAGTGCTGTAAGTTGTAACGCGTGCCTATTACCTACGCGATGCTATGTATCTGTTTGCATATCCTTACGACGGTCGAGGCGAGTTTTGGCCTCTTTTTTGACTTTTTGCCCAAGTGTTGGTCAGTTTTGCCTACGGGTTGATAACTCGGTCTCTGTAAGTAGGAATCGAGTCCCGTAAGTTGTAACGCGTGTCTAATACTTACGTTGTGCTATGTATGTGTTTGCGTGTTGTTACGACGGTCAAGGCGGATTTTGGCCTCTTTTTCGACTTTTTGCCTAGGTGTTGGCGAGTTTTGCCTACGAGCTGATAACTCGGCCTCCGTTAGTCGGAATCGAGTCCCGTAAGTTATAACGCATGCCTAATACCTACACGGTGCTATGTAAGAGTATGCCTATCGTTACAACGGTCGAGGCGGATTTTTGCCTTTTTTGACTTTTTGCCTAAGTGTTGGTCAGTTTTGTCTACGGGCTGATAACTCGACCCCCGTAAGTCAAAATCGAGTCCCGTAAGTTGTAATGCGTGCCTAATACCTACGCGATGCTATTTATGTGTTTGCGTGGCGTTACAACGGCCGAGGCTAGTTTTGGCCTCTTTTTTGACTTTTTGCCTAAGTGTTTGTCAATTTTGTCTACGGGCTGATAACTCGGCCTCCGTAAGTCGGAATCGAGTCTCATAAGTTGTAACGCATGCCTAATACGTACGCTATGCTACGTACGTGTTTGTGTGTTGTTATGATAGCCGAGGCTTGTTTTGGCCCCTTTTTAGACTTTTTGCTTAAGTGTTGGTCAATTTTGCCTACACGCTGATAACTCGGCCTTCGTAAGTTAGAATCGAGTCCCATAAGTTGTAACGCGTGCCTAATACCTATGCAGTGCTATGTATATGTTTGCGTGTTATTACGACAGCCGAGGTGAGTTTTGGACTCTTTTTCGACTTTTTGCTTGAGTGTTGGTCAGTTTTACCTACGCTCTGATAACTCGGCATCTGTATGTCAGAATTGAGTCCCATAAGTTGTATCACATGTCTAATACCGACGCAGTGTTATGTACATGTTTGCATGTCATTATGACGGTCGAGGCGGTTTTTGCCTCTTTTTTTACTTTTTCCCTAAGTGTTGGTCAGTTTTACCAACGGGCTGATAACTTGGCCTTCGTCTTTCAGAATCGAGTCCCGTAATACCTACGCGGTGCTATGCATGTGTTTGCGCGTCGTTACGACGGCCAAAGCGGGTTTTGGCCTCTTTTTCGACTTTTTGCCAAGTGTTGGTCAGTTTTGCCTACAGGCTGATAGCTCGCCCTCCGTATGTCGGAATCGAGTCCCTTAAGTTGTAACGAGTGTCTAATACCTACGCGGTGCTATGTACGTGTTTGCATATCGTTACAACGGTCGAGGCTAGTTTTGGCCTCTTGTTCGACTTTTTGCCTAAGTGTTGTTCAGTTTTGCCTACGGGCTGATAACTCGGCCTCCGTAAGTTTGAATCAAGACCCATAAGTTGTAACACATGCCTAATACCCACGCGGTTCTATGTATGTGTTTGCGTGTCGTTACGACTGCCGAGATTTTTTTTGGCCTCTTTTTGACTTTTTGCGTAAGTGTTGGTCAGTTTTGCCTACGGGCTGATAACTCGGCCTCCGTATGTCGGAATCGAGTCCCGTAAGTTGTAACGTATGCGTAATACCTACGCGGCGCTATGTATGTGTTAGCGTATCGTTACGACGGCCGAGGCGGGTTTTGGCCTCTTTTTTAACTTTTTACCAAAGTGTTGGTTAGTTTTATCTACTGACTGATAACTCGGCCTCCGTAAGTCGAAATCGAGTCCCGTAAGTTGTAACGCGTGCCTAATACCTATGTGGTGCTATATTTGAGTTTTCGTATCGTTACAACGGTCGAGGCGACTTTTGGCCTCTTTTTTGATTTTTTGCTTAGGTGTTGGTCAGTTTTGTCTACGGGCTGATAACTCGTCATCCGTAAGTCAGAATCGAGTCTCGTATGTTGTAACACGTGCCTAATACATGCACGGCGCTATGTATGTGTTTGCGTGTCATTACGACGGCCGAGGTGAGTTTTGGCTTCTTTTTGAATTTTTCCCTAAGTGTTGGTCAGTTTTGCCTACGAACTGATAACTCGGCCTCCGTAAGTCAGAATTGAGTCTCTTAAGTTATAACGCTTGTCTAATAGCTACGCGGTGCTATGCATGTGTTTGAATTTTTCCCTAAGTGTTGGTCAATTTTGCCTACGGGCTGACAACTTGGCCTATGTATGTGAAAATCGAGTCCCGAAAGTTTTAGCACATGCCTGATACATGCGCGGTGCTATGTATGTGTTTGCTTGTCATTACGATGGCCGAGGCATGTTTTGGCCTCTTTTTTTACTTTTTGCCTAAGTGTTGTTAAGTTTTCCCTACGGGTTGATAACTCGGCCTCCGTAAGTCAGAATTGAGTCTCCAAAGTTATAACGCGTGCCTAATACCCACGCGGTGCTATGTATATGTTAGCGTGTTGTTACGACGGTCGAGGTGGGTTTTGGCCTTTTTTTCAACTTTTTGCTTCAGTGTTGTTCAGTTTTGCGTACGGGCTGATAACTCGGCCTCCGTTTGTCGAAATCGAGTCCCGTAAGTTGTAACGCGTGCCTAATACCTACGCGGTACTATGCACGTGTTTGGTTGTTGTTACGACGGCCGAGGCAGGTTTTAGCCTCTTTTTCGACATTTTGCCTAAGTGTTGGTCAGTTTTGTCTACGGGCTGATAACTCGGCCTCTGCAAGTCGGAATCGAGCCCCGTAATTTCTAACACGTGCCTAATACCTACACGGTGCTATGTTCATGTTTGCGTGTCTTTACGACTGTCGAGGCGGGTTTTGGCCTCTTTTTTGACTTCTTGCCTAAGTGTTGATCAGTTTTACCTACGGGCTGATAACTCGGCCTCCGTAAGTTAGAATTGAGTCTTGTAAGTTGTAACACGTGCCTAATACCTACGCTGTGCTATGTCTGTGTGTGTGTTGTTACGACGGTCGAGGCAGGTTTTGGCCTCTTTTTCGACTCTTTGCTTAAGTGTTGGTGAGTTTTGCCTACGGGTTGATAACTCGGCCTCCGTAAGTCGGAATCGAGTCCCATAAGTTTTAACGAGTGCCTAATACCTACACGGTGCTATGTATGTGTTTGCGTGTCGTTACGATGGCCGAGACATGTTTTAGCCTCTTTTTTGACTTTTTACCTAAATGTTGTTCAGTTTTGCTTACGGGCTGATAACTCGGCCTTCGTAAGTCAAAATTGAGTCCCGTAAGTTATAACGCGTGCCTAATACCCATGTAGTGTTATGTATGTCTTTGCGTGTTGTTACAACGGCCGTGGTGAGTTTTGGCCTCTTTTTCGACTTTTTTCCCAAGAGTTGGTCAGTTTTGCCTACATGCTGATAGTTATGCCTCCGTTTGTCGGAATCGAGACCCTTAAGTTGTAACGCGTGCCTAATTCCATAGGAAATTCCAACGAGACCCTTTTATCAGAAAAATTCGAACCTCATTCCATTTTCATAGGAAATTCCATTATCTACAACTTTGCAGAAGAAAGTTTTTCCAAATTCCAAACAGAAATTGACTGAAATCCACAAACGGACGATTTTACAGGCTATAATCAAATTTCAGTCAAGAAATGGGGTCCACCGACACACAAAACATGTGTTTATCATTTAATGCAACAAAAATACTCTTCCGCCTCATATACTCATATATCCCACATTCATTGTAAAAATATCACCATTATTATATTATTAAAATATAATAATATATTTAAATGAACTACTTTATGAGAAATAGATAAATTATTAATTTTCAACAATTGTCACATTAAAACTTTTCTCCGTCTATATCCACATAAAATCAATATTTTCCTCATCATATAAATCAATAATTAATTATTCACAAATAATATTACAGAACCACAATACTGACAACTAGGCAGTTCTCAGAAAAGAGGGGACTTTCCAATAAGGATTTCTCCTTACTGGCGCGCAATTAGATGACCAAACCTCTCCTTAGACAGAACTTTCTAGACATTGGCAATAATGTTATCTAATAATATTATTCAGATAATATGAATTATTGCTCCGACAATGGAAAATACTATGTAGTGACAATTATTGAAACAAGAGTAATATAAAATATCAACGCAGCAATTATTGAATCAATAAAATAAAATACTGAACAGTAATTACTGTAACAATTATTGAGTAGTGCCTTCTTACGTAAGAATCAATAATTGGTGCAATACCGTGTGCTACTGTGTTTTAAACACTGAGTATTTCAACAGTATTAACAGTAACAACTACGCCGTCATTTATAAACAACTTAAATTTGTCGTTTTCTTCATCCAATCGCTTTCCGTTATTGTGACGCCCCCAAAATTAGGTATACATCACTCATCTTGGGTCGTCAGATACATAGTATAGAATACAAATACAACTTACTAATACAACTGTCGTGTACAATACGACAAAACATAAACTGTGAGTTTGAATACAAATATTATCTTCTAGAGAGTATTCATACTCAAAAGGAGTCCTCATTACATTTATTAACACACTATTACATAGAATAGTGAGGACTACTAACTAATACTATCATTCGGACCATCACTCCGTTCCCCGACTTGCCCCAGCTACGTTCTCATTTCCTGAAGAGAACAGTGAAAGAAAGGGTGAGCTCAACTAGCCCAGTAAGAAATATTATGACTAAGATAATACAGAATAAATTATCATTAGCCTTCAACAATGTTAAACTGATAAAATATAATAGACATCAAGTTTAACTGCAGCGGAACAAGCAATCCATTAAAAGAGTCAAGTAAAAAATAAACTCTACTATCTTTTATGATTTAAAAGGTTTTTCAACATTGTGATCGCTGGGACTCAGCTTAATAAAATAATCCACATCATCGAATCACCCATGCACTACGGCCAAGGATATTCGTGTATTCATTAATGGTCATGATCATGTCAACAACTGTCCATCAATGCACTACGGGTCAATGAGGACTTTTACCACATCATTTGTAACATTACGGTCATGATTATACCGAATAATCCCTGGTCATAATCATACCAAGTTCATCTATACACTACAGGTCACATATGACTTTCAATATTTTATAAACATGAGGATGATGACAATGATATAAGAATTCAATAAAATAAGTTCAAGAATTAATTTTTTCAAGAATTAACAACGTCCAAATTGTCAACATGATACTGCTTTGTGGAGTAAAATTCAAGAATACTTAGAAGAATATTTTCATGAAAAGATACTGGATGAACCGCAATTATCAAGGATATTCCACTAATTTCATGGAGTATAGAAGTCAAAACTTAACCAACTGAGTATAATAAAGAATGGAATAACAAAATAAATCATCCGGCATGCGATAGACCGCACAGACAGGTTATTCCAATAGAATAATAAATAATGGAACCAGGTCCGGCGTAAACGCACAGACATGATATTCCGACAGAATAATAAATAATGGAACCAGGTCCGGTGTAAAACACACAGACAGGATGTTCCAACAGAATAATAACAAGACGGAACCAGGTCCGGTGTAAAACACACAGACAGGATGTTCCAACAGAATAATAATAAAAACGGAATCAGGTCCGGTGTAAAACACACAGACAGGATGTTCCAACAGAATAATAGATGAATGTCACCAAGTATAGGGTAGACCGCGTATACAGGTTATTCCAACAGAATAATAAGAAATGGAATAACAACAGTTCTCTCCATGAATAAGAAAGAATAACACCCCTTACCGTTTTAAAGAAGAGCTGAAATAAGGAAGTAGTTAAGTAGTAGAATACTCTTCTTCTCTCTCTCTCTCTCTATAGTTTCTCTCTATAGTTTCTCTCTCTAGAGTTTAGTGAATTTGTAATAAATAATGAAGGAATGAGCTGCTATTTATAGAAAAATAGAATGCATAGTAATTAATCCATGAACGGTCCAGATTGATTACTTTAATCTGACGGTCCATATTTAAAGAAAAATCTTTTAAATAAAATATAATATATTCTATTTATAGAATAACTTTAATAAAGTATTTTGTTTTATATAAAAAGATGTTTCTGTTGTATTACGTTAATAATACGAATAAAACAAAACGTCATTATCGCTAAATAATTCATATTATTAACTGACAATAATTGAATCAAACTGAGTGACTTCTCACATAAGCATTAATAATCAATACCGTGTGTTACTATGCAACCACACGCATTACTGTACTTTTACTACCGAGTAGTTCAACAGTATCAATGGTAAAACTTCCGCCGTTATTTTTAATAAAATATTTTTGTCGTTTTCTCAATCCGACAATAATTCTGTTGTGGGGTCCACCAATGATTGTGCCGTTGTACAAATATTCCCTGTTAAAACGAATATTCCCCGACCAATCGAATATTATATAACAACTTGTGTACTTTACAAAATTTATAAATATTACCCACAACTATAACATTATATCAAATTAACTCCATAATATTCAAAAATGATATTTATAGAAAATTCTTCTTTATTTATAAAAGTTGGGGTCTTACAACCTCCCCTTCTTATGAAATTTCGCCCTCGAAATTAGGGTATGTACCTGGTATGTCGAAGAGGTAAGGATACCTTGATTTCATTTCAGATTCTAACTCCCAAGTCATTTCCTCAACATCGTGGTTTCTCCACAAAACTTTGATTTGAGGTATAACCTTGGAGCGTAGAATATGTTCCTTCTTATCTAAAATTTGAACAGGAACTTCTTCATACGTCAAATCTTCTGCTATTTCGTCCGGTTCTAACTCAATAATGTGGTTCGGGTCTTCCACATATTTGCGTAACATGGATATGTGAAAAACGTTATGAACACGAGACATACTTGGCGGTAAAGCGAGTCTATAAGCCACAGTTCCTACTCGATCGAGGATTAAAAATGGACCGATGAATCGAGGATTGAGCTTTCCTCTTTTTCCAAATCTCGTAACTCCTTTCCATGGAGCAACACGAGAACACATGATCTCCTATATCAAATTCCACGTTCTTTCGATGAAGATCAGCATAACTCTTTTGTCGATCTTGTGAGGTTTTTATACGTTGTCGGATCGTTTGAATCTTTTCTGTAGTCATACGTACCAACTCCGGTCCCAACAACGTTGCTTCACCCACCTCATCCCAACATACTGAGAACGACATTTTCTTCCATACAATGCTTCGAATGGAACCATGCCAATACTTGCTTGATAACTGTTGTTGTAGGAAAACTCCACCAATGGTAAGAACTTGTCCCAACTTCCCTTGAAGTCAAGGACACAGAGTCTTAATAAATCTTCTAGAGTTTGAATAGTCCTCTTTGATTGTTCGTCCGTCTGAGGATGATATGCCGAACTAAATCGTAAATCTGTGTCCATAGCTTTTTGTAAACTAACCCAAAATCGTGAAGTGAATCTTGGGTCTCGATCAGAAACTATGGATACTGGCATACCATGCAGTCTTACAATCTCGTTTATGTACATACGAGCAAGACGTTCAAGTGTATAAGTTTCTCGTATCGGTAAGAAATGAGCAGACTTGGTCAATCTATCAACAATGACCCAAATCGCATCTATACCTTGAGAAACCTTAGGAAGACCGGTAACGAAATCCATGGTAATGTGCTCCCACTTCCATTCTGGAATTTCAAGTGGTTGCAATGGACCTTTTGGTACTTGATGCTCCGCTTTGACTCGTTGACAAGTTAAACACCTTGAGATAAACAGCGCTATCTCTCTCTTCATATTGCTCCACCAAAATGTATGACGAAGATCATGATACATTTTGGTACTTCCAGGATGGATTGCAAACGGTGTGTTGTGCGCCTCCATCATGATTTCATACTTTAAATCAGGGTTTTTAGGAACACAAAGTCTGGAGTTGACTCGAAGTATTCCTTCTTCATCGATTCTTGCTTCCGGCATATCACCTTCTTGCACTTTCTTCCTCATACGCATCAGCTCCAGGTCTGTAGCTTGAGCAGCTTTAACTTTATCGATTAAAGTTGGTTCTACTCGTATATTCGCCATCATCACATGGGTCCCTGGAGTCTTTAACTCTATCTCCATCCTTTGCAAGTCACACAAAATGGGCCTTTGTGTTGACAATATTGCACTCGTACTTGCATATGATCTTCTACTCAATGCGTCAGCTACCACGTTCGCTTTTCCAGGATGGTATTGAATGGTATGATCATAATCTTTCAACAGTTCAAGCCAACGTCGTTGTCGCATATTGAGTTCCTTTTGAGTGAAGAAATATTTGAGGCTTTTATGATCCGTAAAGATCTCCACCTTCTCCCCATACAAGTAATGCCTCCAAATTTTAAGTGCAAAGACAACAGCTGCCAACTCTAGATCATGAGTAAGATAATTTCTCTCATATTCCTTGAGTTGTCTTGATGCATAGGCTATGACTTTTTCATGTTGCATGAGAACGCATCCCAACCCTTTGCTCGAAGCATCACTGTAGATGACAAATCCCTCCGAGCCAGATGGTATTGTTAGAACAGGTGCTGAAATGAGTCTCCTCTTGAGTTCTTGAAAACTCTGCTCACATTCTTCGCTCCAACCGAACTTTGTATCTTTCCGAGTCAGCTGAGTTAATGGAGTAGCGATTCGAGAAAATCCTTCCACGAATCTCCAATAATAACCAGCTAAACCAAGAAAGCTACGTACTTCGGTCACTGATTTAGGTTGCTCCCAGCTTTGAATAGCTTCAATCTTTGCCGGGTCAACCGATATTCCACGACTTGATACTACGTGCCCAAGGAATGCTACCTCCTCCAGCCAGAACTCGCATTTCTTTAACTTGGCATAAAGCTTGTATTCACGAAACTTTTGGAGTACCAGCCTCAAGTGTTGCTCATGATCTTCACGGCTTTTGGAATAAATAAGGATGTCATCAATAAAGACGACCACAAAGTGATCCAAATATTCCTTGAATACCCGGTTCATCATATCCATGAAGGCAGCAGGAGCATTAGTCAATCAAAAGGACATGACTAGGAATTCATAATGCCCGTACCTAGTTCTAAAAGCCATCTTTGGAATATCCTCAGTTCTAACCTTCAGCTGATGATATCCAGAACGAAGATCGATCTTTGAAAAGAATTGTACTCCTTGCAACTGGTCAAACAGGTCATCAATACGTGGCAATGGATACCTGTTTTTTATGGTGACATAATTCAACTCCCGATAATCAATACAAAGTCGCATACCTCCATCTTTCTTCTTCACGAATAGCACAGGAGCACCCCAAGGAGAAGTACTAGGACGAATAAAGCCAATGTCTAACAATTCCTGCAGTTGGATCTTTAACTCCTGAAGTTCAATAGGAGCCATTCGATATGGGGCTTTGGAAATGGGTTTTGTACCGGGTTCAAGGTCGATACAAAATTCAATTTCACGCTCTGGGGGTAGGCCAAGAAGTTCTTTAAGGAATACGTCAGGGAATTTATTAACAATAGAAATATCATTCAAAACTGACGTATTTTTGTTTAGATCCGTGACATGAGCTAAGAAAGCTTGACATCCGTTTTTTAATAAACGAATAGCTTTATGGCTTGAGATGACAGCGATTGATTTTAATGGTTTGGTTGCTTGAATTCGCATAATAGGTCGATTAGGAATATGAAAGCTAACAACCTTACGAAAACAATCAATTTTTGCATGATGAGTAGTTAACCAATCAATCCCTAGAATCACGTCAAATGCAAGTATTTTTAATGAAATAAGATCGACAGGTAATGTGTGGGTACCAACTTGAACCAAACAAGACTTATAAACCGTGGATGTAATGAAGGTTTCTCCCAATGGAGTTTCAACAGATAAGTCAAAGTCTAATTTCTCCGGAGTCAAATTTAATCGATGAGCGCAAGTAGGAGAAATAAAAGAATGGGTAGAACCGGTATCAAATAAAGTATAGACTTCGTTAGAGTTTTTAATAAGCTTACCCGTGATGACCTCATTCGGGTTCCTTGCTTTCTGGGAGGTCACAACAAACGCTCTCCCTTGCACTACCGATTTTGACTTTTCTGGGACGGCCTTTGGTGTCTCCATCTTGGCTGAACTTATTTTTGGTAAACGACAAAATCGAGCTAAATGACCTTCTCTTCCACAATTATAACATGCTTTAGACGGCATCGCGCAGTTTGGACTGATGTGCCCCTCCCCTCCGCATTTGAAACATATGATAGGTGGTCGTTCTCCTTCCTTAACAACGGGTGCTGGTGCTGACGTCTTTCCATCATTGTTGAATCTCCTCTTCTTGAAATGACCATTCTTATTTTTTGGCCCTGATTACCACCGAAGTGGTTACCATTTCTGGCATGTTGATTCCCTCCACGCTTGTTGTCACCGCTTCGATGACTGCTCTCACTGGTATTATCATTTTGCCGACTGCTCTCTTTTGGTTGCGTTGACTCGTTATCGCGCTCCACTAACTGAGCCCTATTCACAACATCTGAATACAAACACAGTTTATGAGAAATAAGATGTTGACGTATCTCAGGTTTCAAACCTCGCAAAAATATTCGCGTCATTCGCCCTTCATTATCCACCAAGTGGGACGCAAACCGGGACAACTCAGCAAATTTAGCCTCATACTGCGACACGGTCATATTATTCTGCTCCAATTTGATGAACTCCACCTCCTTCATGTGACGAACACTTTCGGGAAAGTATTTGTCATTGAACAGCTCTTGGAACTTCTCCCAAGACATCTTCAGTGCGGCAGGTTGAGTACGCTTAATCGATTCCCACCAGTAATCTGCCTCTCCTCGCAACATAAAGGCGGCAAAGGGAACCTTTTGCTCCTCGGAGCATCCCAAGACATCAAATATCTTGGTAATCTGCTTTATCCATGTTTCCGCTATAAGTGGTTTTGGCTGTCCCTTAAACTCTGGTGGTCCCAGCTCCTTGAACTGTTTAGCGGTGACCGTCCAAGAGTTCTCAGTGTTTCCACCTATAGTTTGGACAGGAGCCGCTCTCGCCTGCTGTTGCATGAACTGCATAAAGTTTCTGAACATTCCATCATTCATCATCTGGTCAGTGTTGTTGTTTGCATGAGGATTGTCACCTTTCTGATGCACATTATCCTGATTATTGATATGTGGTGAATCAACAGTCGCCTGTGCTCCATTGCTATTCTCAACATTCTCAGATGCCATTTTCAGATACTGCCACAAAACAAAAGTTAATTGATATGTCATATATTATCCTTATATTATGACCGACCAATTAAATACCATGCAAATAAACTTAGGTAGGTCATACTAGCGAAGGAATTCCCCGTCTCTCCCCTCCTAGTTCTATTCTCACATCTTAGCCAGGGATCATATCCCTAAGCTCTGATACCAACTGTGACGCCCCTAAAATTAGGTATATGTGACGCCCCCAAAATTAGGTATACATCACCCATCTTGGGTCGTCAGATACATAGTACAGAATACAAATACAACTTAATAATACAACTGTCGTGTACAATACGACAAAACATAAACTGTGAGTTTGAATACAAATATTATCTTCTAGAGAGTATTCATACTCAAAAAGAGTCCTCATTACATTTATTAACACACCATTACATAGAATAGTGAGGACTACTAACTAATACTATCATTCGGACCATCACTCCGTTCCCCGACTTGTCCCAGCTACGTTCTCATTTCCTGAAGAGAACAGTGAAAGAAAGGGTGAGCTCAACTAGCCCAGTAAGAAATATTATGACTAAGATAATGCAGAATAAATTATCATTAGCCTTCAACAATGTTAAACTGATAAAATATAATAGACATCAAGTTTAACTGTAGCGGAACAAGCAATCCATTAAAAGAGTCAAGTAGAAAATAAACTCTACTATCTTTTATGATTTAAAAGGTTTTTCAACACTGTGATCGCTGAGACTCAGCTTAATAAAATAATCCACATCATCGAATCACCCCTGCACTACGGCCAAGGATATTCGTGTATTCATTAATGGTCATGATCATGCCAACAACTGTCCATCAATGCACTACGGGCCAATGAGGACTTTTACCACATCATTTGTAACATTACGGTCATGATTATACCGAATAATCCCTGGTCATAATCATACCAAGTCCATCTATGCACTACAGGCCACAGATGACTTTCAACATTTTATAAACATGAGGATGATGACAATGATATAAGAATTCAATAAAACAAGTTCAAGAATTAATTTATCCAGGAATTAACAACGTCCAAATTGTCAACATGATACTGCATTGTGGAGTAAAATTCAAGAATGCTTAGAAGAATATTTTCTTGAAAAGATACTGGATGAAACGCAACTATCAAGGATATTCCACAAATTTCATGGAGTATAGAAGTCAAAACTTAACCAACTGAGTATAATAAAGAATGGAATAACAAAAGAAATCACCATGCATGCGATAGACCGCACAGACAGGTTATTCCAACAGAATAATAAATAATGGAACCAGGTCCGGCGTAAACGCACAGACAGGATATTCCGACAGAATAATAAATAATGGAACCAGGTCCGGTGTAAAACACACAGACAGGATGTTCCAACAGAATAATAATAAAAACGGAACCAGGTCCGGTGTAAAACACACAGACAGGATGTTCCAACAGAATAATAAACGGAACCAGGTCCGGTGTAAAACACACAGACAGGATGTTCCAACAGAATAATAGAAGAATGTCACCAAGTATAGGGTAGACCGCGTATACTGGTTATTCCAACAGAATAATAACGAATGGAATAACAGAAGTTCTCTTCATGAATATAAAAGAAATAATATTCCCTACCTTAAAAGAACTGGATATTGGAAAAGTGATGTAGCAGAATACTTTTATTCTCTCTCTCTTATTCTCTCTATACTTTCTCTCTCTATAGCTTGAATGAATTCGTGAAAAATAATGAAGCCCTAGGCCTCTATTTATAGAAAAACTGAGGGTGGCTCTTGGTCTTAACGAAGGGTCAAATGACTCTTGGTCTTAACGAAGGGTCAAATGACTCTTGGTAATATTGAAGGGACAACTACTATTGACGAAAGTAATTACTATTGACCAAGGTAAATACTATTGACGAAGGTAATTACTATTGACCAAGGTAAATACTATTGACGAAGGTAATTACTATTGACCAAGGTAAATACTATTGACCAAGGTAAATACTATTGACGAAGGTAATTACTATTGACCAAGGTAAATACTATTGACGAAGGTAAATACTATTGACGAAGAGACTCTTAGATGATGACATATGGCCCCCCATAAAATAACCAAACTTACCACAACGTCTCAATTATTGATTTAATAATATAACATATTATACAGATGATACTATGACAATAATTTAAGAGATATGATGCAGCAATTACTGTAGCAATAATTGAGTATAGCTGAGTGACTTCTCACGTAAGCATCAATAATCAATACCGTGTGCTACTATGCAACCACGCGTATTACTGTACTTTTACTACCGAGTAGTTCAACAGTTTTAACGGTTTTAACGGTAACACCTCAGCCGTTATTTTTAATAAAATATTTTTGTCGTTTTCTCAATCCGACAATAATTCCGTTGTGGGGTCCACCAATGATTGTGCCGTCGTACGAATATTCCTCGACAAAAAGAATATTCTCCGACCAAACGAATATTTTATAACAACTTGCTTACTTTGCAAAATTTATAAATATTACCCACAACTATAACATTATATCAAATTAACTCCATAATATTCAAAAATGATATTTATAGAAAATTCATCTTTATTTATAAAAATTGGGGTCTTACAACCTCCCCTTCTTATGAAATTTCGCCCTCGAAATTAGGGTACGTACCTGGTATGTCGAAGAGGTAAGGATACCTTGATTTCATTTCTGATTCTAACTCCCAAGTCATTTCCTCAACATCGTGGTTTCTCCACAAAACTTTGACTTGAGGTATAACCTTGGAGCGTAGAATATGTTCCTTCTTATCCAAGATTTGAACAGGAACTTCTTCATACGTCAAATCCTCCGCTATTTCGTCCGGTTCTAACTCAATAATGTGGTTCGGGTCTTCCACATATTTGCGTAACATGGATATGTGGAAAACGTTATGAACACGAGACATACTTGGCGGTAAAGCGAGTCTATAAGCCACAGTTCCTACTCGATCGAGGATTAAAAATGGACCGATGAATCGAGGATTTAGCTTTCCTCTCTTTCCAAATCTCGTAACTCCTTTCCATGGAGCAACACGTAAGAACACATGATCTCCTACATCAAATTCCACGTCCTTTCGATGAAGATCAGCATAACTCTTTTGTCGATCTTGTGAGGTTTTTATACGTTGTCGGATCGTTTGAATCTTTTCTGTAGTCATACGTACCAACTCCGGTCCCAACAACGTTGCTTCGCCCACCTCATCCCAGCATACTGGAGAACGACATTTTCTTCCATACAATGCTTCGAATGGAGCCATGCCAATACTTGCTTGATAACTGTTGTTGTAGGAAAACTCCACCAATGGTAAGAACTTGTCCCAACTTCCCTTGAAGTCAAAGACACAGAGTCTTAATAGATCTTCAAGAGTTTGAATAGTCCTCTCTGATTGTCCGTCCGTCTGAGGATGATATGCTGAACTAAATCGTAACTCCGTGCCCATAGCTTTTTGTAAACTAACCCAAAATCGTGAAGTGAATCTTGGGTCTCGATCAGAAACTATGGATACTGGCATACCATGCAGTCTTACAATCTCGTTTATGTACATACGAGCAAGACGTTCAAGTGTATAAGTTTCTCGTATCGGTAAGAAATGAGCAGACTTGGTCAATCTATCAACAATGACCCAAATCGCATCAATACCTTGAGAAACCCTAGGAAGACCGGTAACGAAATCCATGGTAATGTGCTCCCACTTCCATTCTGGAATTTCAAGTGGTTGCAATGGACCTTTTGGTACTTGATGCTCCGCTTTGACTCGTTGACAAGTTAGACACCTTGAGATAAACAACGCTATCTCTCTCTTCATATTGCTCCACCAAAATGTATGACGAAGATCATGATACATTTTGGTACTTCCAGGATGGATTGCAAACGGTGTGTTGTGCGCCTCCATCATGATTTCATACTTTAAATCAGGGTTGTTAGGAACACAAAGTCTGGAGTTGACTCGAAGTATTCCTTCTTCATCGATTCTTGCTTCCGGCATAGAACCTTCTTGCACTTTCTTCCTCATACGCATCAGCTCCAGGTCTGTAGCTTGAGCAGCTTTAACTTTATCGATTAAAGTCGGTTCTACTCGTATATTCGCCATCATCACATGGGTCCCTGGAGTCTTCAACTCTATCTCCATCCTTTGCAAGTCACACAAAATGGGCCTTTGCGTTGTTAATATTGCACTTGTACCCGCATATGATCTTCTACTCAATGCGTCAGCTACCACGTTCGCTTTTCCAGGATGGTATTGAATGGTATGATCATAATCTTTCAACAGTTCAAGCCAACGTCGTTGTCGCATGTTGAGTTCCTTTTGAGTGAAGAAATATTTGAGGCTTTTATGATCCGTAAAGATCTCCACTTTCTCCCCATACAAGTAATGCCTCCAAATTTTAAGTGCAAAGACAACAGCTGCCAACTCTAGATCATGAGTAGGATAATTCCTCTCATATTCCTTGAGTTGTCTTGATGCATAGGCTATGACTTTTCCATGTTGCATGAGAACGCATCCCAACCCTTTGCTCGAAGCATCACTGTAGATGACAAATCCCTCCGAGCCAGATGGTATTGTTAGAACAGGTGCTGAAATGAGTCTCCTCTTGAGTTCTTGAAAACTCTGCTCACATTCTTCGCTCCAACCAAACTTTGTATCTTTCCGAGTCAGCTGAGTTAATGGAGTAGCGATTCGAGAAAATCCTTCCACGAATCTCCGATAATAACCAGCTAAACCAAGAAAGCTACGTACCTCGGTCACTGATTTAGGTTGCTCCCAGCTTTGAATAGCTTCAATCTTTGCCGGGTCAACCGATATTCCACGACTTGATACTACGTGCCCAAGGAATGCTACCTCCTCCAGCCAGAACTCGCATTTCTTCAACTTGGCATAAAGCTTGTATTCACGAAGCTTTTGGAGTACCAGCCTCAAGTGTTGCTCATGATCTTCACGGCTTTTGGAATAAATAAGGATGTCATCAATAAAGACGACCACAAAGTGATCCAAATATTCCTTGAATACCCGGTTCATCATATCCATGAAGGCAGCAGGAGCATTAGTCAATCCAAAGGACATGACTAGGAATTCATAATGCCCGTACCGAGTTCTAAAAGCCGTCTTTGGAATATCCTCAGTTCTAACCTTCAGCTGATGATATCCAGAACGAAGATCGATCTTTGAAAAGAATTGTGCTCCTTGCAACTGGTCAAACAGGTCATCAATACGTGGCAATGGGTACCTATTTTTGATGGTGACATGATTCAACTCCCGATAATCAATACAAAGTCGCATACTTCCATCTTTCTTCTTCACGAATAGAACAGGAGCACCCCAAGGAGAAGTACTAGGACGAATAAAGCCAATGTCTAACAATTCCTGCAGTTGGATCTTTAACTCCTGAAGTTCAATAGGAGCCATTCGATATGGGGCTTTGGAAATGGGTTTTGTACCGGGTTCAAGATCGATACAAAATTCAATTTCACGCTCTGGGGGTAGGCCAGGAAGTTCTTCAGGGAATACGTCAGGGAATTTATTAACAATAGAAATATCATTCAAAACTGACGTATTTTTGTTTAGATCTGTGACATGAGCTAAGAAAGCTTGACATCCGTTTTTCAATAAACGAATAGCTTTATGGCTTGAGATGACAGCGATTGATTTTAATGGTTTGGTTGCTTGAATTCGCATAATAGGTCGATTAGGAATATGAAAGCTAACAACCTTACGAAAACAATCAATTTTTGCATAATGAGTAGTTAACCAATCAATCCCTAGAATCACGTCAAATGCAAGTATTTTTAATGAAATCAGATCGATAGGTAATGTGTGGGTACCAACTTGAACCAAACAAGACTTATAAACAGTGGAGGTAATGAAGGTTTCTCCCAACGGAGTTTCCACAGATAAGTCAAAGTCTAATTTCTCCGGAATCAAATTTAATCGATGAGCGCAAGTAGGAGAAATAAAAGAATGGGTTGAACCGGTATCAAATAAAGTATAAACTTCTTTAGAGTTTATGATAAGCTTACCCGTGATGACCTCATTCGGGTTCCTTGCTCTCTGGGAGTTCACAACAAACGCTCTCCCTTGCACAACCGGTTTTGACTTTTCTGGGACGGCTTTTGGTGCCTCCATCCTAGCTGAATTTGTCTTCGGTAAACGACAAAATCGGGCTAAATGACCTTCTCTTCCACAATTATAACATGCTTTGGACGGCATCGCGCAGTTTGGACTGATGTGCCCCTCCCCTCCGCATTTGAAACATATGATAGGTGGTCGTTCTCCTTCCTTAACGACAGGTGCTGGTGCTGACGTCTTTCCATCATTGTTGAATCTCCTCTTCTTGAAATGTCCATTCTTATTGTTTTGGCCCTGATTACCACCGAAGTGGTTACCATTTCTGGCCTGTTGATTCCCTCCACGCTTGTTGTCACCGCTTCGATGACTGCTCTCACTGGTATTATCATTTTGCCGGCTGCTCTCTTTTGGTTGCGTTGTCTCGTTATCGCGCTCCACCAACTGAGCCCTATTTACAACATCTGAATACAAACACAGTTTATGAGAAACAAGATGTTGACGTATCTCCGGCTTCAAACCTCTTAAAAACATCCGCGTCATTCTTTCTTCATTATCCACCAGGTGGGACGCAAACCGGGATAACTGTACTGCGACACGGTCATATTATTCTGCTCCAATTTGATGAACTCCACCTCCTTCATGTGACGAATACTCTCGGGAAAGTATTTGTCGTTAAACAACTCTTGGAACTTCTCCCAGGACATCTTCAGTGCGGCAGGTTGAGTACGCTTTATCGATTCCCACCAGTAATCTGCCTCTCCTCGCAACATAAAGGCGGCAAAGGGAACCTTTTGCTCCTCGGAGCAACCCAAGACATCAAATATCTTGGTGATCTGCTTTATCCATGTTTCAGCTACAAGTGGTTTGGGTTCTCCCTTAAACTCCGGTGGTCCCAGCTCCTTAAACTGTTTAGCGGTGACCGCCTGAGAGTTTCCAGTATTTCCACCTACGTTGTGGACAGGAGCCGCTTTCACCTGTTGTTGCATGAATTGCATAAAGCCTCTGAACATTTGATCATTCATCATTTGGTCAGTGTTGTTGTTTGCATGAGGATTGACACCTTCCTGATGCACATTATCCTGATTATTGATATGTGGTGAATCAACAGTCGTCTGTGCTCCATTGCTATTCTCAACATTCTCAGATGCCATTTTCAGATACTGCCACAAAATAAAAATTAATTGATATGTCATATATTATCCTTATATTATGACCGACCAATTAAATACCATGCAAATAAACTTAGGTATGTCATACTAGCGAAGGAATTCCCCGTCTCTCCCCTCCTAGTTCTATTCTCACATCTTAGCCAGGGATCATATCCCTAAGCTCTGATACCAACTGTGACGCCCCCAAAATTAGGTATACATCACCCATCTTGGGTCGTCAGATACATAGTACAGAATACAAATACAACTTAATAATACAACTGTCGTGTACAATACGACAAAACATAAACTGTGAGTTTGAATACAAATATTATCTTCTAGAGAGTATTCATACTCAAAAGGAGTCCTCATTACATTTATTAACACACCATTACATAGAATAGTGAGGACTACTAACTAATACTATCATTCGGACCATCACTCCGTTCCCCGACTTGTCCCAGCTACGTTCTCATTTCCTGAAGAGAACAGTGAAAGAAAGGGTGAGCTCAACTAGCCCAGTAAGAAATATTATGACTAAGATAATGCAGAATAAATTATCATTAGCCTTCAACAATGTTAAACTGATAAAATATAATAGACATCAAGTTTAACTGTAGCGGAACAAGCAATCCATTAAAAGAGTCAAGTAGAAAATAAACTCTACTATCTTTTATGATTTAAAAGGTTTTTCAACACTGTGATCGCTGAGACTCAGCTTAATAAAATAATCCACATCATCGAATCACCCCTGCACTACGGCCAAGGATATTCGTGTATTCATTAATGGTCATGATCATGCCAACAACTGTCCATCAATGCACTACGGGCCAATGAGGACTTTTACCACATCATTTGTAACATTACGGTCATGATTATACCGAATAATCCCTGGTCATAATCATACCAAGTCCATCTATGCACTACAGGCCACAGATGACTTTCAACATTTTATAAACATGAGGATGATGACAATGATATAAGAATTCAATAAAACAAGTTCAAGAATTAATTTATCCAGGAATTAACAACGTCCAAATTGTCAACATGATACTGCATTGTGGAGTAAAATTCAAGAATGCTTAGAAGAATATTTTCTTGAAAAGATACTGGATGAAACGCAACTATCAAGGATATTCCACAAATTTCATGGAGTATAGAAGTCAAAACTTAACCAACTGAGTATAATAAAGAATGGAATAACAAAAGAAATCACCATGCATGCGATAGACCGCACAGACAGGTTATTCCAACAGAATAATAAATAATGGAACCAGGTCCGGCGTAAACGCACAGACAGGATATTCCGACAGAATAATAAATAATGGAACCAGGTCCGGTGTAAAACACACAGACAGGATGTTCCAACAGAATAATAATAAAAACGGAACCAGGTCCGGTGTAAAACACACAGACAGGATGTTCCAACAGAATAATAAACGGAACCAGGTCCGGTGTAAAACACACAGACAGGATGTTCCAACAGAATAATAGAAGAATGTCACCAAGTATAGGGTAGACCGCGTATACTGGTTATTCCAACAGAATAATAACGAATGGAATAACAGAAGTTCTCTTCATGAATATAAAAGAAATAATATTCCCTACCTTAAAAGAACTGGATATTGGAAAAGTGATGTAGCAGAATACTTTTATTCTCTCTCTCTTATTCTCTCTATACTTTCTCTCTCTATAGCTTGAATGAATTCGTGAAAAATAATGAAGCCCTAGGCCTCTATTTATAGAAAAACTGAGGGTGGCTCTTGGTCTTAACGAAGGGTCAAATGACTCTTGGTCTTAACGAAGGGTCAAATGACTCTTGGTAATATTGAAGGGACAACTACTATTGACGAAAGTAATTACTATTGACCAAGGTAAATACTATTGACGAAGGTAATTACTATTGACCAAGGTAAATACTATTGACGAAGGTAATTACTATTGACCAAGGTAAATACTATTGACCAAGGTAAATACTATTGACGAAGGTAATTACTATTGACCAAGGTAAATACTATTGACCAAGGTAAATACTATTGACGAAGAGACTCTTAGATGATGACATATGGCCCCCCATAAAATAACCAAACTTACCACAACGTCTCAATTATTGATTTAATAATATAACATATTATACAGATGATACTATGACAATAATTTAAGAGATATGATGCAGCAATTACTGTAGCAATAATTGAGTATAGCTGAGTGACTTCTCACGTAAGCATCAATAATCAATACCGTGTGCTACTATGCAACCACGCGTATTACTGTACTTTTACTACCGAGTAGTTCAACAGTTTTAACGGTTTTAACGGTAACACTTCAGCCGTTATTTTTAATAAAATATTTTTGTCGTTTTCTCAATCCGACAATAATTCCGTTGTGGGGTCCACCAATGATTGTGCCGTCGTACGAATATTTCCTCGACAAAAAGAATATTCTCCGACCAAACGAATCTTTTATAACAACTTGCTTACTTTGCAAAATTTATAAATATTACCCACAACTATAACATTATATCAAATTAACTCCATAATATTCAAAAATGATATTTATAGAAAATTCATCTTTATTTATAAAAATTGGGGTCTTACAGTATACATCACCCATCTTGGGTCGTCAGATACATAGTATAGAATACAAATACAACATACTAATACAACTGTCGTGTACAATACGACAAAACATAAACTGTGAGTTTGAATACAAATATTATCTTCTAGAGAGTATTCATACTCAAAAGGAGTCCTCATTACATTTATTAACACACTATTACATAGAATAGTGAGGACTACTAACTAATACTATCATTCGGACCATCACTCCGTTCGCCGACTTGCCCCAGCTACGTTCTCATTTCCTGAAGAGAACAGTGAAAGAAAGGGTGAGCTCAACTAGCCCAGTAAGAAATATTATGACTAAGATAATGCAGAATAAATTATCATTAGCCTTCAACAATGTTAAACTGATAAAATATAATAGACATCAAGTTTAACTGCAGCGGAACAAGCAATCCATTAAAAGAGTCAAGTAGAAAATAAACTCTACTATCTTTTATGATTTAAAAGGTTTTTCAACATTGTGATCGCTGGGACTCAGCTTAATAAAATAATCCACATCATCGAATCACCCATGCACTACGGCCAAGGATATTCGTGTATTCATTAATGGTCATGAGCATGCCAACAACTGTCCATCAATGCACTACGGGTCAATGAGGACTTTTACCACATCATTTGTAACATTACGGTCATGATTATACCGAATAATCCCTGGTCATAATCATACCAAGTCCATCTATACACTACAGGCCACATATGACTTTCAACATTTTATAAACATGAGGATGATGACAATGATATAAGAATTCAATAAAATAAGTTTAAAAATTAATTTTTCCAAGAATTAACAACGTCCAAATTGTCAACATGATACTGCTTTGTGGAGTAAAATTCAAGAATACTTAGAAGAATATTTTCATGAAAAGATACTGGATGAACCGCAATTATCAAGGATATTCCACTAATTTCATGGAGTATAGAAGTCAAAACTTAACCAACTGAGTATAATAAAGAATGGAATAACAAAATAAATCATCCGGCATGCGATAGACCGCACAGACAGGTTATTCCAACAGAATAATAAATAATGGAACCAGGTCCAGCGTAAACACACAGACAGGATATTCTGATAGAATAATAAATAATGGAACCAGGTCCGGTGTAAAACACACAGACAGGATGTTCCAACCGAATAATAACAAGACGGAACCAGATCCGGTGTAAAACACACAGACAAGATGTTCCAACAGAATAATAATAAAAACGGAACCAGGTCCGGTGTAAAACACACAGACAGGATGTTCCAACACAAACGAATATTCCCCGACAGTAAGAATATTCCGCGACCAAATGAATATTCCCCGACAACAATGAATATTTTATAACCACTTGCTTATTTGAAAATTTTGCGCATTTTACCCATAACTAACCACATTAATCAAATCAACCCTTACTATTTCAAAATAATAAATAGAGGAAATTCAATTTCATTTATAATAAGTTGGGGTCTTACACTGGTTGTCAGTATATATTGTGATTTTATAATATTATTTGTGAATAATTAATTATTGATTTATATGATAAGAAAAATATTTATTTACGTGGATATAAATGGAGGAATTTTTAAAAAAGTGACAATTGTTAAAAATTAATATTTTATCTTCTCTGATAAAATAATTTATTTAAATATATTATTATATAACAATAATATAATAATGGTGATATTTTTACAAAGAATATGTGATGTATGAATAAATGAGGAGGAAGAGTATTTTTGTTACAATAAATGCTAAAAACATGTTAAACATGTTGATAGGCCCCATTTTTAACTGAAATTTGATTATAGCCTTTAAATACGTCCGTATGTGAATTTCGGTCAATTTTTGCTTGAAATTTTAAAAAAACTTAAACTTACAAAGTTGTAGAGAATTGAATTTCCTATGGAATGAACATAGGATTCGAATTTTTCTGATAAAATGGCTATTTATCATAAATTATTGAAGTTCCGAAATAATTTATTTTCGAAGTTTTAAATATTTTTTTAAAGAAAAAAGTTTTTGTTATGATTGGTGGGCGCCACTTGTTGTTGCAAAATGTTGAATTCAGATTTCTAAGGTGGGCGTAATTTTTTTTTAAAATTATATTATTATTTTATTAAATTTTCTGCTTTGGTGTTCTAAGTATTTTCCTATAAATAGGGTGCTTAGGTTAGAATTGAAAATCACACCAGAAACTGAAGTTTTCTCTCTATATTATCGAGCGTATTTTTGTGAGTATTTTGATACTTTGAGTGTTGCTATATGGTGCAAGTTTCCTTCAGCATTATATTTGATATTCTAGTCAGAAGTACTATTCTTTTGAGGTAAGGAATGCTATTTTTTTTTATAAATGATATTATTTATTTCAATATCATTATGCCGGAATATTGGTAAGATTTTTATTGTGAAGTTCTTGTCTTTTTGTGTCGAGGTTAATATTCACATATACGACACTATTCACAAAAAAATTAATTTTTTTTTATTTGTCCAAGTTGTTTATTATGATTACTAGTTTTGATTGTATCCATGTTTTGATCTTCATTCTTGAATTTTACTCCGCAATGGTTTATTATGGAGTATTTTTGAACTTGGATAAACTAAAGTACGATTCCTTAAACCTTGTCCTTTTATCTCACTGGATTCGTTTTCTTTAAATTATTTTCATCATTCTCAGTCTTAAATGGTGATATAACTGAATATCTTTGGTATGTATTGCAAAGATGAACGATTACATGATGAATATCTTTGACCTGTAGTGCAATGATGATTAGGTGTTGAGATGAACATGACCAACTGGGAATACGATTGAATATTTTGGTCGTATTGCAAATATGAGTATTTGATTCAAGATATATACTGATTGATGTCACAGGGATAAAATATTGATGATGAACTTTAAAATCATAGAAGATAGTATATTTCATTCTCTACTTAACTCTTCTAATGAATTGTTATTTCCGCTGCGAATATTGATCTAAAACTTGTTGTCTATTATATTCTATCAGATTTTTTCCTGTTGAGGACTAACGATAATTTGTTCTATATTATCTTAGTCATAATGTTCTTTATTGGGCTAGTTGAGCTCACCATTTTCCTTTTTGTTCCATTTTTCTTCTCAAGAGGCGAGAATGTAGCGGATACTAGTCGGGGTATGGAATAATGGTTCTAGGAGGTTGTTTTAGTAGTCCTCACTGTTTTTATAAAATAATGTATCAATAATTATAATGAGGACTTATTTGAGTTTAAATACTGTCTAGAAGACAGTATTTGTATTTAAACTCACAGTATATGCGTTGTCGTGTTTTGCACGACAATTGTAATAATGAAAGTTGAAGTTATTTTCTATACCATGTATTTCGCGATTCGGAATAAGTGATGTATACCTATTTTGGGGGCGTCACAGACTTAGTCTTGCTCCTTTACTTATTTTTTTCATCTTACTTACCGGTACTTATCAATTCCTTTACTTTTGATCTTTTTGGATTATAATAAACCTGCATCATTTTCTCACTGAATTGAATCTATTCATATGTCCATCATTTTCTCACTGAATTCAATCTATTCATATGTCAATTCGTTAGCAGTGATTGCAAAAGTTTAAACAGGAAACTACTAAATTCGATTTTTAACCCAATAACTAATTCGTTTATCTTGTATCTTGGGGTGTAATTCAGATACTTAAAATAGGAGAATTTCGGTTTTCGGTTATAACCGAATAACTTATTCGGTTCGGTTAATAATCGAATGCTCAGCCCTAATCCTAAAAGTCAGATATTTAGGAACTGAGGGAGTACTTTGTAAGTATTACTGAATCCATATAAAAGTTTAGTAAATTAAGAAAAATGGGTAGTTAATGTGTAGACTAATAACGGAGATTTGTTGATCACTTTGTTGAAAACAGATAAAGAAGGATTCCGGTCAATTTGATGTAAAAAAAATCTATCCAATCCGTAGTTTAATTGTGGAAACGAGGATTACTTTGTTGGAAACAGAGAAGAATTCAACCAATTTTAAAATATCTCCAATCCACAGTTTAATTGTGCGAACGAGTATTACTTTTAAAAAGATGGTATTTTTGCATATTGGCTTGGTGGGCATCCATTCACTAAACTAAACTGCGAATTCCGCTATATTAAAGTGCAGATTGAGGTTTCATTACACCGTTTAGAACTCCTCCACGAATTGGGGTTCCGGTACACTGTTCGATTAGTGAATGAACCGTTGAAATTCGTTATAAGGATCCTGATTATGGATCATGTCCATATATACATGTTTGTGGTTTTATGTGTAAATAAATTTACACACACTTGGGGTAACATTAGTGCCTTAAAATTTGCGAGGAGCTTGAGATTAATTTATAATTTTTTTATAGAACAAATGAACAAACCATCCAACTTTGCTCAACATAGGAGTAATAGAAACTATGATGGTAAAATGGTAGAAGTATCAATAGCTTAAAAATGGCAATTCTTAATATCACTGTTCAATTTTTGTGACGCCCCCAAAATAGGTCTAATCCATCCAACCCATTCTGAGTCGCCAAATACATGGTACAGAAACAACTACAACTTTATTAATACAACATAAAAACTGTGAGTGTAAATACAAATATTGTCATCTAGACAATATCCACACTCAAATAAGTCCTCATTACAATTATTAGAACAATATTTTACAAAAAAAATGGTGAGGACTACTAAAACAACTTCCTAGAACCTTCATTCCATACCCCGACTAGTACCTGCTACATTCTCGCCTCTTGAGAAGAAAATGGAACAACAAGGAAAAGGGTGAGCTCAACTAGCCCAGTAAAGAATATTATGACTAAGATAATATACAACAAATTATCGTTAGTCTTCAACAGGGAAAAATTTAATAGAATACAATAGACAACAAGTTTTAATTCAATATTCGCAGCGGAAAATAATAATTCACAGAGAAGTTACGTAGAGAATGAAATCTACGATTATCTATGAATTTAAAAGCCCATCATCAACATTTTATCCCTGTAACAACAATCAATAAATATCTTGAATCAAATAGTCATCTTTGCACTACAGGCCAAAGATATCCATCAGTTGGTCATGTTCACCTCAACACCTGTTCATCTTTGCACTACGGGCCAAAGATATTCATCAGAAATTATTCATCTTTGCACTACAGGCCAAAGATATTCAGTTATATCATCATTTAAGACTGAGGATGATAAAATTTTTTTTAAAGAAAACGAATCCAGTGAAGCAAAATAACAAATATTAAGGATTCGTATTTCGATTTATCCATGTCCAAAAATACCTTATCATAGTGAAGTAAAATTCAAGAATGATCAAAACATGGATACAATCAAAGCTAGTATCCATAATAGATATTTGGACGAAAAGAAGGAAATTTCATTTTTCGGTGAATAGTAACTCGTGAATAGTAACTCATGAATAGTAACCCCGACATGAAAAGTTCAAAATTTGATAAAAATTCAGATCAATACTTCGGCATAATGATATTGAAGAAAATAATATCATTTAAGGAGAAATAACATCCCTTACCTCGGAAAGACGGTACTTCTGACTGCAATACTAGATATAGTGCTGAAGGAAACTTGCACCGTAAAGCAACACTCAAAGTATCAAATACTCACAAGAATACGCTCGTTATAGAGAGAGAAATAGAGAGAAACTTGTGTTTCTGGTGTGATTTCAATTCTAACCTAAGCACCCTATTTATAGGAAAATGCTTAGAACACCAAAGCAGAAAATTTAATATAATAATAATATATTTATCAAATTTTCCTTAGCCCACCTCTAGACATCTGATCTCAGCCCATTTATATCACATGTTAGCCCACTTAAATGCCAAAAAACGTTTTTCTTCAAAATAATAAATAAAACTTCCAAAAATCAATTATTTCGGAACTTCAGAACTTCAATAATTCATAATAAATAGCCCTTTATTCAGAAAATTCAAATCTTGCGAGTTTTTATAGGAAATTCAATTCTCTACAACTTTGCAGAAGAAAGTTTTTCCAAATTCCAAACAGAAATTGACCGAAATTCACAAACGGACGATTTTACAGTCAATAATAAATTTTCGGTCAAGAATTGTGTCCACCAACACACCAAACATGTGTTAATCATTTAATGCCACAAAAATACTCTTCCTCCTCATATACTCATATATCCCACATTCATTATAAAAATATCACCATCAATATATTATTAAAATAATATATTTAAATGAATTATTTTATCAGAAAAAGATAAAATATTAATTTTCAACAATTGTCACATTAAAAATTTTCTCCATCTATATCCACATAAAATCAATATTTTTCTCATCATATAAATCAATAATTAATTATACACAAATAATATTACAGAATCACAGTACTGACAACCAGGCTGTTTCCAGGAAAGAGGGGGCTTTCCAATAAGGATCTCTCATCACTGGCGCGCAATTAGATGACCAAACCTCTCCTTAGACAGAACTTTCTAGACATTGCCAATAATGTTATCTAATAATATTATTCAGATAATATGAATTATTGTTCCGATAATAGAAAATACTGTGTAGTGACAATTATTAAAACAACAGTAATATAAAATATCAACACAGTAACTATTGAATCAATAAAATATAATATTGAACAGTAATTACTGTAACAATTATTGAGTAGTGTCTTCTTACGTAAGAATCAATAATTGGTGCAATACCGTGTGCTACTGTGCAACAACGCGTATTACTGTGTTTTAACCACCGGGTATTCCAACAGTATTAACGGTAACAACTACGCCGTTATTTATAAACAACTTATTTTTGTCGTTTTCTTCATCCAATCGCTTTCTGTTATGGGGCCCACACAAGGCTGCGCCGTCGTACGAATATTTCCCGACAACAAGAATATTCCATGACCAAACAAATATTCCCCGACAACAATGAATATTTTAGGACCACTTGCTTATTTGAAATATTTGCGCATTTTACCCATAACTAACCACATTAATCAAATCAACCCTTACTATTTTAAAATAATAAATAGAGGAATTTAAATTTCATTTATTAATAATTTGGGGTCTTACAACCTCCCCTCCTTATGAAATTTCGTCCTCGAAATTGACATACGTACCTGGTGTTTCAAAAAGATGAGGATACCTCGCTTTCATTTCCGTTTCCAACACCCAGGTCATTTCCTCAATAGCATGGTTTCTCCACAAAACCTTAACTTGTGATATAACCTTCGTGCGTAGGACATGCTCCTTCTTATCCATGATCTTGACAGGTACCTCCTCGTACGTTAAGTCTTCAGCTATCTCGTCCGGTTCTAACTCAATAACATGGTTCGGGTCTTTCACATATTTACGAAAAACAGATATATGAAAAATATTATGAACACGAGACATACTTGGAGGTAACGCAAGTCTATAGGCCACATTTCCTACTCGGTCAAGAATCTGAAATGGGCCAATAAATCGTGGATTGAGCTTTCCTCTCTTCCCAAATCTTGTAACTCCTTTCCATGGAGCTACACGTAATAATACATGATCCCCGATGTCAAATTCCACGTCCTTTCGATGAAGATCCACATAACTCTTTTGTCGATCCTGTGCCATTTGTATTCGTTGTCGAATCGTTTGGATCTTCTCTGTAGTCATTCGTACCAACTCTGGTCCCAACAACGTTGCTTCTCCCACCTCATCCCAACATACTGGAGAGCGACACTTTCGTCCATACAATGCTTCAAAGGGAGCCACACCTATACTTGCCTGATAACTGTTGTTGTAGGAGAATTTCACCAATGGTAGGTACTTATCCCAACTTCCTTTGAAATCGAGGACACAAAGTCTTAATAGATCTTCAAGAGTTTGAATAGTCCTCTCTGATTGCCCGTCCGTTTGAGGATGGTATGCCGAACTGAACCGTAAATCCGTGCCCATAGCTTTTTGCAAGCTAACCCAAAATCTTGAAGTGAATCTTGGGTCACGATCTGAAACTATGGATACTGGCATGCCATGCAACCTTACAATCTCATTCACGTACATACTAGCAAGACGTTCAAGGGAATAAGTCTCCCGTATCGGCAAGAAATGAGCAGACTTGGTTAATCTATCAACTATAACCCAAATAGCATTTATACCTTGAGAAACCGTGGGAAGACCCGTAACAAAATCCATGGTAATGTGTTACCACTTCCATTTCGGAATCTCAAGTGGTTGCAATGGACCCTTTGGTACTTGATGCTCCGCCTTTACACGTTGACAAGTTAAACACCTCGAGATAAACTTTGCAATCTCTCTCTTCATATTGTTCCACTAAAATGTATGTCGAAGATCACGATACATTTTAGTACTTCCAGGATGGATTGCAAATGGTGTATTGTGTGCCTCCATCATGATCTTGTACTTTAAATCAGAATTGTTAGGAACACAAAGTCTGGAGTGGACTCGAAGTATTCCTTCTTCATCGATTCTTGCTTCTGGAATAGCACCTTCTTGCACTTTCTTCTTCATACGCATCAGCTCCGGGTCTGTAGCTTGAGCAACTTTAATTTTATCGATTAAAGTTGGTTCTACGCGTATACTTGACATCATCGCACTCGTTCCTGCATATGATCTTCTACTCAACGCGTCAGCTACCACGTTTGCTTTTCCAGGATGGTATTGAATAGTGTGGTCGTAATCTTTCAACAGCTCGAGCCAACGTCGTTGCCGCATGTTGAGTTCTTTTTGAGTGAAGAAATATTTGAGGCTTTTATGGTCTGAATATATCTCCACCTTCTCCCCATATAGATAGTGCCTCCAGATCTTTAGCACGAAAACGACTGCTGCCAACTCTAAATCATGAGTAGGATAATTCTTCTCATATTCTTTAAGTTGTCGCGAGGCATAGGCTATGACTTTCCCATGTTACATGAGAACACATCCTAACCCTTTGCCTGAAGCATCGCTGTAGATAACAAATCCATCTGAACCAGATGGTATTGTCAGAACAGGTGCCGAAATGAGTCTCCTCTTAAGCTCTTGGAAACTCTTCTCGCATTCTTCACTCCATACGAATTTGTATCTTTTCGAGTCAGCTGAGTTAATGGAGTAGCGATTCGAGAAAATTCTTTTACGAATCTCCGATAATAACCAGAAAGCTACGTATTTCGATTACTGACTTAGGTTGCTCTCAACTGTGACTCATATCCCAATCTTGGATAGCACGTCACAATGACACCTATCAGTTTACTACCGCACGAATATGGCGTCCCCTATGGAGAGTCTGGCTTCAGTACATTCCACAAAGGAAGTCACCAGATAAAGACTCGGGTACAAACTTCTACCGTTAGGTTTTTAACTCCTGAAGTTCAATAGGAGCCATTCGATATGAGATTTTAGAAATGGGTTTTGTACCGGGTTCAAAGTCGATACAAAATTCAATATCACACTCTGGGAGTAAGCCAGGAAATTCTTCAGGAAATACGTCAAAATTTTTACTAACAACAGAAATATCATTCAAATCTGACGTATTTTTATTCAAGTCCATGACATGGCTAAGAAAGCTTGACATCCGTTTTTCAATAAACGAATGACTTTACGGCTTGATATGAAAGAGTTTGACTTCAATGGTTTGGTTGCTTGAATTCGAATAACAGGTTGCTTAGGAATATGAAAACTAACAACCTTACGAAAGCAATCAATTTTGGCATGATGAGTAGTTAACCAATCAATTCCTAAAATCACATCAAAAGCAAGTATCTTTAAAGAGATAAGATCAACAGGTAATGTGATGGTGCCAACTTGGATCAAACAAGATTTATAAACAGTGGATGTAACGAAAGTTTCTCCTAACGGAGTTTCAACAGATAAGTCAAAGTCTAATTTCTCCAGAGTCAAGTTTAAACGTTGAGCACAAGTAGGAGAAATAAATAAATGGGTAGAATCGGTATCTAATAAGGTATAGACTTTGCAAAAACTTATAATTAACTAACCCGTGCTAACTTCGTTCGGGTTCCTCGCATTCTGACCAGTCACGAAAAATGCTCTTCCAGGAACCGTTGACTTTGACTTTTCTGGGACAACTTTTTGAGTCACCACCCCCGTTGGACTTGGTTTCGCTATCGTACAATCTCGAGCGATATGTCATTCCTTTCCACAATTATAGCATACCTTGAACTGTTGTGGACAGTTTGGGCTGATATGTCCCTCTTTTCCACATTTATAGCATATGACCGGTGGTCGTTCTCCTCCCTTGGAACCAGTTGCTGCTGGTGCTGACGTCTTCGTATTGTCATTGTTGAATCTCCTCTTTTTAAAATCTCCTTCCGACTCGCTTCTTCTATTTTCATAGCCACGATTACCACCAGAGTGGTTGCCATTCTTGTCTGTATTTTTCTTTCTCCGCTGATTATCATTGTTCTGATGACTGTTGTCACCGATATGATCCTGGTTGTGGTCCTTCGGTTGACCGTACTCGTTATCTCGCTCTAATAATTGAGCCCTGTTGACAACATCTGAATAGAGAGAAAATTTATGAGAAATGAGATATTGACGTATGCCGGGTTTCAAACCTCTCAGAAACATTCGCGTCATACGTTCCTCATTCTCCATCAAATGAGGTGCAAACCTGGACAACTCTGCAAATTTCGCCTCGTACTAGGACACCGTCATGTTATTCTGCTCCAGTCTAATAAACTCTACCTACTTCATAAGACGAATACTTTCAGGAAAGTACTTGTCATTGAATAGTCTCATTTACTCCACTGTTAACATTCTCAGTCGACATTCTCAAATACTGCCATAAACAAGGGTTAATTTAACAAATTAACAAATCACATAATATCCCTATATTATGACTGACCAACAAATAAGCTTAGGTAGGACACACTAGCGAAGGATTTACTCGTCTCTCCCCTCCTAGTCCTATTCTCCGATCTCCGCCAGAGATCATATCCCTAAGCTCTGATACCAACTGTGACGCCCCCAAAACAGGTATACAACACCTATTCTGAGTCGCCAAATACATGGTACAGAAACAACTACAACTTTATTAATACAACATAAAAACTGTGAGTGTAAATACAAATATTGTCATCTAGACAATATCCACACTCAAATAAGTCCTCATTACAATTATTGGAACAATATTTTACAAAAAAAATGGTGAGGACTACTAAAACAACTTCCTAGAACCTTTATTCCATACCCCGACTAGTACCTGCTACATTCTCGCCTCCTGAGAAGAAAATGGAACAACAAGGAAAAGGGTGAGCTCAACTAGCCCAGTAAAGAATATTATGACTAAGATAATATACAACAAATTATCGTTAGTCTTCAACAGGGAAAAATTTAATAGAATACAATAGACAACAAGTTTTAATTCAATATTCGCAGCGGAAAATAATAATTCATAGAGAAGTTACGTAGAGAATGAAATCTACGATTATCTATGAATTTAAAAGCCCATCATCAATATTTTATCCCTGTAACAACAATCAATAAATATCTTGAATCAAATAGTCATCTTTGCACTACAGGCCAAAGATATCCATCAGTTGGTCATGTTCACCTCAACACCTGTTCATCTTTGCACTACGGGCCAAAGATATTCATCAGAAATTATTCATCTTTGCACTACAGGCCAAAGATATTCAGTTATATCATCATTTAAGACTGAGGATGATAAATTTTTTTTTAAAGAAAACGAATCCAGTGAAGCAAAATAACAAATATTAAGGATTCGTATTTTGATTTATCCATGTCCAAAAATACCTTATCATAGTGAAGTAAAATTCAAGAATGATCAAAACATGGATACAATCAAAGCTAGTATCCAGGATAGATATTTGGACGAAAAGAAGGAAATTTCATTTTTCGGTGAATAGTAACTCGTGAATAGTAACTCGTGAATAGTAACTCATGAATAGTAACCCCGACATGAAAAGTTCAAAATTTGATAAAAATTCATATCAATACTTCGGCATAATGATATTGAAGAAAATAATATCATTTAAGAAGAAATAACATCCCTTACCTCGGAAAGACGGTACTTCTGACTGGAATACTAGATATAGTGCTGAAGGAAACTTGCACCGTAAAGCAACACTCAAAGTATCAAATACTCACAAGAATACGCTCGTTATAGAGAGAGAAATAGAGAGAAACTTGTGTTTCTGGTGTGATTTCAATTCTAACCTAAGCACCCTATTTATAGGAAAATGCTTAGAACACCAAAACAGAAAATTTAATATAATAATAATATATTTATCATATTTTCCTTAGCCCACCTCTAGACATCTGATCTCAGCCCATTTATATCACATGTTAGCCCACTTAAATGCCAAAAAACGTTTTTCTTCAAAATAATAAATAAAACTTCCAAAAATCAATTATTTCGGAACTTCAGAACTTCAATAATTCATAATAAATAGCCCTTTATTCAGAAAATTCAAATCTCGCGAGTTTTTATAGGAAATTCAATTCTCTACAACTTTGCAGAAGAAAGTTTTTTCAAATTCCAAACAGAAATTGATCGAAATTCACAAACGGGCGATTTTACAGTCAATAATAAATTTTCGGTCAAGAATTGTGTCCACCAACACACCAAACATGTGTTAATCATTTAATGCCAAAAAATACTCTTCCTCCTCATATACTCATATATCCCACATTTATTATAAAAATATCACCATCAATATATTATTAAAATAATATATTTAAATGAATTATTTTATCAGAAAAAGATAAAATATTAATTTTTAACAATTGTCACATTAAAAATTTTCTCCATCTATATCCACATAAAATCAATATTTTCCTCATCATATAAATCAATAATTAATTATACACAAATAATATTACAGAATCACAGTACTGACAACCAGGCCGTTCCCAGGAAAGAGGGGGCTTTCCAATAAGGATCTCTCCTCACTGGCGCGTAATTAGATGACCAAACCTCTCCTTAGACAGAACTTTCTAGACATTGCTAATAATATTATCTAATAATATTATTCAGATAATATGAATTATTGTTCCGATAATAGAAAATATTGTGTAGTGACAATTATTAAAACAACAGTAATATAAAATATCAACACAGTAACTATTGAATCAATAAAATACAATATTGAACAGTAATTACTGTAACAATTATTGAGTAGTGTCTTCTTACGTAAGAATCAATAATTGGTACAATATCGTGTGCTACTGTGCAACAACGCGTATTACTGTGTTTTAACCACCGGGTATTCCAACAGTATTAACGGTAACAACTACGCCTTATTTATAAACAACTTATTTTTGTCGTTTTCTTCATCCAATCGCTTTCTGTTATGGGGCCCACACAAGGCTGCGCCGTCGTACGAATATTCCCCGACAACAAGAATATTCCATGACCAAACAAATATTCCCCGACAACAATGAATATTTTAAGACCACTTGCTTATTTGAAATATTTGCGTATTTTACCCATAACTAACCACATTAATCAAATCAACCCTTACTATTTTAAAATAATAAATAGAGGAATTTAAATTTCATTTATTAATAATTTGGGGTCTTACAATTTTGCACTTGCAAAACATATTCCCCAGCAAGTAGACCTGGCAAAGATGGCCCAGGCCCACGGGCCGGGCCGGCCCGCCCGCCACGGGCTGGGGTTTGGGCTGTGATTTTTTAGCCCATGAAATCTGGGCCATTTTTGGCTCGGCCCGCGGGCGCCCGTGAATTTATTTTTTTTAAAAAAAATGTTGCTACTTGTGCGTTATGAGGCTTGAACACAAGACTTTTAAGTAAATAAATAAGAGTTCAAACCAACTGAGCTACAACAACTATTTATTTTTAATGCAATCTTCAATATAAAAATATATTTTTAATTATTATAGTTGTAGTAAATAATAATTGTAGTTTGAAATTTCTTAATTGATGTGGCTGTTAATCAAAATATTATATGAATTTTAAAAAAAACATCATGAATCATATTACATAAATTGAAAACCCATCAAGCAGGTAGGTTTATGAAACACATCATGTATACAATATTTAAATGAACTAGTTTATGATCCGAAATCTCAAATTAGGAAGATCCAAGGAACTGATATGATCATGAGCAGACAAATCATAAACTAAAACATAATATTAGTTAGCGGATTCATAGATTTTCGAGAAAGGTATCAAATATTTAATTGACATAATTAATAAATATTTACCTGACGAAGTTTTGAAGATAATGAATCCATTAGGATTAGATAGGTGTTCACTGAATCAAGAAACTTCAAAACATTCTCGTCTTTTTTCACGTCTTTGATGTATGTAGTTAATGTAGGTAATTAGAATTATTGTTTATTATAAATTATTTTATTGTTTTTAATATTTATTATTATTACTATTTTTGGTGTAGCAAAATGTTACCAAAAAAAAATAGGTGAAGAAGCCCGCGGGCCGGCCCGGACAGGCCCAATCCGGGCTACGGGCCTAACATTTTCGACCTGTCAAAATCTGGCCTTTTTTGGCCCGGCCCACCGTTGGCCCGCCCGCGCTCGGTCCAGCCCGCCCGTTTGCCACCTCCACCAGCAAGTAGCAATCGAATAGGCTTATTCAAGTACCAATGCGTGAGTAATAGACTCCTTTCTAAGTCATCAGTAGGTCCCTTGACAACAACCGCAAGACAAGTGCCTTGGACGTTTGAATATCAAATGCATAATAGACTCCCTTATAAGTCATTAGCCTAAGGTTCAAAGTATGAAACATGCACATGATTCTGTCACCCAAACTCCAAAGTATGAAAATAACGACCAACAGAATTCAGATAAATCCCATTTTATTACTTTACAAGTAGCAAGAAAAAGGGTAAAAAACAAAAACAAACTTCTCACATTACCAGAATCCATCTCTGGTCTACAATATAAGATCAAGTAGTTATATTGTTGCTGGGTTCAACACTAGACAGACTTAGATTCAGTACTACAAATAATTCTCAATTGTAAGGCCAAAAATTATCATCCCTGAAGCATTTTGGGTAATAGTGTCCACTTCCAATAGGAAACCCTTCATTCATTTTCTGCGGATTTTAACATCAAGTGTCCACTGAACCTTCCCTTCTGGCAAAGGAATGGACTTTGGTAAGCGAAGCGACACCTCAAACTCTCCCAAAGATGGCAAAGGAGTTGGCAAATGTAAGTTTTCAGGCTCAATGCGCACAGAGAGTTGCCTTGCCACCTAACACGACAGAAACATAATTTGTATATTACCTAAAAAGTGAGAAAAATCAACACGTAAATTATCCTGATACAATATACTAGCCAGCTCCACCATTATCATGTTAAAGCAACATTTTTCATTGAATTGTAACAACAAAAATTTACAGCCAGAATCCATGGGTTGCAGTGCAGGCCCTTTTTCCACTTTGGTGCATTACTTGCCAAAACAGAACTTTAGACACAACATCTCAACTATTCACAAAACTTAGCAAGGTCAATGTTTTATATATCCAAAATACAATATAAATCCAACACCTAATGCCCACTTTTACATCAGAATGGCAAGAGAATTGAGAAGGTTGTTCCTCTATCCTCCCCACCACTTGCTTGGAACTTGCTTCTTTTTTCAGCTTTTGGATTAATTAAGACACTTAAATACATATATTGTCATGAACTTAACCAATGAGGTTGAAGGACCACAGTTAAGCAGGCTAAATGGCATAAGCCTTTCAGTGTTGAACTCCCAACTTAAGAGCAAAATGTGTATATGCCGGCCCTAATTCATATGTTATATATGTAAAACCAGTCTCACAGATGACGAGACTGGTTGCTGGTCTCTGATATCAAGATACAACTTTCACATTCCATTTCTGTATCATTCTCATATTTTCACTTGCAAACAAAGTAAAACTAAAAGAATGTTTATACAGGATAGATTAATTGGTCATTCCCTACAACTGACATATTTTGGTTTATACGTCTAAAATTTCTAGCAACAAAATAGCAATAATTTTTGTTTGTTCCAGAAAATAAAACAGATAAAGAAGGATGAGGGAAACAATTAATACCAAACTCTATTACCTACTGAAGTTGGAATTAATTTCACTCAAAATAAATCATAAATTTTCTATCTAGTTGAAGCAAAAGGAGTTTCCATTGAAGAAAATGTGTGCCCTTCTAAGCAGCTATTGCCAAAACTTACATCACTAGTGCCATGGTAATCACCATTACCACCACACATATAGTTTTTACCTATTCTCTATGAAAGTATGATATACTCCCTCCGTTCCGTATTATTTGATTATTGTTAACTTTTTAAAGTCAACTTTAGAGATTTTTAACGCAAAGTTGACATAGATTCTTTTAATATTAATCAATATAATGATGAATATTATAAACTATTTAAAAAGTATTACTCATTGTAAGTTTTATTGTTTCATAATTTTTAATGAGTCACCTCAATTTTGAGTTTGAAAATGTCTCAAATTGATTTTCGAAAGTCAATAATGATCATATAATTTGTAACGGAAAGAGTAATATATATTATAAATATATATATAGAGAGAGAGGGAAAAAAAAGAAAAACTAAATGTATTAAAAACAAGGATTAAATACACTTATGTCCCTTGAAGTTAATTATTTTATTCACTAAACATTACTATACTGGTAATGTGTAGTGAGTAAAAGAATTAATCACATTAATTAATTTAAATAAAATAATTAACTTTGATTATTTTACTTGAATGATTAGCGGAGTTAATTATTTTATTTGAATTAATTAATTGAGTTAGTTATTTTATTTAAGTTAATTAGTAGAGTTTATTATTTTGTTTAGTTAATTAGTAGAGTTAATTATTTTGTTTAGTTAATTAGTGGAGTTAACTACTTTATTTGAGTAAATTATTAAATTTAATTAATGAGATTAATTATTTATGTGTAGTGTGATAATTTGTAGTGAATTTTATTTATCTTAAGTAGTATATACATGTTTATACTATTTAAATGGATTGTTCTATATAAGAAAACACAATTAAATTGACTTTAAATACATTAAAAAGTGTTAAAATCGTAACACGTCAGCATTCCGGCCAAAGTTATGGTCGGAGGATTACTTTTACTTACATGTACTTGGACGTTGCTATTATTAGTTTTTATAATTTAGGGTCGTTTGTGTAAGTTGGGTGATACTTTCAGGGACAGAACTATATTTTACCCTTAAACGGAGAGAGTTATATATATATATATATATATATATATATATATATAGAGAGAGAGAGAGAGAGAGAGAGATAGAGAGAGAGGAAAAAAGGAAAAACTAAATGTTTAAAAACAATACCCAACAGATAACAAATTCAGACACCAAGTCTGATAAATCAACAGCAAAAAAAAACTAACAAACCTCATCAAGAAGATGACCAACGATAAAAAGCCAACAAAGAAAAAATGCAGAACATACCTCAGCAACGATTTCATCTTTTGTCACTGGTTCGCGCAATTCATTGTCAACCTTGATGAACCTTCTCAGAACCTTGACAAAATGTCAGCAGGTAGCATAAATTCAATGCTTGTTGAAGAAGCATAACAAGTTTACTGAAGCAAAAAATAGGTAGCACTCTTAAAGACAAACAGTTATAATTAAATTAATTCATTCAGATCTCATGCTCCTGAACTTTTTGATTGTGAGATTTTCCTTGTATGCTTCTACACCCAACTTTTGAATTTGAACAGCAACTAGGCATCAAATATTTTTATTTCAACTTTGATAAAGTTGTCTTATTTTTGATTGATTAGTAGCAATCTGAAGAAAGGTTTGATGCCAATCATTTAATAATGCAAGTCACCATGTATATTGTAAGACCCCGAATTTTATGAAATAAAAGTATTTAATTTTTCTTATAATTACTATTTAGTAAATGGTTAAATTGATAAAAGTTTAAAGTTATGGGTGAAATATGAATTTTTTTTCAAAATAAGCAAGTGGTTATAAAATAATCATTGTTGTCGGAGAATATTCGTTTGGTCGTGGAATATTCTTTCTGTCGGGGAATATTCGTACGACGGCGCAGCTATTTGTGGGCCCCATAACGAATAACTGTCGGGTGAAGGAAAACGACAAATTTGAGTTTTTACAAATAACGGCGTAGTTGTTATCGTTAACACTGTTGGAATACCCGGTGGTTAAAATACAGTAATACGCGTTATTGCACAGTAGCACACGGTATTGCACAGTATTTTTGAAATTATTGATTCTTACGTAAGAAGGCACTACTCAATAATTGTTACAGTAATTACTGTTCAATATTTTATTTTATTGATTCAATAATTGCTACGTTGAAATTTTATATTATTGGTGTTCAATAATTGTTGCTGCACAGTATTTTCCTTTATCAGATCAATAATTCATATTATTTGAATAATATTATTAGATAACATTATTGGCAATGTCTAGAAAGTTCTGTCTAAGGAGAGGTTTGGTCATCTAATTGCGCGCCAGTAAGGAGAAATTCTTATTGGAAAGCCCCCTCTTTCCTGGGAACGGCCTGGTTGTCATAAATGTGATTCTGTAATATTATTTGTGAATAATTAATTATTGATTCATATGATAAGGAAATATTTATTGTGTGTGGATATAAACGAGGGATATATTTTTGTGGTTAAAAATGAAGGAGATAATGTTGAGGTTTTTATCCGTATTTTTGTCGGAATGGAGGTATTAAAAATCAGGGTTTTTGAGATATTTTGCGGGGGTTATAATTTTTAATCCGACCGTTGGATCGTAGTAATATTTGGATATGTTATACATATATAAGTTGAGTATATGTCCACAAATTTTGAACCGTTAAAAATGAACGTATGATTTGTTATGAATTTTAAGAGGTGGCTGATTCAGAAATCAGGTTATAAATCATTTTTGGTGGAAAATTCTAGAATTGGTGGGCCCCACTTGTGGTTGGTGAAGAAATGTGCTGAATTATATTTTAAATGTGGTGGGTGGGAATAGTAGCAGGTAAAGCCATCAGGTTGCAGGTCAAACCTACCAAAATTTTCCTATAAATAGAGGGCTAAGTTAGAATTGAAAATCACACCAGAAACATAAGCTTTCTCTCTTTCTCTCTCTATATTATGAAGCATATTTTGTGAGTTTTTAGATACTTGGTGAGTTGCTATTCATCAGTGCAAGTTTCCTTCAGCATCATATCCGATATCCAGTCAGAAGTACTGCTCTTTTGAGGTAAGGGATAGTAAGGGATATTAAGGGATTTTAAGGGTTGTTATGATTTTCAGTTTCGTAATTTTTCTGATCTTCAAAAATTCTGGAAAAATTTAAAATGATATTTTGATGAGTTTTCTTGATTGTGTCCAAAAATGGTGATTTTTGGATGTATAGATTGAGAGTTATGAATTTTATGAGAAAAGACTATTTTAAAAGTAACAGCTTATAATTCCTTGTGGTTAACTCCAAAATTGATGAAATTTTTATTGGGAGTACATGTATATGATAGAAGTATACTCTGTAAATTTCAGAATTTTTAGACAAAAGTACAATTTTTGATAAATGTCTAAATATTCGGCTATTTTGGCCATATGAAAAATAGTAAATGACTTTTAAAAATTCTGAGAAAAATATATGTTCACTATGGGACTATATTATGCTAAATCCCAGAAAAGAAATATTTTTGGAACTGATTTGGTATTTTTCATAAAAATGGTCTAGTTATGAGTAAATGAATTAAATATGTTTTGTGAAGAAAGAAAATTGGAAAATAGGATTTTATGGCTTGAGAATCCTATATGAGGTATATGCAGATTTTTGATGAGGGTTTTGGTTATTGATGATGAAATTGT
Source organism: Panax notoginseng (assembly GCA_016801055.1). Lineage (NCBI taxonomy): Eukaryota > Viridiplantae > Streptophyta > Magnoliopsida > Apiales > Araliaceae > Panax > Panax notoginseng. The sequence continues at coordinate 266,447,614 of CM029013.1, read as the reverse complement.
AAGAGTTGGCATTTTATGATGATTAAATGCATTAATTAGTAAAGTGTAAACAATTAAAATAAATTGTTTATAAATTTAAGTAATGTTATTCTTTCAATATCATTATACCGAAATATTGGTATGGATTTTATTGTAGAATTTCTATCTTTTGTGTCGAGGTTACTATTCATGAGTTACTATTCACGATTTACTATTCATGAATTACGAATATTACTCTTGAGATTAAAACTATATGTTGATCATATTATTTTTATCATCATATATAACATTTTTATAACCCTGATGTTGAAATTCTCTTTCACTGGAGTGTAAAGATGGGTAGATTATTGGTATGATCATGACTAGGGTTCTCTTTGGCCTGTAGTGCAAAGTTGAATTGTGACTGGTATGATCATGACCATTGAATTTATAATTGAATATCTTAAGCTTAAGTGCAGAGGTGAATTGATCAACATGGTTATAATTATTGTTTATATAAATTCTGAAATGATTATATATTTCTTTGAGATATGAATATATTTGGCCTGTAGTGCAAATATGAATTGTTGATGAATATCTTTGGCATGTAGTGCAAAGATGGTCTGTTGATGAATATCTTTGGCCTGTAGTGCAAAGATGAACTGTTGTTGAATATCTTTGGCCCGTAGTGCAAAGATGGTTTGTTGATGAATATCTTTGGCCCGTAGTGCAAAGATGGTTTGTTGATGATTATCTTTGGCCCTTAGTGCAAAGATGGATTTGTTAGTATGATTATAAACAGGAACTGTGATTTGATATAACCATGATCTTTGATGTTTCAGGTAAAGACAGGTGATGAAAATATTCTTCGTCCTGGGTGCGAAGAAAAATTTAGAATCACAATTATGATTATGAGTTATTCATATGATTGTGGAAAGAACTGTTGATTGATGTTACAGGGATAAAACATTGTTGGTGGATTTTTAACATGGAGAAGATAATAGACTTTATAGTCTATTTGACTCTTCTAATGGATTACTCGTTCCGCTGCAACTATGGTTGAAATTTTTTATCATTTACCATATGTTCTAAATCTCTGATTTATTGTTGATGAAGGCTATTGATAATTGAATTATCTTTAGTCATGATATTCTTTACTGAGCTAGTTGTGCTCACCCTTTTGCTTCACAATTCCTTTCAGGTAATAAGAGTGTAGCTGGGTCGAGCGGGGGTAACAAGGGAATAGAACGGTGGTCATCATTTAGTAGTTATATTTGGTGAAGAAAATAGGGTGAGGCGAACCCAACGTTGGAAGGGTGTTTTGCCACTATCATACAAGATGTCTAATGACATACAACCTCGTGTCATCATAAGACAGGGTTGTGCTCATCCACTTGCTGAGTATATCTATGGGCACTACCTATATAATCTTGGTGTTTGTTTGAAGTATAATTCTCAATTAGAGACAGTGGAGATAATGATAAGTCAAGAGAAGACTCACCATTGGGAAGAATATGATAGTAATCTTCTCGTTTTTCTTTGGGGTCTATTGGGTCAACCAAGGATAATTCTGTGGCCATATGATATCTATCATAACCTAGAAGCATGGCCTCCCATGTACGAAGGTTTTCTTGAGCACTTCCCAAAGATTCTAGTTTCTAAAACAGTTTTTGACTGTACCTTTATGTAAGGTACCTTTGTGAGGTGCTGATACATGATAGTGTCCAATGTCACATTTGGTATATATTTGTATCCAAACTCACAGCATATGTGTTGTTGTATTTTACACGACAATTGTTGTAATAAAGTTATAGTTGTTTTCTGTACCATGTATTTGACGACTCAGAATGGGTTGGGTGGAATGGACCTATTTTGGGGTCGTCACATGTGGTATCAGAGCTTAGGGATATGATCTTTGGCGGAGATCGGGGAATATAACTAGGAGGGGAGAGATGAGTAAATCCTTCGCTAGTGTGTCCTACCTAAGCTTATTTGTTGGTCAGTCATAATATCGAGATATTATGTGATATGTTAATTTGTTAAATTAACCCTTGTTTTGAAGCTGTATTCTAGAAAGATATCTGAAATACAGGAGATGAGCAATGGAGAAATCATGATGATAAGGAAGATGGAATCTGAAATGAAAGCAAGGTATTCTCAACTCTTTGAAATACCAGGTACGTAAATTTCGGGGACGAAATTTCATAAGGAGGGGAGATTGTAAGACCCCGAATTTTATGAAATAAAAGTATTCAATTTTTCTTATAATTACTATTCAGTAAATGGTTAAATTGATAAAAGTTTAAAGTTATGGGTGAAATATGAATTTTTTTTCAAAATAAGCAAGTGGTTATAAAATAATCATTGTTGTCGGGGAATATTCGTTTGGTCGTGGAATATTCTTTCTGTCGGGGAATATTCGTACGACGGCGCAGCTATTTGTGGGCCCCATAACGAATAACTGTCGGGTGAAGAAAACGACAAATTTGAGTTTTTACAAATAACGGCGTAGTTGTTACCGTTAACACTGTTGGAATACCCGGTGGTTAAAATACAGTAATACGCGTTATTGCACAGTAGCACACGGTATTGCACAGTATTTTTGAAATTATTGATTCTTACGTAAGAAGGCACTACTCAATAATTGTTACAGTAATTACTGTTCAATATTTTATTTTATTGATTCAATAATTGCTACGTTGAAATTTTATATTATTGTTGTTCAATAATTGTTGCTGCACAGTATTTTCCTTTATCAGATCAATAATTCATATTATTTGAATAATATTATTAGATAACATTATTGGCAATGTCTAGAAAGTTCTGTCTAAGGAGAGGTTTGGTCATCTAATTGCGCGCCAGTAAGGAGAAATTCTTATTGGAAAGCCCCCTCTTTCCTGGGAACGGCCTGGTTGTCATAAATGTGATTCTGTAATATTATTTGTGAATAATTAATTATTGATTCATATGATAAGGAAATATTTATTTTATGTGGATATAAATGAGGGATATATTTTTGTGGTTAAAAATGAAGGAGTTAATGTTGAGGTTTTTATCCGTATTTTTGTCGGAATGGAGGTATTAAAAATCAGGGTTTTTGAGATATTTTGCGGGGGTTATAATTTTTAATCCGACCGTTGGATCGTGGTAATTTTTGGATATGTTATACATATATAAGTTGAGTATATGTCCACAAATTTTGAACCGTTAAAAATGAACGTATGATTTGTTATGAATTTTAAGAGATGGCTGATTCAGAAATCAGGTTATAAATCATTTTTGGTGGAAAATTCTAGAATTGGTGGGCCCCACTTGTGGTTGGTGAAGAAATGTGCTGAATTATATTTCAAATGTGGTGGGTGGGAATAGTAGCAGGTAAAGCCATCAGGTTGCAGGTCAAACCTACCAAAATTTTCCTATAAATAGAGGGCTAAGTTAGAATTGAAAATCACACCAGAAACATAAGCTTTCTCTCTTTCTCTCTCTATATTATGAAGCATATTTTGTGAGTTTTTAGATACTTGGTGAGTTGCTATTCATCAGTGCAAGTTTCCTTCAGCATCATATCCGATATCCAGTCAGAAGTACTGCTCTTTTGAGGTAAGGGATAGTAAGGGATATTAAGGGATTTTAAGGGTTGTTATGATTTTCAGTTTCGTAATTTTTCTGATCTTCAAAAATTCTGGAAAAATTTGAAATGATATTTTGATGAGTTTTCTTGATTGTGTCCAAAAATGGTGATTTTTGGATGTATAGATTGAGAGTTATGAATTTTATGAGAAAAGACTATTTTAAAAGTAACAGCTTATAATTCCTTGTGGTTAACTCCAAAATTGATGAAATTTTTATTGGGAGTACATGTATATGATAGAAGTATACTCTGTAAATTTCAGAATTTTTAGACAAAAGTACAATTTTTGATAAATGTCTAAATATTCGGCTATTTTGGCCATATGAAAAATAGTAAATGACTTTTAAAAATTCTGAGAAAAATATATGTTCACTATGGGACTATATTATGCTAAATCCCAGAAAAGAAATATTTTTGGAACTGATTTGGTATTTTTCATGAAAATGGTCTAGTTATGAGTAAATGAATTAAATATGTTTTGTGAAGAAAGAAAATTGGAAAATAGGATTTTATGGCTTGAGAATCCTATATGAGGTATATGCAGATTTTTGATGAGGGTTTTGGTTATTGATGATGAAATTGTAAGAGTTGGCATTTTATGATGATTAAATGCATTAATTAGTAAAGTGTAAACAATTAAAATAAATTGTTTATAAATTTAAGTAATGTTATTCTTTCAATATCATTATACCGAAATATTGGTATGGATTTTATTGTAGAATTTCTATCTTTTGTGTCGGGTTACTATTCATGAGTTACTATTCACGATTTACTATTCATGAATTACGAATATTACTCTTGAGATTAAAACTATATGTTGATCATATTATTTTTATCATCATATATAACATTTTTATAACCCTGATGTTGAAATTCTCTTTCACTGGAGTGTAAAGATGGGTAGATTATTGGTATGATCATGACTAGGGTTCTCTTTGGCCTGTAGTGCAAAGTTGAATTGTGACTGGTATGATCATGACCATTGAATTTATAATTGAATATCTTAAGCTTAAGTGCAAAGGTGAATTGATCAACATGGTTATAATTATTGTTTATATAAATTCTGAAATGATTATATATTTCTTTGAGATATGAATATATTTGGCCTGTAGTGCAAATATGAATTGTTGATGAATATCTTTGGCATGTAGTGCAAAGATGGCTGTTGATGAATATCTTTGGCCTGTAGTGCAAAGATGAACTGTTGTTGAATATCTTTGGCCCGTAGTGCAAAGATGGTTTGTTGATGAATATCTTTGGCCCGTAGTGCAAAGATGGTTTGTTGATGAATATCTTTGGCCCGTAGTGCAAAGATGGATTTGTTAGTATGATTATAAACAGGAACTGTGATTTGGTATAACCATGATCTTTGATGTTTCAGGTAAAGACAGGTGATGAAAATATTCTTCGTCCTGGGTGCGAAGAAAAATTTAGAATCACAATTATGATTATGAGTTATTCATATGATTGTGGAAAGAACTGTTGATTGATGTTACAGGGATAAAACATTGTTGGTGGATTTTTAACATGGAGAAGATAATAGACTTTATAGTCTATTTGACTCTTCTAATGGATTGCTCGTTCCGCTGCAACTATGGTTGAAATTTTTATCATTTACCATATGTTCTAAATCTCTGATTTATTATTGATGAAGGCTATTGATAATTGAATTATCTTTAGTCATGATATTCTTTACTGAGCTAGTTGTGCTCACCCTTTTGCTTCACAATTCCTTTCAGGTAATAAGAGTGTAGCTGGGTCGAGCGGGGGTAACAAGGGAATAGAACGGTGGTCATCATTTAGTAGTTATATTTGGTGAAGAAAATAGGGTGAGGCGAACCCAACGTTGGAAGGGTGTTTTGCCACTATCATACAAGATGTCTAATGACATACAACCTCGTGTCATCATAAGACAGGGTTGTGCTCATCCACTTGCTGAGTATATCTATGGGCACTACCTATATAATCTTGGTGTTTGTTTGAAGTATAATTCTCAATTAGAGACAGTGGAGATAATGATAAGTCAAGAGAAGACTCACCATTGGGAAGAATATGATAGTAATCTTCTCGTTTTTCTTTGGGGTCTATTGGGTCAACCAAGGATAATTCTGTGGCCATATGATATCTATCATAACCTAGACGCGTGGCCTCCCATGTACGAAGGTTTCCTTGAGCACTTCCCAAAGATTCTAATTTCTAAAACAGTTTTTGACTATACCTTTATGTAAGGTACCTTTGTGAGGTGCTGATCCACGGTTGGTCCAATGTCACATTTGGTATATATTTGTATCCAAACTCACAGCATATGTGTTGTTGTATTTTGCACGACAATTGTTGTAATAAAGTTATAGTTATTTTCTGTACCATGTATTTGACGACTCAGAATGGGTTGGGTGGAATGGACCTATTTTGGGGTCGTCACATGTGGTATCAGAGCTTAGGGATATGATCTTTGGCGGAGATCGGGGAATATAACTAGGAGGGGAGAGATGAGTAAATCCTTCGCTAGTGTGTCCTACCTAAGCTTATTTGTTGGTCAGTCATAATATCGAGATATTATGTGATATGTTAATTTGTTAAATTAACCCTTGTTTTGAAGCTGTATTCTAGAAAGATATCTGAAATACAGGAGATGAGCAATGGAGAAATCATGATGATAAGGAAGATGGAATCTGAAATGAAAGCAAGGTATTCTCAACTCTTTGAAATACCAGGTACGTAAATTTCGGGGACGAAATTTCATAAGGAGGGGAGATTGTAAGACCCCGAATTTTATGAAATAAAAGTATTCAATTTTTCTTATAATTACTATTCAGTAAATGGTTAAATTGATAAAAGTTTAAAGTTATGGGTGAAATATGAATTTTTTTTCAAAATAAGCAAGTGGTTATAAAATAATCATTGTTGTCGGGGAATATTCGTTTGGTCGTGGAATATTCTTTCTGTCGGGGAATATTCGTACGACGGCGCAGCTATTTGTGGGCCCCATAACGAATAACTGTCGGGTGAAGAAAACGACAAATTTGAGTTTTTACAAATAACGGCGTAGTTGTTACCGTTAACACTGTTGGAATACCCGGTGGTTAAAATACAGTAATACGCGTTATTGCACAGTAGCACACGGTATTGCACAGTATTTTTGAAATTATTGATTCTTACGTAAGAAGGCACTACTCAATAATTGTTACAGTAATTACTGTTCAATATTTTATTTTATTGATTCAATAATTGCTACGTTGAAATTTTATATTATTGTTGTTCAATAATTGTTGCTGCACAGTATTTTCCTTTATCAGATCAATAATTCATATTATTTGAATAATATTATTAGATAACATTATTGGCAATGTCTAGAAAGTTCTGTCTAAGGAGAGGTTTGGTCATCTAATTGCGCGCCAGTAAGGAGAAATTCTTATTGGAAAGCCCCCTCTTTCCTGGGAACGGCCTGGTTGTCATAAATGTGATTCTGTAATATTATTTGTGAATAATTAATTATTGATTCATATGATAAGGAAATATTTATTTTATGTGGATATAAATGAGGGATATATTTTTGTGGTTAAAAATGAAGGAGTTAATGTTGAGGTTTTTATCCGTATTTTTGTCGGAATGGAGGTATTAAAAATCAGGGTTTTTGAGATATTTTGCGGGGGTTATAATTTTTAATCCGACCGTTGGATCGTGGTAATTTTTGGATATGTTATACATATATAAGTTGAGTATATGTCCACAAATTTTGAACCGTTAAAAATGAACGTATGATTTGTTATGAATTTTACGAGATGACTGGTTCAGAAATTGGTTATAAATCATTTTTGGTGGAAAATTCTAGAATTGGTGGGCCCCACTTGTGGTTGGTGAAGAAATGTGCTGAATTATATTTCAAATGTGGTGGGTGGGAATAGTAGCAGGTAAAGCCATCAGGTTGCAGGTCAAACCTACCAAAATTTTCCTATAAATAGAGGGCTAAGTTAGAATTGAAAATCACACCAGAAACATAAGCTTTCTCTCTTTCTCTCTCTATATTATGAAGCATATTTTGTGAGTTTTTAGATACTTGGTGAGTTGCTATTCATCAGTGCAAGTTTCCTTCAGCATCATATCCGATATCCAGTCAGAAGTACTGCTCTTTTGAGGTAAGGGATAGTAAGGGATATTAAGGGATTTTAAGGGTTGTTATGATTTTCAGTTTCGTAATTTTTCTGATCTTCAAAAATTCTGGAAAAATTTGAAATGATATTTTGATGAGTTTTCTTGATTGTGTCCAAAAATGGTGATTTTTGGATGTATAGATTGAGAGTTATGAATTTTATGAGAAAAGACTATTTTAAAAGTAACAGCTTATAATTCCTTGTGGTTAACTCCAAAATTGATGAAATTTTTATTGGGAGTACATGTATATGATAGAAGTATACTCTGTAAATTTCAGAATTTTTAGACAAAAGTACAATTTTTGATAAATGTCTAAATATTCGGCTATTTTGGCCATATGAAAAATAGTAAATGACTTTTAAAAATTCTGAGAAAAATATATGTTCACTATGGGACTATATTATGCTAAATCCCAGAAAAGAAATATTTTTGGAACTGATTTGGTATTTTTCATGAAAATGGTCTAGTTATGAGTAAATGAATTAAATATGTTTTGTGAAGAAAGAAAATTGGAAAATAGGATTTTATGGCTTGAGAATCCTATATGAGGTATATGCAGATTTTTGATGAGGGTTTTGGTTATTGATGATGAAATTGTAAGAGTTGGCATTTTATGATGATTAAATGCATTAATTAGTAAAGTGTAAACAATTAAAATAAATTGTTTATAAATTTAAGTAATGTTATTCTTTCAATATCATTATACCGAAATATTGGTATGGATTTTATTGTAGAATTTCTATCTTTTGTGTCGGGGTTACTATTCATGAGTTACTATTCACGATTTACTATTCATGAATTACGAATATTACTCTTGAGATTAAAACTATATGTTGATCATATTATTTTTATCATCATATATAACATTTTTATAACCCTGATGTTGAAATTCTCTTTCACTGGAGTGTAAAGATGGGTAGATTATTGGTATGATCATGACTAGGGTTCTCTTTGGCCTGTAGTGCAAAGTTGAATTGTGACTGGTATGATCATGACCATTGAATTTATAATTGAATATCTTAAGCTTAAGTGCAAAGGTGAATTGATCAACATGGTTATAATTATTGTTTATATAAATTCTGAAATGATTATATATTTCTTTGAGATATGAATATATTTGGCCTGTAGTGCAAATATGAATTGTTGATGAATATCTTTGGCATGTAGTGCAAAGATGGCCTGTTGATGAATATCTTTGGCCTGTAGTGCAAAGATGAACTGTTGTTGAATATCTTTGGCCCGTAGTGCAAAGATGGTTTGTTGATGAATATCTTTGGCCCGTAGTGCAAAGATGGTTTGTTGATGAATATCTTTGGCCCGTAGTGCAAAGATGGATTTGTTAGTATGATTATAAACAGGAACTGTGATTTGGTATAACCATGATCTTTGATGTTTCAGGTAAAGACAGGTGATGAAAATATTCTTCGTCCTGGGTGCGAAGAAAAATTTAGAATCACAATTATGATTATGAGTTATTCATATGATTGTGGAAAGAACTGTTGATTGATGTTACAGGGATAAAACATTGTTGGTGGATTTTTAACATGGAGAAGATAATAGACTTTATAGTCTATTTGACTCTTCTAATGGATTGCTCGTTCCGCTGCAACTATGGTTGAAATTTTTATCATTTACCATATGTTCTAAATCTCTGATTTATTGTTGATGAAGGCTATTGATAATTTAATTATCTTTAGTCATGATATTCTTTACTGAGCTAGTTGTGCTCACCCTTTTGCTTCACAATTCCTTTCAGGTAATAAGAGTGTAGCTGGGTCGAGCGGGGGTAACAAGGGAATAGAACGGTGGTCATCATTTAGTAGTTATATTTGGTGAAGAAAATAGGGTGAGGCGAACCCAACGTTGGAAGGGTGTTTTGCCACTATCATACAAGATGTCTAATGACATACAACCTCGTGTCATCATAAGACAGGGTTGTGCTCATCCACTTGCTGAGTATATCTATGGGCACTACCTATATAATCTTGGTGTTTGTTTGAAGTATAATTCTCAATTAGAGACAGTGGAGATAATGATAAGTCAAGAGAAGACTCACCATTGGGAAGAATATGATAGTAATCTTCTCGTTTTTCTTTGGGGTCTATTGGGTCAACCAAGGATAATTCTGTGGCCATATGATATCTATCATAACCTAGACGCGTGGCCTCCCATGTACGAAGGTTTCCTTGAGCACTTCCCAAAGATTCTAATTTCTAAAACAGTTTTTGACTATACCTTTATGTAAGGTGTTTTGTGAGGTGATGTCCACGATAGTGAACAATGTCACATTTGGTATATATTTGTATCCAAACTCACAGCATATGTGTTGTTGTATTTTGCACGACAATTGTTGTAATAAAGTTGTAGTTGTTTTCTGTACCATGTATTTGACGACTCAGAATGGGTTGGGTGGAATGGACCTATTTTGGGGTCGTCACATGTGGTATCAGAGCTTAGGGATATGATTTTTGGCGGAGATCGGGGAATATAACTAGGAGGGGAGAGATGAGTAAATCCTTCGCTAGTGTGTCCTACCTAAGCTTATTTGTTGGTCAGTCATAATATCGAGATATTATGTGATATGTTAATTTGTTAAATTAACCCTTGTTTTGAAGCTGTATTCTAGAATGATATCTGAAATACAGGAGATGAGCAATGGAGAAATCATGATGATAAGGAAGATGGAATCTGAAATGAAAGCAAGGTATTCTCAACTCTTTGAAATACCAGGTACGTAAATTTCGGGGACGAAATTTCATAAGGAGGGGAGATTGTAAGACCCCGAATTTTATGAAATAAAAGTATTCAATTTTTCTTATAATTACTATTCAGTAAATGGTTAAATTGATAAAAGTTTAAAGTTATGGGTGAAATATGAATTTTTTTTCAAAATAAGCAAGTGGTTATAAAATAATCATTGTTGTCGGGGAATATTCGTTTGGTCGTGGAATATTCTTTCTGTCGGGGAATATTCGTACGACGGCGCAGCTATTTGTGGGCCCCATAACGAATAACTGTCGGGTGAAGGAAAACGACAAATTTGAGTTTTTACAAATAACGGCGTAGTTGTTACCGTTAACACTGTTGGAATACCCGGTGGTTAAAATACAGTAATACGCGTTATTGCACAGTAGCACACGGTATTGCACAGTATTTTTGAAATTATTGATTCTTACGTAAGAAGGCACTACTCAATAATTGTTACAGTAATTACTGTTCAATATTTTATTTTATTGATTCAATAATTGCTACGTTGAAATTTTATATTATTGTTGTTCAATAATTGTTGCTGCACAGTATTTTCCTTTATCAGATCAATAATTCATATTATTTGAATAATATTATTAGATAACATTATTGGCAATGTCTAGAAAGTTCTGTCTAAGGAGAGGTTTGGTCATCTAATTGCGCCAGTAAGGAGAAATTCTTATTGGAAAGCCCCCTCTTTCCTGGGAACGGCCTGGTTGTCATAAATGTGATTCTGTAATATTATTTGTGAATAATTAATTATTGATTCATATGATAAGGAAATATTTATTTTATGTGGATATAAATGAGGGATATATTTTTGTGGTTAAAAATGAAGGAGTTAATGTTGAGGTTTTTATCCGTATTTTTGTCGGAATGGAGGTATTAAAAATCAGGGTTTTTGAGATATTTTGCGGGGGTTATAATTTTTAATCCGACCGTTGGATCGTGGTAATTTTTGGATATGTTATACATATATAAGTTGAGTATATGTCCACAAATTTTGAACCGTTAAAAATGAACGTATGATTTGTTATGAATTTTAAGAGGTGGCTGATTCAGAAATCAGGTTATAAATCATTTTTGGTGGAAAATTCTAGAATTGGTGGGCCCCACTTGTGGTTGGTGAAGAAATGTGCTGAATTATATTTCAAATGTGGTGGGTGGGAATAGTAGCAGGTAAAGCCATCAGGTTGCAGGTCAAACCTACCAAAATTTTCCTATAAATAGAGGGCTAAGTTAGAATTGAAAATCACACCAGAAACATAAGCTTTCTCTCTTTCTCTCTCTATATTATGAAGCATATTTTGTGAGTTTTTAGATACTTGGTGAGTTGCTATTCATCAGTGCAAGTTTCCTTCAGCATCATATCCGATATCCAGTCAGAAGTACTGCTCTTTTGAGGTAAGGGATAGTAAGGGATATTAAGGGATTTTAAGGGTTGTTATGATTTTCAGTTTCGTAATTTTTCTGATCTTCAAAAATTCTGGAAAAATTTGAAATGATATTTTGATGAGTTTTCTTGATTGTGTCCAAAAATGGTGATTTTTGGATGTATAGATTGAGAGTTATGAATTTTATGAGAAAAGACTATTTTAAAAGTAACAGCTTATAATTCCTTGTGGTTAACTCCAAAATTGATGAAATTTTTATTGGGAGTACATGTATATGATAGAAGTATACTCTGTAAATTTCAGAATTTTTAGACAAAAGTACAATTTTTGATAAATGTCTAAATATTCGGCTATTTTGGCCATATGAAAAATAGTAAATGACTTTTAAAAATTCTGAGAAAAATATATGTTCACTATGGGACTATATTATGCTAAATCCCAGAAAAGAAATATTTTTGGAACTGATTTGGTATTTTTCATGAAAATGGTCTAGTTATGAGTAAATGAATTAAATATGTTTTGTGAAGAAAGAAAATTGGAAAATAGGATTTTATGGCTTGAGAATCCTATATGAGGTATATGCAGATTTTTGATGAGGGTTTTGGTTATTGATGATGAAATTGTAAGAGTTGGCATTTTATGATGATTAAATGCATTAATTAGTAAAGTGTAAACAATTAAAATAAATTGTTTATAAATTTAAGTAATGTTATTCTTTCAATATCATTATACCGAAATATTGGTATGGATTTTATTGTAGAATTTCTATCTTTTGTGTCGAGGTTACTATTCATGAGTTACTATTCACGATTTACTATTCATGAATTACGAATATTACTCTTGAGATTAAAACTATATGTTGATCATATTATTTTTATCATCATATATAACATTTTTATAACCCTGATGTTGAAATTCTCTTTCACTGGAGTGTAAAGATGGGTAGATTATTGGTATGATCATGACTAGGGTTCTCTTTGGCCTGTAGTGCAAAGTTGAATTGTGACTGGTATGATCATGACCATTGAATTTATAATTGAATATCTTAAGCTTAAGTGCAAAGGTGAATTGATCAACATGGTTATAATTATTGTTTATATAAATTCTGAAATGATTATATATTTCTTTGAGATATGAATATATTTGGCCTGTAGTGCAAATATGAATTGTTGATGAATATCTTTGGCATGTAGTGCAAAGATGGTCTGTTGATGAATATCTTTGGCCTGTAGTGCAAAGATGAACTGTTGTTGAATATCTTTGGCCCGTAGTGCAAAGATGGTTTGTTGATGAATATCTTTGGCCCGTAGTGCAAAGATGGTTTGTTGATGATTATCTTTGGCCCTTAGTGCAAAGATGGATTTGTTAGTATGATTATAAACAGGAACTGTGATTTGATATAACCATGATCTTTGATGTTTCAGGTAAAGACAGGTGATGAAAATATTCTTCGTCCTGGGTGCGAAGAAAAATTTAGAATCACAATTATGATTATGAGTTATTTATATGATTGTGGACCAGAACTGTTGATTGATGTTACAGGGATAAAACATTGTTGGTGGATTTTTAACATGGAGAAGATAATAGACTTTATAGTCTATTTGACTCTTCTAATGGATTACTCGTTCCGCTGCAACTATGGTTGAAATTTTTTATCATTTACCATATGTTCTAAATCTCTGATTTATTGTTGATGAAGGCTATTGATAATTGAATTATCTTTAGTCATGATATTCTTTACTGAGCTAGTTGTGCTCACCCTTTTGCTTCATAATTCCTTTCAGGTAATAAGAGTGTAGCTGGGTCAAGCGGGGGTAACAAGGGAATAGAACGGTGGTCATCATTTAGTAGTTATATTTGGTGAAGAAAATAGGGTGAGGCGAACCCAACGTTGGAAGGGTGTTTTGCCACTATCATACAAGATGTCTAATGACATACAACCTCGTGTCATCATAAGACAGGGTTGTGCTCATCCACTTGCTGAGTATATCTATGGGCACTACCTATATAATCTTGGTGTTTGTTTGAAGTATAATTCTCAATTAGAGACAGTGGAGATAATGATAAGTCAAGAGAAGACTCACTATTGGGAAGAATATGATAGTAACCTTCTCATTTTTCTTTGGGGTCTATTGGGTCAACCAAGGATAATTCTGTGGCCATATGATATCTATCATAACCTAGAAGCATGGGCTCCCATGTACGAAGGTTTTCTTGAGCACTTCCCAAAGATTCTAGTTTCTAAAACAGTTTTTGACTGTACCTTTATGTAAGGTACCTTTGTGAGGTGCTGATACATGATAGTGTCCAATGTCACATTTGGTATATATTTGTATCCAAACTCACAGCATATGTGTTGTTGTATTTTACACGATAATTGTTGTAATAAAGTTATAGTTGTTTTCTGTACCATGTATTTGACGACTCAGAATGGGTTGGGTGGAATGGACCTATTTTGGGGTTGTCACATATATAAAATGCTTCACCCGTCTATGAAATTCAAACTCAAGATGATCAAGGTCAAATTCGTATTAAAATGAAATATATAATTATCTAAGAATCATAGAAATCTCCAACATGTCACACCCGCCCAAAAACAATAGCAATCAAAAGCTTCTATATAGAAGGCCAACCAGCTTAGCATTGTCCAGACGCTTTGCTGCTGTCTGATATTCTTTGGTTATATCTTCCTCCGTCTTGTGAACAACTTTAACCTCTTCAACCTCCTTAGGTTGGTAAATCTAATGAAAGAAAGTGGTAAACATAGATTCAGTGTATAAAGAATGATTAAAAAGTTCATGTAAAGTGTATGATTAAGGTGAGTCAAGATGGTATCAAAAGTTCATAACAAGCGTACTGTATACAAGTGGAGGAGAAAAAATAGCAGCAATAATGTTGGGAAAGGGATAGCGCAGCAGTAATTTCCATCAGACATTAAAATTCTCATAAAAATGAAGAAATAAGCTAAGCAATACCTATGTAGAATGAATTTAGACAAATATGCAAACAACAATTTGCAATACACACCCAAAGGTAGGATTTAAGAACAAAAATTAATGTCAAACAGTCGGATGCCTTATGCATTGAGATGGTCCACATTAAATATTCTATTGACCATTTGTTTGCAATATGTTTGCATGCGTAAAAGAGAGGGGGAGAGAGAGAGAGAGCAATAAAGGCAGAAACATTAAGGTCAGCAGAGGTTACTAGACTCACTACCAATTGAAACATTGAAGGTTAATCATTTGAAACACTTCAAATTAGTAAATTTGCCTCACTGTCAACTGAATGAATTTATAAATAGTCGAAACAAGTTTCTAATTTCAAATTTTCCCAATTCACATGTGTGCGCACGCGCGTACACACACACACGCACACACATATAAATATATAAACAAGTGGCTCTAGCATGCTAATCATCTAAACAAGTATATGAAAGCTAGGCATATATCCATGTGCCTAGCTCTGATACACACAGCCTCTCGAGGTCACACAAAAAGCCATAACAAAGGATGATGGCTGCATATGAAAACTCTCATACACAACTGTCAAACACTCCAATGTACAATTTAAGAGATACCACATTTAGATAATAATAATTATCTACATATATATTCATGTATACATACACAATAAGCATCAACAAAAATAGAACCTTGTGCTGCTCGCTGATGAGATGGGCAAACTTGTCAATGTTTGGGACGGCAAGCAATTTGGGCATCAAATGGTTGCGGAAATGTCCAGGAGCTACTTTCACCGTCTCTCCCGCTTTTCCAAGCTTGTCTATAGTCTGTAATCTCAATAAGATAACAAAGGGGAGACCTAATAAATTGCAAAATGAGTAACTCACAGTTGTAAGAATCACTTCCAACTTTCTGTATCTAACACCCTGCCCAGCAAATAATGTTGGGTGATGCAATACCAGATCAAAGCTCTGCCGGATTATGTTTCTACAATAATGGATATAAGCCATCTGTGTAACTACATAGATATATATAATTTAACAAAATTTACGCCGTCAGACAAAGATATATAAAGATGCATTAAAAAATTTAAATATTCCCAAAAGAAAAATGGCAATCAAAATGCCGATTGATACAGAATTTAAATCACAGACATCCCTGAGGACAGTGGCGAAGCCAGGAATTGCTGACAGTGGGGGCGATTATTAGAGTATCAAACAATAAATTAAAATTGATAATTATAGTAACAAAAAACGACTTAAATATATAACCAAAAATATATAATATATGTCATTGTTGTAGCCATCAAACTTATATACCAAATATAACTAGTATAATATAGCAATAACTAGTCTGATAAAAGAATGTGGTCAGATAGGCTGCACAGGATTCTTATGGTCAGCACTTGTCTGGCAAAAAAAATCTTGGCACCCAAATTAAATGTGAAAACAAGCTTTATCCTAGTGATTAAATGTGAAAGATTTGGTGATTAACTGGATCTTTGATTGGTCTAATAAGCAGTAAGCACACATGAATCTGAATGATTCTTCAAAAAAGTTTGATAGAGCACGTTGTTTGTTTTAGGCCACTGCAGGTAACTCTAAAAACATGAAAGATGATCTGAGTGGCCTTGATAAAGCAATTGGTGCTGTCTTGGGACAACAAACTGGTGTATGTTTGACAATTTTATTATATATTGACTCTGCAGATTTTTTAGGCCACACTACCAATTTTATTATACATGGACTTTGTGAAGTCAAAAGTTTTATTTTCACTATTATAAAACTAAAGTAAAAACCAAAATCTTTGAGGACAACAGATAGACACACGAAAAAAGGAGTCAAATGCCACAATAGGCCAACTGGCAAAGCAACTTGGTATTAGAAACACACATTCAGGTCTACTCGGTGAGTCAGTGGAGATAAGGAGAACAGAGCATAAATTAGACAAAAAATAAAGAAAAACCCGCAATTTGATAATGGCATAAAGATAGAAAATCAAGGAAAACCCCCAATTATAGATAGAAACTATCAGGAATTCACAAACTAATTAGACAAAAAATCAAGAAAAACCCCCAATTATAAACCCTAAAAGCATAAATTTTACCAGTTGATAGATGGCTTTGGGGTTGGGGTCTTGCCGTCTTGAGGAAAAGCCGAAGAGGTGGGAGATGAATGAAGCCAGTGAGGTCTTACCAGTTACCAGCCGAAGAGGTGGGAGATGAATGGAGCCGTGTTCGTGTTATTGTGTATGAGGTGAGAATTTCAGTGGGTGCAATTGACTCTTCTATCCCACAAAAAAATCTATTTATCATATATTAAAAAATAAATAAAATCCAGTGGGTGCAATTGACCCCACTGGCTAACCCCTAGCTTCGCCCCTGCCTGAGGATGGGATTCCTGGTTTCTGCTGGAGGAGAATACAGAGCTAGCTGTCTCGGCGGTGGCGGATATTTTGTCGGCACACACGAATGCCGACGGTGGCTATGGTGGTGGCAACAGGAGGCAGTAGAGCGACGTAGGGTTCAGTTGGACAGAGAACCGATTCCATTCACTTTTAGGTTTTAACTCCTTTCATTCTTTTTCCTTGTATTAATAAAATAATATACTCCATCTGTCCCAAATTAATTTCTCAGTTTTGACTTTTTTAAGTCAAATTGACTATTTTTAAAATTAATAATTAAGCATATATAAATATTTTTCTAAAATTATAAA
This sequence comes from Panax notoginseng, assembly GCA_016801055.1. NCBI lineage: Eukaryota > Viridiplantae > Streptophyta > Magnoliopsida > Apiales > Araliaceae > Panax > Panax notoginseng. Next base: position 266,430,054 of record CM029013.1, on the reverse strand, counting down.
AATTGGGGTTAGTAATAAATTGCATATACTTTCTTTGGTTATAATCTCTTCGCATATATTTTAGAAAAAATAGTAAAAAAATAGTTTTGAAAATGGTCAATTTGAATTTAAAAAGTCAAAACTGAACAATTAATTTGGGACAGAGGGAGTATTTACGTTGGCAATAAATTACTATACAATTCTTAACATTTGAGAAAATAGAAAATAATAGGATTCGTTCTTCAGAAAGACTAATAAAAAATTTGTTTAAATTCTTTATAAAAATAAAGAAAAAATTGAATATTTACTCATCACTAATCACAATTTAAAGTTTAAACCATACATATTAATTAAACATCCTAAACAGAAAAATATCAAACACAACGTCATTTATCATTAATTATAAAAATCAAGATTTAAACATCCTAAAAAAAATATTAAATTAACATCATTTTTAATAAAAGATAAGACCCCGAATTTTATGAAATGAAAGTATTCAATTTTCTTATAATTATTATTTTATTTAATAAATTGTTAAATTGATAAAAGGTTAAAGTTAAGGGTGATATGTGAAAATATTTACAAAGTAAGCAAATATTATAAAATATTCGTTTGGTCGGAGAATATTCTTTTTGTCGGGAATATCCGTACGACGACACAATCATTGGTGGACCGAACAATGGAAGTATTGCCGTAGTTAGAAAACGAAAGAATTGTCATTTTATAAAAATAACGGCTAAAATTTTACCGTTAAAACTGTTGAACTACTCGGTAGTAAAAGTACAGTAATACGCGTGGTTGCATAGTAGCACACGGTATTGATTATTGATGCTTACGTAAGAAGTCACTCAATTATATTTAATTACTGTCACAGTAATTGCTGCATCATATCTCTCATATTATTGATTCAATTATTGTCACGGTATCATCTGCATAATATGTTATATTATTAAATCAACAATTGAGACGATAAAGTTATTCATATTATTATTTGTAATATTGACAATGTCTAGAAGTTCTGTCAAGAAGAGGTTAGATAATCTAATTGTGCGCCAATAGGGAGAAATCCTTATCGGAAAGCCCCCTCTTTATTGAGAACGACCTGATTGTTAAATATTGTGAGTTATAATTGTGACGCCCCCAAAATAGGTATACAACACACATTTTGAGTCATCAAAATACATGGTACAAAAATAACTGTAACTTTATTAATACATCATAAAAACTGTGAGTTTAAATACAAATATTGTCTTCTAGACAATATCCATAACTAAAAAAGTCCTCATTACAATTATTGAAACTTTATTATACAAAAACGGTGAGGACTACTAAGACAACTTTCTAGAACCATCATTCCACACCCCGACTCGTACTCGTTACATTCTCGCCTCCTGAGAAGAAAAATGGAACAACAAGAAAAAGGGTGAGCTCAACTAGCCCAGTAAAGAATATTATGACTAAGATAATATAGAACAAATTATCGTTAGTCCTCAATAGAGAAAAATCTGATAGAATACAATAGACAACAAATTTCAGATCAATATTCGCAGTGAAAAATAATAATTCATAGAATAGTTACGTAGAGAATGAAATCTACTAGTATCTATGAATTTAAAAGTCCATCATCAATATTTTATCCCTATAACATCAATCAATATACATCTTCAATCAAATATTCATCTTTGCATTACAGGCTAAAGATATTCATCAGTTGGTCATGTTCATCTCAACACCTGTTCATTTTGCACTATGGGCCAAAGATATTCATAAAAAAATCAACCATCTTTGCACTACATGCCAAAGATATTCAGTAACATCATCATTTAGGACTGAGGATGATGGAAAATATTTTTAAAGAAACGAATCCAGTGAAATAAAAGACAAGGATTAAGGATTCGTAATTCGGTTTATCCATGTCCAAAAATACCTCAATAATAATCATAGTGGTGTAAAATTTAAGAATGATCAAAACATGGATACAATAAAAGCTAGTATCCATAATAGATATTTTGAACAAAAACGAAAATTTAATTTTTTGTGAATAGTGTCGTATTCGTGAATAGTGTCGTATACGTGAATAGTAACCCCGACACCAAAAGTTCTAAATTTGATAAAAACTTCAGATCAATATTTTGGCATAATGATATTGAAAGAATAGCATCATTACGAAAAAAATAACATCCCTTACCTCGAAAGAATAATACTTCTAGTTGAAACACCGGATATAGGCTATGACTTAAACTTGCACCGTATAGCAACACTCAAAGTATTAAAATACTCACAAAAATACGCTCAATATATAGAGAGAGAAAGAGAGAGAAAACTTATTTCTGGTGTGATTTTCAATTCTAACCTAAGCACCCTCTTTATAAGAAAATGCTTAGAACACCAAAGCAGAAAATTTAATAAAATATTAATATATTTATAAAATTTTTCTTAGCCCACCTCTAGACATTTGAATTCAGCACTTGCACATGTTAATGATGTCCACCAAAACAAAAAAAAAACGTTTTTCTTAAAATAATTATTTAAAACTTTCAAAAATCAATTATTTCGGAACTTCGGAACTTCAATAATTCATAATAAATAGCACTTTTATCAGAAAAATTCGAACCACATGTCCTTACCATAAAAAATTCCATTATCTACAACTTTGCAGAAGAAAATTTTTGCCTAAGTGTTTGTCAGTTTTGCCTACAGGCTGATAACTCGGCCTCCGTATGTCGGAATCGAGTCCCGTAAATTGTACGAGTTTCCGTATCATTACAACGGCCGAGGTGGATTTTGGCCTTTTTTCGACTTTTTTCCCAAATGTTGATCGGTTTTGTCTACGGGTTGATAACTCGACCTCCATAAGTCGGAATTGAGTCCCGTAAATTGTAACGCGTGCCTAATACCTACGCGGTGCTATGCATGTATTTGTGTGTCGTTACAATGGCCGATGCGGGTTTTGGCCTCTTTTTTAACTTTTTACCTAAGTGTTGGTCAATTTTGAATACGGGCTAATAACTCGGTCTACGTATGTCAGAATCATGTCCCGTAAGTTGTAACACATGCCTAATACATAAGCAGTACTATGTATATGTTTTTATGTCGTTACGACAGTCGAGGCATGTTTTGGCCTCTTTTTTGACTTTTTACCTAAATGTTGTTCAGTTTTGCTTACAGGCTGATAACTCGGCCTCCGTAAGTCAGAATTGAGTCCCGTAAGTTATAACGCGTGCCTAATATCCATGCAGTGATATGTATGTCTTTGCGTGTTGTTACGACGACCGAGGTTGGTTTTGACCTCTTTTTGGACTTTTTGCCTAAGTGTTGGTCAGTTTTGCCTACGGACAAATAACTCGGCCTCCGTATGTCGGAATCGAGTCCCGTAAGTTGTTACGTATGCCTAATACCTACGCGGTACTATGTATGTGTTTTCGTATCATTACAATGGCCGAGGCGGGTTTTGGCTTCTTTTTTGACTTTTTACCTAAGTGTTAGTTAGTTTTGCCTACGGGCTGATAACTCGGCCTCCGTAAATCGAAATCGAGTCCCATAAGTTGTAACGCGTGCCTAATACCTACGCGGTGCTATGTACGAGTTTCCCTATCATTACAACGGCATAGGTGGATTTTGACCTTTTTTTGACTTTTCCCCAAATGTTGGTCAGTTTTGCCTACGGACTGATAACTCGGCCTCTGTAAGTCGAAAATGAGTCCTGTAAGTTGTAACGCGTGTCTAATACCTACGTGGTGCTATGCATGTATTTGCGTATCATTACAATGACTGATGCAGGTTTTGGCCTTTTTTTAACTTTTTACCTAAGTGTTGGTCAATTTTGCATACGGGCTAATAACTCGGTCTACGTATGTCAAAATTGAGTTCCGTAAGTTGTAACACATGCCAAATACCTACGCGGTGCCATGCATATGTTTGCGCATCGTTATGACGGCCAAGGCGGGTTTTGGCCTCTTTTTCGACTTTTTACCTAAGTGTTGGTCAGTTTTGCCTACAGGCTGATAGCTCGACCTCCGTATGTCGGAATCGAGTCCCTTAAGTTGTAATGTGTGCCTAATACCTACGCAGTGCTATGTACGTGTTTGCATATCGTTACGACGGTCGAGGCTGGTTTTGGCCTCTTGTTCGACTTTTTACCTAAGTGTTTTTCAGTTTTGCTTACGGGCTGATAACTCGGCCTCCGTAAGTCAGAATCAAGACCCATAAGTTGTAACACATGCCTAATACCCACGCGGTTTTATGTATGTGTTTTCGTGTCGTTACGACTGCCGAGGTTTTTTTTTGGCATCGAGTCCTGTAAGTTATAACGCGTGCCTAGTACCTACGCGGTGTGTTGTATCTGTTTGCGTGTCCTTACGACGGTCGAGGCGGGTTTTGGCCTCTTTTTTGACTTTTTGCCTAAGTGTTGGTCAGTTTTGCCTACGGGCTGATAACTCGGCCTCCATATATCGAAATTGAGTCACGTAAGCTGTAATGTATGCCTAATACTAACGCGGTACTATGTATGTGTTTGCGTATCGTTACGATGACTGAAGCGGGTTTTGGCCTCTTTTTTAACATTTTACCTAAGTGTTGGTCAGTTTTGCCTATGAGCTGATAACTCGGTCTCCGTAAGTCGGAATCAAGTCCCGTAAGTTGTAACGCATGCCTAATACCTACGTGGTTCTATGTATGTGTTTTCGTATCGTTTTGATAGCCGAGGCGGGTTTTGGCCTCTTTTTTGACTTTTTAGCTAAGTGTTGGTCAGTTTTGCCTACGCTGATAACTCGGCCTCCGTAAGTCGGAATCGAGTCCCATAAGTTGTAATGCATGCCTAATATCTACACGGTTCTATGTAAGACTTTGCCTATCGTTACAACGGTCGAAGCGAGTTTTGACCTCTTTTTTGACTTTTTGCCTAAGTGTTGGTCAGTTTTGCCTACGGGCTGATAACTCGGCCCCCGTAAGTCAGAATCGAGTCCCGTAAGTTGTAATGCGTGCCAAATACCTACGCGATACTATGTATGTGTTTGCGTGTCGTTATAACTGCCGAGGCTAGTTTTGGCCTCTTTTTCGACTTTTTGCCTAAGTGTTGGTCAGTTTTTACGGGCTGATAACTCGGCCTCCGTAAGTCGGAATCGAGTCTCATAAGTTATAACGCATGCCTAATACCTACGCGATGCTATGTACGTGTTTGCGTGTTATTACGATAACCGAGGCTTGTTTTGACCCCTTTTTAGACTTTTTGCTTAAGTGTTAGTCAATTTTGCCTACACGCTGATAACTCGGCCTCCGTAAGTCAGAATCGAGTTCCATAAGTTGTAACGCGTGCCTAATACCTATGCAGTGCTATGTATATGTTTGCGTGTTATTACGACAGCCGAGGTGGGTTTTGGACTCCTTTTCGACTTTTTGCTTGAGTGTTAGTCAGTTTTACCTACGCGCTGATAACTAGGCATCCGTATGTCAGAATCGAGTCCCATAAGTTGTAATGCGTGTCTAATACCGACGCAGTGTTATGTACGAGTTTGCATGTCATTATGAGGGTCGAGGCGGTTCTGGCCTCTTTTTTGACTTTTTCCCTAAGTGTTGGTCAGTTTTACATACGGGCTGATAACTCGGCCTTCGTATATCAGAATCGAGTCCCGTAAGTTGTAACGCATGCCAAATATCTACGCGGTGCCATGCATGTGTTTGCGCGTCGTTATGACGGCCAAGGCGGGTTTTGGCCTCTTTTTCGACTTTTTGCCTAAGTGTTGGTCAGTTTTGCCTACAGGCTGATAGCTCGGCCTCCGTATGTCGAAATTGAGTCCCTTAAGTTGTAATGCGTGCCTAATACCTACGCGGTGCTATGTACGTGTTTGCATATCGTTACGACGGTCGAGGCTGGTTTTGGCCTCTTGTTCGACTTTTTGCCTAAGTGTTGTTCAGTTTTGCCTACGGGCTGATAACTCGGCCTCCGTAAGTCAGAATCATGACCCATAAGTTGTAACACATGCCTAATACCCACGCGGTTCTATGTATGTGTTTGCGTGTCATTACGACTGCCGGGTATTTTTTTTGGCCTCTTTTTTGACTTTTTGCCTAAGTGTTGGTCAGTTTTGCCTACGAGCTGATAACTCGGGCTCCGTATGTCGGAATCGAGTTCCTTAAGATGTAACGTATGCTTAATACCTACGCGGTGCTATGTATGTGTTAGCGTATCGTTGTAAGACCCCGAATTTTATGAAATAAAAGTATTCAATTTTTCTTATAATTACTATTCAGTAAATGGTTAAATTGATAAAAGTTTAAAGTTATGGGTGAAATATGAATTTTTTTCAAAATAAGTAAGTGGTTATAAAATAATCATTGTTGTCGGGGAATATTCGTTTGGTCGTGGAATATTCTTTCTGTCGGGGAATATTCGTACGACGGCGCAACTATTTGTGGGCCCCATAACGAATAACTGTCGGGTGAAGAAAATGATAAATTTGAATTTTTATAAATAACGGCGTAGTTGTTACCGTTAACACTGTTGGAATACCCGGTGGTTAAAATACAATAATACGCGTTATTGCACAGTAGCACACGATATTGCATAGTATTTTTAAAATTATTGATTCTTACGTAAGAAGGCACTACTCAATAATTGTTACAGTAATTACTATTCAATATTTTATTTTATTGATTCAATAATTGTTGCGTTGATATTTTATATTATTGTTGTTTCAATAATTATTGCTGCACAGTATTTTCTATTATCATATCAATAATTCATATTATTTGAATAATATTATTAGATAGCATTATTGGTATTGTCTAGAAAGTTCTGTCTAAGGAGAGGTTTGGTCATTTAATTGCGCGCCAATAAGGAGAAATTCTTATTGGAAAGCCCCCTCTTTCCTGGGAACGGTCTGATTGTCATAAATGTGATTCTGTAATATTATTTGTGAATAATTAATTATTAATTCATATGATAAGGAAATATTTATTTTATGTGGATATAAATGAGGGATATATTTTTGTGGTTAAAAATGAAGGAGTTAATGTTAAGATTTTTATCAGTATTTTTGTCGGAATGGAGGTATTAAAAATCAGGGTTTTTGAGATATTTTGCGGGGGTTATAATTTTTAATCCGACCGTTGGATCGTGGTAATTTTTGGATATGTTATACATATATAAGTTGAGTATATGTCCACAAATTTTGAACCGTTAAAAATGAACGTATGATTTGTTATGAATTTTACGAGATGACTGGTTTAGAAATTGTTGAATTTTCGGAGTTAATCATTTTGGTGGAAATTTCTAGAATTGGTGGGCTCCACTTGTGGTTGGTGAAGAAATGTGCTGAATTATATTTCAAATGTGGTGGGTGGGAATAGTAGCAGGTAAAGCCATCAGGTTGCAGGTCAAGCCTACTAAAATTTTCCTATAAATAGAGGGCCAAGTAAGAATTGAAAATCACACCAGAAACAAGTTTTCTCTCTTTCTCTCTCTATATTATGAAGCATATTTTGTGAGTATTTAGATACTTTGAGAGTTGCTATTCAGTGCAAGTTTCCTTCGGCTTTGCATACCGATTAGAAGTACTGCTCTTTTGAGGTAAGGGATAGTAAGGGATTGTAAGGGATAGTAAGGGATAGTAAGGAATTTTAAGGGTTGTTATGTTTTTCAGTTTCGTAATTTTTCTGACCTTCAAAAATTCTGGAAAAATTTGAAATGATATTTTGATGAGTTTTCTTGATTGTGTCCAAAAATGGTGATTTTTGGATGTATAGATTGAGAGTTATGAATTTTATGAGAAAAGACTATTTTAAAAGTAACCGCTTATAATTCCTTGTGGTTAACTCCAAAATTGATGAAATTTTTATTGGGAGTACAAGTATATGATAGAAGTATACTCTGTAAATTTCAGAATTTTTGGATAAAAGTATAATTTTTGATAAATGTCTAAATATTCGGCTGTTTTGGCCATATAAAAAATAGTAAATGACTTTTAAAAATTCTGAGAAAAATATATGTTCACTATGTGACTATATTCTGCTAAATCTCAGAAAAGAAATATTTTTGGAACTGATTTAGTATTTTTTATGAAAATAGACTAGTTATGAGAAAATGAATTAAATATGTTATGTGAAGTACGAAAATTGGAAAATAGGATTTTATGGTTTGAGAATCCTATATGAGGTATATGCAGATTTTTGATGAGGGTTTTGATTATTGGTGATAAAATCTTATGAGTTTGGTATTTTAGAATGATTAAATGCATTATTTAGTAAAGTGTAAACAATTTAAATAAATTATTTATAAGCTTAAGAAATATTATTCTTTCAATATCATTATACCGAAATACTGGTATAGATTTTATTGTGGAATTTCTACCTTTTTGTGTCAGGGTTTACTATTTATGAGTTACTATTCACGAGTTACTATTCACGATAAAAATTGGTTTTTTTTTCTAACCAAATTATAGTTGATTTACGAATATTACTCTTGAAATTAAAGCTAGATGTTGATCATATTATTTTTATTATTATATATAACATTTTTATAACCCTAATGATGATATTTCTCTTTGACTTGAGTGTAAAGATGGGTAGATTTTTGGTATGATCATGACTATGGGTTATCTTTGGCCAGTAGTGCAAAGTTGAATCGTTGATTGGTATGATCATGACCATTGAATTTATAAGTGAATATCTTTAGCTTAAGTGCAAAGGTGAATTGATCAACATGGTTATAATTATTGTTTATATAAATTCTGAAATGATTATATATTTCTTTGAGATATTAATATCTTTGGCCTGTAGTGCAAAGATGAAATATTGATGAATATTTTTGGCCTGTAGTGCAAAGATGAAATATTGATGAATATCTTTGGCCTGTAGTGCAAAGATGAATTGTGATGAATATCTTTGGCCTGTAGTGCAAAGATGAATTATTGATGGATATATTTGCCCGTAGTGCAAAGATGAAATTGTTAGTATGATTATAAACAGGAACTGTGATTTGGTATAACCATGATCTTTGATGTTTCAGGTAAAGACATGTGATGAAAATTATCTTCATCCTAGGTACGAAGAGGAATTTAGAATCACAATTATGATTATGACATATTCATATGATTGTGAAAAGGAACTGTTGATTGATGTTACAGGGATAAAATATTGTTGGTAGATTTTTAACATGGAGAAGATAATAGACTTTATAGTCTATTTGACTCTTCTAATGGATTGCTCGTTCCGCTGCAACTATGGTTGAAATTTTTATCATTTACCATATGTTCTAAATCTCTGATTTATTATTGATGAAGGCTATTGATAATTTAATTATCTTTAGTCATGATATACTTTACTGAGCTAGTTGTGCTCACCCTTTTGCTTCACAATTCCTTTCAGGTAATAAGAGTGTAGCTGGGTCGAGCGAGGGTAACGGGAAAATAGAACGGTGGTCTCTAGCTGTGGATGTTCTCGCGAAGCAGTATAGAAAAGTTCATTTAGTAGTTTTATTTGGTGAATCCAATAGGTTACGGTGTACCCAACGTTGGAAGGGTGGTTTGCCACTATCATACAAGATGTCTAACGACATACAACCTCGTGTCATCATAAGACAGGGATGTGCTCATCCACTTGCTGAGTATATATACGAGCACTACCTATATAATCTTGGTGTTTGTTTGAAGTATAATTCTCAATTAGAGACAGTAGAGATAATGATATGTCAAGAGAAGACTCACCATTGGAAAGAATATGATAGTAATCTTCTCGTTTTTCTTTGGGGTCTATTGGGTCAACCAAGAATAATTCTGTGGCCATATGATATCTATCATAATCTAGACGCATGGCCTCCCATGTACGAAGGTTTCCTTGAGCACTTCCCAAAGAATCTAAAACAGTTTTTGACTATACCTTTATGTAAGGTGTCATTGTGAGGTGATGTCTACGGTTGGAACATGAGTCACATTTGGTATATATTTGTATCCAAACTCATAGCATATGTGTTATTGTATTTTGCACGACAATTGTTGTAATAAAGTTACAGTTATTTTCTGTACCATGTATTTGGCGACTCAGAATAGGTTGGATGGAATGGACCTATTTTGGGGTCGTTACATTTGGTATCAGAGCTTAGGGATATGATCTATGGCGGAGATCGGGGAATACAACTAGGAGGGGAGAGATGAGTAAATCCTTCGCTAGTGTGTCCTACCTAAGCTTATTTGTTGGTCAGTCATAATATCAGGATATTATGTGATATGTTAATTTGATCAATTAACCCTTGTTTTGAAGCTGTATTCTAGAATGATATCTGAAATACATGAGATAAGCAATGGATAAATCATGATGACAGGGAATATGGAATCTGAAATGAAAGCACGGTATTCTCAACTCTTTGAATTACCAGGTACGTAAATTTCGGGGACGAAATTTCATAAGGAGGGGAGATTGTAAGACCCCGAATTTTATGAAATAAAAGTATTTAATTTTTCTTATAATTACTATTCAGTAAATGGTTAAATTGATAAAAGTTTAAAGTTATGGGTGAAATATGAATTTTTTTTCAAAATAAGTAAATGGTTATAAAATAATCATTGTTGTCGGGGAATATTCGTTTGGTCGTGGAATATTCTTTCTGTCGGGGAATATTCGTACGACGGCGCAGCTATTTGTGGGCCCCATAACGAATAACTGTCGGGTGAAGAAAATGATAAATTTGAATTTTTATAAATAACGGCGTAGTTGTTACCGTTAACACTGTTGGAATACCCGGTGGTTAAAATACAATAATACGCGTTATTGCACAGTAGCACACGGTATTGCATAGTATTTTTAAAATTATTGATTCTTACGTAAGAAGGCACTACTCAATAATTATTACAGTAATTACTATTCAATATTTTATTTTATTGATTCAATAATTGTTGCGTTGATATTTTATATTATTGTTGTTTCAATAATTATTGCTGCACAGTATTTTCTATTATCATATCAATAATTCATATTATTTGAATAATATTATTAGATAGCATTATTGGTATTGTCTAGAAAGTTCTGTCTAAGGAGAGGTTTGGTCATTTAATTGCGCGCCAGTAAGGAGAAATTCTTATTGGAAAGCCCCCTCTTTCCTGGGAACGGTCTGATTGTCATAAATGTGATTCTGTAATATTATTTGTGAATAATTAATTATTAATTCATATGATAAGGAAATATTTATTTTATGTGGATATAAATGAGGGATATATTTTTGTGGTTAAAAATGAAGGAGTTAATGTTGAGATTTTTATCAGTATTTTTGTCGGAATGGAAGTATTAAAAATCAGGGTTTTTGAGATATTTTGCGGGGGTTATAATTTTTAATCCGACCGTTGGATCGTGGTAATTTTTGGATATGTTATACATATATAAGTTGAGTATATGTCCACAAATTTTGAACCGTTAAAAATGAACGTATGATTTGTTATGAATTTTACGAGATGACTGGTTTAGAAATTGTTGAATTTTCGGAGTTAATCATTTTGGTAGAAATTTCTAGAATTGGTGGGCTCCACTTGTGGTTGGTAAAGAAATGTGCTGAATTATATTTCAAATGTGGTGGGTGGGAATAGTAGCAGGTAAAGCCATCAGGTTGCAGGTCAAGCCTACTAAAATTTTCCTATAAATAGAGGGCCAAGTAAGAATTGAAAATCACACCAGAAACAAGTTTTCTCTCTTTCTCTCTCTATATTATGAAGCATATTTTGTGAGTATTTAGATACTTTGAGAGTTGCTATTCAGTGCAAGTTTCCTTCGGCTTTGCATACCGATCAGAAGTACTGCTCTTTTGAGGTAAGGGATAGTAAGGAATTGTAAGGGATAGTAAGGGATAGTAAGGAATTTTAAGGGTTGTTATGTTTTTCAGTTTCGTAATTTTTCTGACCTTCAAAAATTCTGGAAAAATTTGAAATGATATTTTGATGAGTTTTCTTGATTATGTCCAAAAATGGTGATTTTTGGATGTATAGATTGAGAGTTATGAATTTTATGAGAAAAGACTATTTTAAAAGTAACCGCTTATAATTCCTTGTGGTTAACTCCAAAATTGATGAAATTTTTATTGGGAGTACAAGTATATGATAGAAGTATACTCTGTAAATTTCAGAATTTTTGGATAAAAGTATAATTTTTGATAAATGTCTAAATATTCGGCTGTTTTGGCCATATAAAAAATAGTAAATGACTTTTAAAAATTCTGAGAAAAATATATGTTAACTATGTGACTATATTCTGCTAAATCTCAGAAAAGAAATATTTTTGGAACTGATTTAGTATTTTTCATGAAAATAGAATAGTTATGAGAAAATGAATTAAATATGTTATGTGAAGTACGAAAATTGGAAAATAGGATTTTATGGTTTGAGAATCCTATATGAGGTATATGCAGATTTTTGATGAGGGTTTTGATTATTGGTGATAAAATCTTATGAGTTTGGTATTTTAGAATGATTAAATGCATTATTTAGTAAAGTGTAAACAATTTAAATAAATTGTTTATAAGCTTAAGAAATATTATTCTTTCAATATCATTATACCGAAATACTGGTATAGATTTTATTGTGGAATTTCTACCTTTTTGTGTCAGGGTTTACTATTTATGAGTTACTATTCACGAGTTACTATTCACGATAAAAATTGGTTTTTTTTTCTAACCAAATTATAGTTGATTTACGAATATTACTCTTGAGATTAAAGCTAGATGTTGATCATATTATTTTTATTATTATATATAACATTTTTATAACCCTAATGATGATATTTCTCTTTGACTTGAGTGTAAAGATGGGTAGATTTTTGGTATGATCATGACTATGGGTTATCTTTGGCCAGTAGTGCAAAGTTGAATCGTTGATTGGTATGATCATGACCATTGAATTTATAAGTGAATATCTTTAGCTTAAGTGCAAAGGTGAATTAATCAACATGGTTATAATTATTGTTTATATAAATTCTGAAATGATTATATATTTCTTTGAGATATTAATATCTTTGGCCTGTAGTGCAAAGATGAAATATTAATGAATATATTTGGCCTGTAATGCAAAGATGAAATATTGATGAATATCTTTGGCCTGTAGTGCAAAGATGAATTGTGATGAATATCTTTGGCCTGTAGTGCAAAGATGAATTATTGATGAATATATTTGCCCGTAGTGCAAAGATGAAATTGTTAGTATGATTATAAACAGGAACTGTGATTTGGTATAACCATGATCTTTGATGTTTCAGGTAAAGACATGTGATGAAAATTATCTTCGTCCTAGGTACGAAGAGGAATTTAGAATCACAATTATGATTATGACATATTCATATGATTGTGAAAAGGAACTGTTGATTGATGTTACAGGGATAAAATATTGTTGGTAGATTTTTAACATGGAGAAGATAATAGACTTTATAGTCTATTTGACTCTTCTAATGGATTGCTCGTTCCGCTGCAACTATGGTTGAAATTTTTATCATTTACCATATGTTCTAAATCTCTGATTTATTATTGATGAAGGCTATTGATAATTTAATTATCTTTAGTCATGATATACTTTACTGAGCTAGTTGTGCTCACCCTTTTGCTTCACAATTCCTTTCAGGTAATAAGAGTGTAGCTGGGTCGAGCGAGGGTAACGGGAAAATAGAACGGTGGTCTCTAGCTGTGGATGTTCTCGCGAAGCAGTATAGAAAAGTTCATTTAGTAGTTTTATTTGGTGAATCCAATAGGTTACGGTGTACCCAACGTTGGAAGGGTGGTTTGCCACTATCATACAAGATGTCTAACGACATACAACCTCGTGTCATCATAAGACAGGGATGTGCTCATCCACTTGCTGAGTATATATACGAGCACTACCTATATAATCTTGGTGTTTGTTTGAAGTATAATTCTCAATTAGAGACAGTAGAGATAATGATATGTCAAGAGAAGACTCACCATTGGAAAGAATATGATAGTAATCTTCTCGTTTTTCTTTGGGGTCTATTGGGTCAACCAAGAATAATTCTGTGGCCATATGATATCTATCATAATCTAGACGCATGGCCTCCCATGTACGAAGGTTTCCTTGAGCACTTCCCAAAGAATCTAAAACAGTTTTTGACTATACCTTTATGTAAGGTGTCATTGTGAGGTGATGTCTACGGTTGGAACATGAGTCACATTTGGTATATATTTGTATCCAAACTCATAGCATATGTGTTATTGTATTTTGCACGACAATTGTTGTAATAAAGTTACAGTTATTTTCTGTACCATGTATTTGGCGACTCAGAATAGGTTGGATGGAATGGACCTATTTTGGGGTCGTTACAATCGTTACGACGGCCGAGGCGGGTTTTGGCCTCTTTTTTAACTTTTTACCTAATTGTTGGTTAGTTTTATCTACGGCCTGATAACTCGGCCTCCGTAAGTCGAAATCGAGTCCCGTAAGTTGTAACGCGTGCCTAATACCTACGTGGTGCTATATACGAGTTTCAATATCGTTTTAACGGCCGAGGCGAGTTTTGGCCTCTTTTTCGATTTTTTTGCCTAAGTGTTGGTCAGTTTTGTCTACGAGCTGATAACTCGGCCTCCGTAAGTTTGAATCGAGACCCGTAAGTTGTAACACGTGCCTAATACCTGTGCAGTACTATGTACGTGTTTGCGTGTCGTTATAACGGCCGAGGCTAGTTTTGGCCTTTTTTTCGACTTTTTGCCTAAGTGTTGGTCAGTTTCTACGGGCTGATAACTCGACCTCCGTAAGTCGGAATCGAGTCTCATAAGTTATAACGCATGCCTAATACCTACGCGATGCTATGTACGTGTTTGCGTGTTGTTACGATAGCCGAGGCTTGTTTTGATCCCTTTTTAGACTTTTTGCTTAAGTGTTAGTCAATTTTGCCTACACGCTGATAACTCGGCCTCCGTAAGTCAGAATCGAGTTCCATAAGTTGTAACGCGTGCCTAATACCGATGCAGTGCTATGTATATGTTTGCGTGTTATTACGACAGCCGAGGTGGGTTTTGGACTCCTTTTCGACTTTTTGCTTGAGTGTTAGTCAGTTTTACCTACGCGCTGATAACTAGGCATCCGTATGTCAGAATCGAGTCTCATAAGTTGTAATGCGTGTCTAATACCGACGCAGTGTTATGTACGAGTTTGCATGTCATTATGAGGGTCGAGGCGGTTCTGGCCTCTTTTTTGACTTTTTCCCTAAGTGTTGGTCAGTTTTACATACGGGCTGATAACTCGGCCTTCGTATATCAGAATCGAGTCCCGTAAGTTGTAACGCATGCCAAATACCTACGCGGTGCCATGCATGTGTTTGCGCGTCGTTATGACGGCCAAGGCGGGTTTTGGCCTCTTTTTCGACTTTTTGCCTAAGTGTTGGTCAGTTTTGCCTACAGGCTGATAGCTCGGCCTCCGTATGTCGAAATTGAGTCCCTTAAGTTGTAATGCGTGCCTAATACCTACGCGGTGCTATGTACGTGTTTGCATATCGTTACGACGGTCGAGGCTGGTTTTGGCCTCTTGTTCGACTTTTTGCCTAAGTGTTGTTCAGTTTTGCCTACGGGCTGATAACTCGGCCTCCGTAAGTCAGAATCATGACCCATAAGTTGTAACACATGCCTAATACCCACGCGGTTCTATGTACGTGTTTGCGTGTCGTTACGACTGCCGGGTTTTTTTTTTGGCCTCTTTTTTGACTTTTTGCCTAAGTGTTGGTCAGTTTTGCCTACGAGCTGATAACTCGGGCTCCGTATGTCGGAATCGAGTTCCTTAAGATGTAACGTATGCTTAATACCTACGCGGTACTATGTATGTGTTAGCGTATCGTTACGACGGCCGAGGCGGGTTTTGGCCTCTTTTTTAACTTTTTACCTAATTGTTGGTTAGTTTTATCTACGGCCTGATAACTCGGCCTCCGTAAGTCGAAATCGAGTCCCGTAAGTTATAACGCGTGCCTAATACCTACGTGGTGCTATATACGAGTTTCAGTATCGTTTTAACGGCCGAGGCGAGTTTTGGCCTCTTTTTCGATTTTTTTGCCTAAGTGTTGGTCAGTTTTGTCTACGAGCTGATAACTCGGCCTCCGTAAGTCTGAATCGAGACCCGTAAGTTGTAACACGTGCCTAATACCTGTGCAGTACTATGTACGTGATTGCGTGTCATTACGACGACCGAGATGGGTTTTGACTTCTTTTTTGACTTTATCCCTAAGTGTTGGTCAGTTTATCCTACGAACTGATAACTCGGCCTCCGTAAATCAGAATTGAGTCTCGTAAGTTATAACGCGTGCCTAATACTTACGCGGTGCTATGTATGCGTTTGCATGTCATTACAATGGCCGAGTCGGGTTTTGGCCTCTTTTTTATATTTTTACCTAAGTGTTGGTCAATTTTGCCTACGGGCTGACAACTTGGCCTACGTATGTGGAAATCGAGTCCCGTAAGTTGTAGCACATGCCTAATACATGCGTGGTGCTATGTATGTGTTTGCGTGTCATTACGACGGCCGAGGCATGTTTTGGCCTCTTTTTTTACTTTTTGCCTAAGTATTGTGCAGTTTTCCCTACGGAATGATAACTCGGCCTCCGTAAGTCATAATTGAGTCTCCTAAGTTATAACGCGTGCCTAATACCCACGCGGTGCTATGTATGTGTTAGCATGTTGTTACGACGGCCGAGGTGGGTTTTGGCCTCTTTTTCGACTTTTTGCTTAAGTGTTGTTCAGTTTTGCGTACGGGCTGATAACTCGGCCTCCGTTTGTCGGAATCGAGTCCTGTAAGTTGTAATGCGTGCCTAATACCTACACGGTACTATGCACGTGTTTGCTTGTTATTACGACGGCCGAGGCGGATTTTGGCCTCTTTTTCGACATTTTGCCTTAGTGTTGGTCAGCTTTGCCTACGGGTTGATAACTCGGCCTCTGTAAGTCGGAATCGAGCCCCGTAAGTTCTAATATGTGCCTAATACCTACACGGTGCTATGATCATATTTGTGTGTCTTTACGACTGCCGAGACGGGTTTTGGCCTCTTTTTTGACTTCTTGCCTAAGTGTTGGTCAGTTTTACCTACGGGCTGATAACTCGGCCTCCGTAGGTTAGAATTGAGTCCCATAAGTTGTCACATGTGCCTAATACCTACGCTGTGCTATGTATATGTGTGCGTATTGTTACGACGGTCGAGGCGGGTTTTGGCCTCTTTTTCGACTCTTTGCTTAAGTGTTGGCGAGTTTTGCCTACGGGCTGATAACTCGGTCTCCGTAAGTCGAAATCGAGTCCCGTAAGTTGTAACGAGTGTCTAATACCTACGCGGTGCTATGTACGTGTTTCCGTGTTGTTACGACAGCTGAGGCGGGTTTCAGCCTCTTTTTTGACTTTTTACCTAAATGTTGTTTTGTTTTGCTTACGGGCTGATAACTCGGCCTTCGTAAGTCAGAATTGAGTCCCGTAAGTTATAACGCATGCCTAATACCCATGCAGTGTTATGTATGTCTTTGCGTGATGTTAAGACGGCTGAGGTGAGTTTTGGCCTCTTTTTGCTTAAGAGTTGGTCAGTTTTGCCTACAAGTTGATAGCTCGGCCTCCGTATGTCGGAATCGAGACCCTTAAGTTGTAACGCGTGCCTAATACCTACGTGTTGCTATGTACGTATTTGCATATCGTTACGACGGTCGAGGCTGGTTTTGGCCTCTTGTTCGACTTTTAGCCTAAGTGTTGTTCAGTTTTGCCTACGGGCTGATAACTCGGCCTCCGTAAGTCAGAATCAAGACCCATAAGTTGTAACATATGCCTAATACCCACGCGGTTTTATGTATATGTTTGCGTGTCGTTACGACTGCCGAGGTGGTTTTTGGCCTCTTTTTTGACTTTTTGCTTAAGTGTTGGTTAGTTTTGCCTACGGGTTGATAACTCGGCCTTCGTATGTCGGAATTAAGTCTCGTAAGTTGTAACGTATGCCTAATACCTACGCGGTGCTATGTATGTATTAGCGTATCGTTACGACGGCCGAGGCGGATTTTGGCCTCTTTTTTGACTTTTTACCTAAGTGTTGGTTAGTTTTGTCTACGGGCTGATAACTCGGCCTCCGTAAGTCGGAATCGAGTCCCATAAGTTGTAACGCGTGCCTAATACCTACGTGGTGCTATATACTAGTTTCAGTATCGTTACAACGGCCGAGGCGAGTTTTGGCCTCTTTTTCGATTTTTTGCCTAAGTGTTGTTCAGTTTTGCCTACGGGCTGATAACTCGGCCTCCGTATGTCGGAATCGAGTCTCTTAAGTTGTAATGCGTGCCTAATACCTACGCGGTACTAGGCACGTGTTTGCTTGTTGTTACGACGGCCGAGGCGGGTTTTGGCCTCTTTTTCGACATTTTGACTAAGTGTTGGTCAGTTTTGCCTACGGGTTGATAACTCGGCCTCTGTAAGTCGGAATCGAGCCCCGTAAGTTCTAACACGTGCCTAATACCTACACGGTTCTATGTTCATATTTGCGTGTCTTTAGGACTGCCGAGGCGAGTTTTGACCTCTTTTTTGACTTCTTGCCTAAGTGTTGGTCAGTTTTACCTACGGGCTGATAACTTGGCCTCCGTAAGTTAGAATTGAGTCCCGTAAGTTGTAATACGTGCCTAATAACTACGCTGTGCAATGTATGTGTGTGCATATTGTTACGACGGTCGAGGTGGGTTTTGACCTCTTTTTCGACTCTTTGCTTAAGTGTTGGCGAGTTTTGCCTACGGACTGATAACTCGGCCTCCGTAAGTCGGAATCGAGTCTCGTAACTTGTAACGAGTGCCTAATACCTACGCGGTGCTATGTATGTCTTTGTGTGTAGTTACGACGGCCGAGGCGGGTTTTAGCCTCTTTTTTGACTTTTTACCTAAATGTTGTTTTGTTTTGCTTACGGGCTGATAACTCGGCCTAATACCCATGCAGTGCTATATATGACTCGGCCTCCGTAAGTCAGAATTGAGTCCCGTAAGTTATAGTTCATGCCTAATACCCATGCAGTGCTATATATGTATTTACGTGTTGTTACGACGGCTGAGGTGGGTTTTGGCCTCTTTTTCGACTTTTTGCCTAAGTGTTGGTCAGTTTTGCCTACGGGCTGATAACGGCCTTCGTATGTCAAAATCGGATACCGTAAGTTGTATTGCATGCATAATACCTACACGGTGCTATGTATGTGTTTGCGTATCGTTACGATGGCTGAGGCTGGTTTTGGCCTCTTTTTTGACTTTTTACCTAAGTGTTGGTCAGTTTTGCCCACGAGCTGATAACTCGTCCTATGTAAGTCGGAATTGAGTCCGATAAGTTGTAACGCATGCCTAATACCTACGCAGTGCTATGTACATGTTTGCGTGTCGTTATGATAGCCCTTTTATCAGAAAAATTCGAACCACATGTCCTTACCATAGGAAATTCCATTCTCTACAACTTTGCAGAAGAAAATTTTTGCCCAAGTGTTTGTCAGTTTTGCCTACGGGCTGATAACTCGGCCTCCGTATGTCGGAATCGAGTCCCATAAGTTGTACGAGTTTTCGTATCATTACAACGGCCGAAGTGGATTTTGGCCTTTTTTTCGACTTTTTCCCCAAATGTTGGTCGGTTTTGCCTACGGGTTGATAACTCGGCCTCCATAAGTCGGAATTGAGTCCCGTAAGTTGTAACGCGTGTCTAATACCTACGCGGTGCTATGGATGTATTTGCGTGTCGTTACAATGGCCGATGCGGGTTTTGGCCTCTTTTTTAACTTTTTACCTAAGTGTTGGTCAATTTTGAATACGGGCTAATAACTCGGTCTACGTATGTCAGAATCATGTCCCGTAAGTTGTAACACATGCCTAATACATAAGCAGTACTATGTATATGTTTTTATGTCGTTACGACGGTCGAGGCATGTTTTGGCCTCTTTTTTGACTTTTTACCTAAATGTTGTTCAGTTTTACTTACAGGCTGATAACTCGGCCTCCGTAAGTCAGAATTGAGTCCCGTAAGTTATAACGCGTGCCTAATACCCATGCAGTGCTATGTATGTCTTTGCGTGTTGTTACGACGGCCGAGGTTGGTTTTGGCGTCTTTTTTGACTTTTTGCCTAAGTGTTGGTCAGTTTTGCCTACGGACTGATAACTCGGCCTCCGTATGTCGGAATCGAGTCCCGTATGTTGTTACGCATGCCTAATACCTACGCGGTGCTATGTATGTGTTTTCGTATCATTACGATGGCCGAGGCGGGTTTTGGCTTCTTTTTTGACTTTTTACCTAAGTGTTAGTTAGTTTTGCCTACGGGCTGATAACTCGGTCTCCGTAAATCGGAATCGAGTCCCATAAGCTGTAGCGCGTGCCTAATACCTACGCGGTTCTATATACGAGTTTCCGTATCATTACAACGGCCGAGGTGGATTTTGGCCTTTTTTTTGACTTTTCCCCAAATGTTGGTCAGTTTTGCCTACGGGCTGATAACTCGGCCTCCGTAAGTCGGAAATGAGTCCTGTAAGTTGTAACGCGTGTCTAATACCTACGCAGTGCTATGCATGTATTTACGTGTCATTACAATGGCTGATGCGGGTTTTGGCCTCTTTTTTAACTTTTTACTTAAGTGTTGGTCAATTTTGCATACGGGCTAATAACTCGGTCTACATATGTCAGAATCGAGTCCCGTAAGTTGTAACATATGCCTAATACATACGCGGTACTATGTATGTGTTTTTATGTCGTTACGACGGCCGAGGAATGTTTTGGCCTCTTTTTTGACTTTTTACCTAAATGTTGTTTAATTTTGCTTACGGGCTGATAACTCGGCCTCCGTAAGTCAGAATTGAGTCCCGTAAGTTATAACGCATGCTTAATACCCATGTAGTGCTATGTATGTCTTTCCGTGTTGTTATGACTGCCGAGGTTGGTTTTGGCCTTTTTTTCGACTTTTTGCCTAAGTGTTGGTCAGTTTTGCCTACGGGCTGATAACTCGGTATGTCGAAATTGAGTCACGTAAGTTGTAATGTATGTCTAATACCAACGCGGTGCTATGTATGTGTTTACGTATCGTTACGATGACTGAAGCGGGTTTTGGCCTCTTTTTTAACATTTTACCTAAGTGTTGGTCAGTTTTGCCTACGGGCTGATAACTCGGTCTCCGTAAGTCGGAATCAAGTCCCGTAAGTTGTAACGCATGCCTAATACCTATGTGGTTCTATGTATGTGTTTTCGTATCGTTTTGATAGCCGAGGCGGGTTTTGCCCTCTTTTTTGACTTTTTAGCTAAGTGTTGGTCAGTTTTGCCTACGCTGATAACTCGGCCTCCGTAAGTCGGAATCGAGTCCCGTAAGTTGTAACGCATGCCTAATACCTACACGGTGCTTTGTAAGACTTTGCCTATCGTTACAATGGTCGAGGCGAGTTTTGGCCTCTTTTTTGACTTTTTGCCTAAGTGTTGGTTAGTTTTGTCTACGGGCTGATAACTTGGCCCCCGTAAGTCAGAATCGAGTCCCGTAAGTTGTAATGCGTGTCTAATACCTACGCGATGCTATGTATGTGTTTGCATGTTGTTACAACGGCCGAGGCTAGTTTTGTTCTCTTTTTCGACTTTTTGCCTAAGTGTTGGTCAGTTTTGCCTACGGGCTGATAACTCGGCCTTCGTAAGTCGGAATCAAGTCTCATAAGTTATAACGCATGCCTAATACCTACACGATGCTATGTACGTGTTTGCGTGTTGTTACGATAGCCGACGCTTGTTTTGACCCCTTTTTAGACTTTTTGCTTAAGTGTTGGTCAATTTTGCCTACACGCTGATAACTCGGCCTCCGTAAGTCAGAATCGAGTCCCATAAGTTGTAACACGTGCCTAATACCTATGCAGTGCTATGTATATGTTTACGTGTTATTACGACAGCCGAGGTGGGTTTTGGACTCCTTTTCGACTTTTTGCTTGAGTATTGGTCAGTTTTACCTACGCGCTGATAACTCGGCATCCGTATGTCAGAATCGAGTCTCATAAGTTGTAGTGCGTGTCTAATACCGACGCAGTGTTATGTACGTGTTTGCATGTCATTATGAGGGTCGAGGCGGTTCTGGCCTCTTTTTCGACTTTTTCCCTAAGTGTTGGTCAGTTTTACCTACGGGCTGATAACTCGGCCTTCGTATATCGGAATCGAGTCCCGTAAGTTGTAACGCATGCCAAATACCTACGCGGTGCCATGCATGTGTTTGCGCGTCGTTATGACGGCCAAGGCGGGTTTTTGGCCTCTTTTTTGACTTTTTGCCTAAGTG
The DNA here is from genome assembly GCA_016801055.1 of Panax notoginseng. Taxonomy (NCBI): domain Eukaryota; kingdom Viridiplantae; phylum Streptophyta; class Magnoliopsida; order Apiales; family Araliaceae; genus Panax; species Panax notoginseng. The sequence continues at coordinate 266,407,842 of CM029013.1, read as the reverse complement.
TTGGTCAGTTTTGCCTACAGGCTGATAGCTCGGCCTCCGTATGTCGGAATCGAGTCCCTTAAGTTGTAATGCGTGCCTAATACCTATGCGGTGCTATGTACGTGTTTGCATATCGTTACGACGGTCGAGGCTGGTTTTAGCCTCTTGTTCGACTTTTTGCCTAAGTGTTGTTCAGTTTTGCCTACGGGCTGATAACTCGGCCTCCGTAAGTCAGAATCAAGACCCATAAGTTGTAACACATGTCTAATACCCACGCGGTTCTATGTATGTGTTTGCGTATCGTTACGACTGCCGAGATTTTTTTTGGCCTCTTTTTTGACTTTTTGCCTAAGTGTTTGTCAGTTTTGCCTACGGGCTGATAACTCGGGCTCCGTATGTCGGAATCGAGTCCCGTAAGTTGTAACGTATGCTTAATACCTACGCGGTGCTATGTATGTGTTAGCGTATCGTTACGACGGTCGAGGCAGGTTTTGGCATCTTTTTTAACTTTTTACCTAAGTGCTGGTTAGTTTTATCTACGGCCTGATAACTCGGCCTCCGTAAGTCGAAATCGAGTCCCGTAAGTTGTAACGCGTGCCTAATACCTACGTGGTGCTATATACGAGTTTCCGTTTCGTTTCAACGGCCGAGGTGAGTTTTGGCCTCTTTTTCGATTTTTTTGCCTAAGTGTTGGTCAGTTTTGTCCACGGGCTGATAACTCGGCCTCTGTAAGTCTGAATCGAGTCCCGTAAGTTGTAACACGTGCCTAATACCTGCGCAGTACTATGTACGTGTTTGCGTGTCATTACGACGGTCGAGGCGGGTTTTGGCCTCTTTTTTAACTTTTTACCTAAGTGTTGGTTAGTTTTATCTACGGCCTGATAACTCGGCCTCCGTAAGTCGAAATCAAGTCCCGTAAGTTGTAACGCGTGCCTAATACCTACGTGGTGCTATATACGAGTTTTCGTTTCGTTTCAACGGCCGAGGCGAGCTTTGGCCTCTTTTTCGATTTTTTTGCCTAAGTATTGGTCAGTTTTGTTCACGGGCTGATAACTCGGCCTCCATAAGTCAGAATTGAGTCTCGTAAGTTATAACGCGTGCCTAATACCTACGCGGTGCTATGCATGCGTTTGCATGTCATTACAATGGCCGAGTCGTGTTTTGGTCTCTTTTTTATCTTTTTGCCTAAGTGTTGGTCAATTTTACCTACGGGCTGACAACTTGGCCTACGTATGTGGAAATCGAGTACCGTAAGTTGTAGCAGATGCCTAATACATGCGCGGTGCTATGTATGTGTTTGCGTGTCATTACGACGGCCGAGGCATGTTTTGGCATCTTTTTTTACTTTTTGCCTAAGTATTGTGCAGTTTTCCCTACGGGTTGATAACTCGGCCTCCGTAAGTCAGAATTGAGTCTCCTAAGTTATAACGCATGCCTAATACCCACGCGGTGCTATGTATGTGTTAGCATGTTGTTATGACAGCCGAGGTGGGTTTTGGCCTCTTTTTCGGCTTTTTGCTTAAGTGTTGTTCAGTTTTGCGCACGGACTGATAACTCGGCCTCCGTTTGTCAGAATCGAGTCCCATAAGTTGTAACGCGTGCCTAATACCTACGCGGTACTATGCACGTGTTTGCTTGTTGTTACGATGGCCGAGGCGGGTTTTGGCCTCTTTTTCGACATTTTGCCTAAGTGTTGGTCAGTTTTGCCTACGGGTTGATAACTCGGCCTCTGTAAGTCGGAATCGAGCCCCGTAAGTTCTAACACGTGCCTAATACTTACACGGTGCTATGTTCATATTTGCGTGTCTTTACGACTGCCGAGGCGGGTTTTGGCCTCTTTTTTGACTTCTTACCTAAGTGTTGGTCAGTTTTACGTACGGGCTGATAACTCGGCCTCCGTAAGTTAGAATTGAGTCCCGTAAGTTGTAACACATGACTGATACCTACGCTGTGCTATGTATGTGTGTGCGTATTGTTACGACGGTCGAGGCGGGTTTTGGCCTCTTTTTCGACTCTTTGCTTAAGTGTTGGCGAGTTTTGCCTACGGGCTGATAACTCGGCCTCCGTAAGTCGGAATCGAGACTCGTAACTTGTAACGAGTGCCTAATACCTACGCAGTGCTATGTACGTGTTTGCATATCGTTACGACGGTCGAGGCTGGTTTTGGCCTCTTGTTCGACTTTTTGCCTAAGTGTTGTTCAGTTTTGCCTACGGGCTGATAACTCGGCCTCCGTAAGTCAGAATTAGGACCCATAAGTTGTAACACATGCCTAATACTCACGCGGTTCTATGTATGTGTTTGCGTGTCGTTACGACTGCCGAGGTGGTGTTTGGCCTCTTTTTTGACTTTTTGCCTAAGTGTTTGTCAGTTTTGCCTACGGGCTGATAACTCGGCCTCCGTATGTCGGAATCGAGTCTCGTAAGTTGTAACGTATGCCTAATACCTACGCGGTGCTATGTATGTATTAGCGTATCGTTACGACGGCCGAGGCGGGTTTTGGCCTCTTTTTTGACTTTTTACCTAAGTGTTGGTTAGTTTTGTCTACGGGCTGATAACTCGGCCTCCGTAAGTCGGAATCGAGTCCCATAAGTTGTAACGCGTGCCTAATACCTACGTGGTGCTATATACTAGTTTCCGTATCGTTACAACGGCTGAGGCTAGTTTTGGCCTCTTTTTCGATTTTTTGCCTAAGTGTTGTTCAGTTTTGCCTACGGGCTGATAACTCGGCCTTCGTAAGTCGGAATAGAGTCCCGTAAGGTGTAACACGTGCCTAATATCTGCGCGGTGCTATGTACATGTTTGCGTATTTTTACGACGGCCGAGGTGGGTTTTGGCTTCTTTTTTGACTTTTTCCTTAAGTGTTGGTCAGTTTTGCCTACGAACTGATAACTCGGCCTCCGTAAGTCGAAATTGAGTCAGGTAAGTTATAATGCGTGCCTAATACCTACGCGGTGCTATGCATGTGTTTGCATGTCATTACAATGGTCGAGGCGTGTTTTGGCCTTTTTTTTAACTTTTTACCTAAGTGTTGGTCAATTTTGCCTACGGGCTGGCAACTTGTCCTACGTATGTCAGAATCGAGTCCCGTAAGTTGTAGCACATGCCTAATACATGCACGGTGCTATGCATGTGTTTGCGTGTCGTTACGACGGTCGAGGCATGATTTGGAATTTTTTTTTGACTTTTTGCCTAAGTGTTGTTCAGTTTTGCCTACGGGCTGATAACTCGGCCTCCGTATGTCAGAATCGAGTCCCTTAAGTTGTAACGCGTGCCTAATAGTTATGCGTGCCTAATAGTTACGCGGTACTATGCACGTGTTTGCTTGTTTTTACGACGGCCGAGGCGGGTTTTGGCCTTTTTTTCGACATTTTGTTTAAGTGTTGGTCAGTTTTGCCTACGGGCTGATAACTTGGCCTCTGTAAGTCGGAATCGAGTCATATAAGTTCTAAAACTTTCCTAATACCTACACGGTGCTATGTTCATGTGTGCGTGTCTTAACGACTATCGAGGCGAGTTTTGGCCTCTTTTTTGACTTCTTGCCTAAGTGTTGGTCAGTTTTACCTACGGGCTAATAACTTGGCCTCCGTAAGTTAGAATTGAGTCCCGTAAGTTATAACAAGTGCCTAATACCGACGTTGTGCTATGCATGTGTGTGCGTGTTGTTACGACGGTCGAGGCGGGTTTTGGCCTCTTTTTCGACTTTCTGCCTAAGTGTTGTCGAGTTTTGCTTACGGGCTGATAACTCGGCCTCCGTAAGTCAGAATCAAGTCCCGTAAGTTGTAACGAGTGTCTAATACCTACGCGGTGCTATGTATGTGTTTTCGTGTCGTTACGACGGCTGAGGCTGGTTTGGGCCTCTTTTTTGACTTTTTACCTAAATGTTGTTCAGTTTTTCTTACGGGCTGATAACTCAGCCTCCGTAAGTTAGAATTGATCCCCGTAAGTTATAACGCATGCCTAATACCCATGCAGTGCTATGTATATATTTGCGTGTTGTTACGACAGCCGAGGTGAGTTTTGGCCTCTTTTTCGACTTTTTGCCTAAGTGTTAGTCAGTTTTGCCTACGGGCTGATAATGGCCTCCGTATGTCGAAATCGGATACCGTAAGTTGTATTGCATGCATAATACCTACGCGGTGCTATTATGTGTTTGGGTATCGTTAAGATGCCTGAGGCGGGTTTTGGCCTCTTTTTTGACTTTTTACCTAAGTGTTGGTCAGTTTTGTCTACGAGCTGATAACTCAGTCTCCGTAAATCAGAATCGAGTCCCGTAAGTAGTAACACGTGCCTAATACCTACACGGTGATATGTGCATTTTTACGTGTCGTTACGAGGGCCGATGCTGGTTTTGGCCTCTTTTTTTGACTTTATACCTAAGTGTTGGTTAGTTTTGCCTACGGGCTGATAACTCGGCCTCCGTAATTTGGAATCGAGTCCCGTAAGTTTTAACGCGTGCCTAATACCTACGCGGTGCTATATATGTGTTTGCGTGTTGTTACGACGGCCGAGGCGGGTTTTGGCCTCTTTTTTAACTTTTTACCTAAGTGTTGGTCAGTTTTGGCTACGGGCTGATAACTCGGCCTCCGTAAGTTGGAATCGAGTCCCGTAAGTTGTAACGCGTGCCTAATACCTACACGGTACTATGCACGTGTTTGCGTGTTGTTACGACGGCCGAGGCGGGTTTTGGCCTCTTTTTCAACTTTTGACCTATATGTTAGTCAGTTTTGCCTACGGGCTGATAACTCGGCCTCCGTAAGTCGGAATTGAGTCCCGTAAGTTGTAACGAGTGCCTAATACCTACGCGGTGCTATGTATGTGTTTGCGTATCGTTACGACGGCCGAGGCGGGTTTTGGCCTCTTTTTTGACTTTTTACCTAAATGTTGTTCAGTTTTGCTTACGGACTGATAACTCGGCCTCCGTAAGCCATAATTGAGTCCCGTAAGTTATAACGCGTGCCTAATACCCATGCAGTGCTATGTATGTATTTGCGTGTTGTTACGACGGCCGAGGTGAGTTTTGGCGTCTTTTTTGACTTTTTACCTAAGTGTTGGTCAGTTTTGCCTACAGGCTGATAACTCGGCCTCCGTATGTCGAAATTTAGTCCCGTAAGTTGTAATGCATGCCTAATACCTACGCGGTGCTACGTATGTGTTTGCGTATCGTTACGATGGCTGAGGCGGGTTTTAGCCTCTTTTGTGATTTTTTACCTAAGTGTTGGTCAATTTTGCCTACGGGATATTAACTCGGCCTACGTAATTTGGAATCGAGTCCCGTAAGTTTTAACGTGTGCCTAATACCTATGCGGTACTATGCATGTATTTTCGTGTCGTTACAACGGCCGAGGCGGGTTTTCGCCTATTTTTTAACTTTTTACCTAAGTGTTGGTCAGTTTTGCCTACGGGCTAATAACTCGGCCTCCGTAAGTCGGAATCGAGTAACATATATTGTAATCCGTGCCAAATATCTACATTATGCTATGTATGTGTTTGCGTGTTGTTACGACGGTCGAGACGAGTTTTGGCCTCTTTTTTAACTTTTTGCCTAAGTGTTGGCGAGTTTTGCCTACGGACTGATAACTCGGCCTCCGTAAGTCGAAAATTAGTCCCGTAAGTTGTAACGTGTGCCTAGTACCTACACGGTGCTATGTATGTGGTTACGTGTTGTTACGATGGCCAAGGTGGTTTTTGGCCTCTTTTTCGACTTTTTGCCTAAGTGTTCGTTAGTTTTGACTACGGGTTGACAACTCGGCCTCGGTAAGTTGGAATCGCGTCCCGTAAATTGTAACGCGTGCCGAATACCTACGCTATGCACGTGTTTGTGTGTTGTTACGACGGCCGAGGCGGCTTTTGGCCTCTTTTTCGACATTTTACATAATTGTTGGTCAGTTTTGCCTACGGGCTGGTAACTCGGCCTCCGTAAGTTGGAATCGAGTTTCATAAGTTGAAACGCGTGTCTAATACCTACGTAGTACTATGTATGTGTTTGTGTGTCATTATGACGACCGAGACAGGTTTTGGCCTCTTTTTTAACTTTTTGCCTAAGTATTGGTCAATTTTGCCTACGGGCTGATAACTTGGCATCCGTATGTCAGAAACGAATTCCGTAAGTTGTAACGCGTTTTTAATACCTACGTTGTGCAATATACAAGTTTGCGTATTGTTACGATGGCCGAGGCGGGTCGGAATCGAGTCCCATATGTAACTCGGCTTATGTAAGTCGGAATCAAGTCCCATATGTTGTAACGCATGCCTAATACCTACGCGGTGCTATGTACGTGTTTGCGTGTCGTTATGACGACCGTGGCGGGTTTTGGCCTCTTTTTCGACTTTTTGTCTAAGTGTTAGTCAGTTTTGCCTACGGGCTGATAAGTCGGCCTCCGTAAATCGGAATAGAGTCCCACAAGTTGTAACATGTGCCTAATACCTACGTGGTACTATGTACGTGTTTGCGTGTCCTTACGACGGCTGAGGCTGGTTTTGGCCTCTTTTTTGACTTTTTGCCTAAGTGTTGGTCTGTTTTGCCTACGGGCTAATAACTCGGCCTCCGTAAGTCGGAATCGAGTTTCGTAAATTGTAAAGCGTGCCTAATACCTACGCGGTGCTATGTACGTGTTTACGTGTCGTTATGAGACCGAGGCGGGTTTTGGCTTCTTTTTCGACATTTTGCCTAAGTGTTGGTCAGTTTTACCTACGGGCTGATAACTCGGCCTCCGTAAGTTGAAATCGAGTCCCGTAAGTTGTAACGCGTGTCTAATACCTACGCAATGTTATGTATGCGTTTGTGTGTCATTACGACGGCTGAGACGGGTTTTGGCCTCTTTTTTGACTTTTTGCCTAAGTATTGGTCAGTTTTGCCTACGGGCTGATAACTTGGCCTCCGTATGTTAGAGTCGAGTTCCGTAAGTTGTAATGCGTGCCTAATACCTACGCGGTGCTATATACATGTTTGCGTATTGTTACGATGTCCGAGGCTGTTTTGGCCTCTTTTTTGACGTTTTGCCTAAGTGTTGGTCAGTTTTGCCGGAATTGAGCCCCATAAGTTGTAACGCATGCCTAATACCTACGCAGTGCTATGTACGTGTTTGTGTGTCGTTATGAAGGCCGAGGCAGGTTTTGGTCTCTTTTTCGACTTTTTGCCTAAGTGTTAGTCAGTTTTGCCTACGGACTGATAAGTCGGCCTCCGTAAATCGGAATCGAGTCCCACAAGTTGTAACACGTGCCTAATACCTACATGGTGCTATGTACGTGTTTGCGTGTCCTTATGACGTCCGAGTCTGATTTTGGCCTCTTTTTCGACTGTTTGTCTAAGTGTTGGTCAGTTTTGCCTGCGGGCTAATAACTTGGCCTCCGTAAGTTAGAATTGAGTTCCGTAAGTTGTAACGCGTGCTTAATACCTACGCGGTGCTATGTATGTGTTTACGGGTCGTTACGATGACTGAGACGGGTTTTGGCCTTTTTTTTAACTTTTTGCCTAAGTGTTAGTCAGTTTTGCCTACAGACTGATAACTCGGCCTCCGTAAGTCGGAATCGAGTCCCGTAACTTGTAACGCGTGCCTAATATCTACGCGATGATATGTACTTTTTTAAGTATCGTTACAACGGACGAGGCGGGTTTTGGCCTCTATTTCGAGTTTTTGCCTAAGTGTTTGTCAGTTTTGTCTACGGGCTGATAACTCGGCCTCCGTAAGCCGAAATTGAGTCTCGTAAGTTGTAACGCGTGCCTAATGCCTACGTGGTGCTATGTATATGTTTGTGTGTCATTACGACGGCCGAGCCTATTTTTGCCTCTTTTTTGACTTTTTGCCCAAGTGTTGGTAAATTTTGCCAATGGGCTGATAACTTGGCCTTCGTAAGTCAGAATCGAGTCCTACAAGTTGTAACGCGTGCCTAATTCCTACGCGGTGCTATGTATTAGTTTGCGTCTCATTGCGAGGATCGAGGCTGGTTTTTGGCATTTTTTTCGACATTTTGCATAAGTGTTGGTCAGTTTTGCCTACGGGCTGATAACTCGGCCTCCGTAAGTCGGAATCAAGTCCCGTAAGTTGTAACGCGTGCCAAATACCTACGCGGTGCTATGTATGTCTTTGCATGTCGTTACTACAGCCGAGGTGAGTTTTGTCCTCTTTTTCGAGTTTTTGCCTAATTGTTGGTCAGTTTTGCTTACGGGCTGATAACTCGGCCTCTGTCCGTCGGAATCGAGTCCCTTAAATTGTAATGCGTGCCTAATGTCTACGTGGTGCAATGTATGTATTTGTGTATCATTACGACGGCCGAGTCTATTTTAGCCTCTTTTTTGACTTTTTGCCCAAGTGTTGGTAAATTTTGCCAATGGGCTGATAACTCGACCTTCGTAAGTCAAAATCGAGTCCTGCAAGTTGTAACGCGTGCCTAATTCCTACGCGGTGCTATGTATTAGTTTGCGTCTCATTATGAGGGTCGAGACTGGTTTTTGGCATGTTTTTCGACTTTTTGCATAAGTGTTGGTCAGTTTTGCCTACGGGCTGATAACTCGGCCTCCGTAAGTCGGAATCAAGTCCCGTAAGTTGTAACGCGTGCCAAATACTTATGCGGTGCTATGTATGTCTTTGCGTGTCGTTACTACAGCCGAGGTGAGTTTTGGCATATTTTTCGAGTTTTTGCCTAATTGTTGGCCAGTTTTGCCTACGGGCTGATAACTCGGCCTTTGTCCGTCGGAATCGAGTCCCGTAAGTTGTAACGCGTGCCTAATATCTACGCGGTGCTATGTACGTGTTTGCATATCATTACGATGGCTGAAGCAGGTTTTGGCTTCTTTTTTGACTTTTTACCTAAGTGTTAGTTAGTTTTGCCTACGGGCTGATAACTCGGCCTCCATAAATCGGAATCGAGTCCCGTAAATTGTCGCGCGTGCCTAATACCTACGCGGTACTATGTACGTGTTTTCGTATCGTTACAACGGCCGAGGTGGGTTTTGGCCTCTTTTTCGACTTTTACCCCAAATGTTGGTCAGTTTTGCCCACGGGTTGATAACTCGGTCTCCGTAAGTCGGAATCGAGTCCCGTAAGTTGTAACGCGTGCCTAATACCTACGCGGTCCTAGTTATGTGTTTGTGTGTCGTTACTACTGCCAAGGTGAGTTTTGGCCTCTTTTTCGACTTTTTGCCTAAGTGTTGCTCAGTTTTTCCGTAAGTTGTAATGTGTGCCTAATACCTACGCGATGCTATGTATGTGTTTGGGTGTCGTTACGATGTCCGAGGCGAGTTTTGGCCTCTTTTTTGACTTTTTGCCAAAGTGTTGGTCAGTTTTGCCTACGGGCTGATAACTCGGCCTCCGTATGTCGGAATCGAGTCCCATAAGTTGTAACGCATGCCTAATACCTATGCGGTGCTATGTATGTGTTTGCGTATCGTTACGATATCCGAGTCCCATAAGTTGTAACGCATGCCTAATACCTAAGTGTTAATTAGTTTTGCCTACGGTCTGATAACTCGGCCTCCGTAAATCGAAATCGAGTTCCGTAAGTTGTAACGCGTACCTAATACCTATGCAGTGCTATGTACGAGTTTTCGTATCGTTACAACGGCCGAGGTGGGTTTTGGCCGCTTTTTTGACTTTTTTCCCAAATATTGGTCAGTTTTGTCTACAGGCTGATAACTTGGCCTCCGTAAATTGAAATTGAGTCCCGTGAGTTGTAACGCGTGCCTAATACCTACAATGGTAGATGCGGGTTTTGGCATCTTTTTTAACTTTTTACCTAAGTGTTGGTCAATTTTGCATACGGGCTAATAACTCGGTTTACGTATGTCATAATCGAGTCTCATAAGTTGTAACGCATGCCTAATACATACGCGGTACTATGTATGTGTTTTTATGTTGTTACGACGACCGAGTCATGTTTTGCCCTCTTTTTCGACTTTTTACCTAAATGTTGTTCTGTTTTGTTTACGGGCTGACAACTCGGCCTCCGTAAGTCAGAATTGAGTCTCGTAAGTTATAACGCGTGCCTAATACCCATGCAGTGCTATGTAAGTCTTTGCATGTTGTTACGACGGCCGAGGTGGGTTTTGGCCTCTTTTTGGACTTTTTGCCTAAGTGTTGGTCAGTTTTGCCTACGGGCTGATAACTCGACCTCCGTATGTCGAAATCGAGTCCCGTAAGTTGTAATGAATACCTAATACCCAACAGATAACAAATTCAGACACCAAGTCTGATAAATCAACAGCAAAAAAAAACTAACAAACCTCATCAAGAAGATGACCAACGATAAAAAGCCAACAAAGAAAAAACGCAGAACATACCTCAGCAACGATTTCATCTTTTGTCACTGGTTCGCGCAATTCATTGTCAACCTTGATGAACCTTCTCAGAACCTTGATAAAATGTCAGCAGGTAGCATAAATTCAATGCTTGTTGAAGAAGCATAACAAGTTTACTAAAGCAAAAAATAGGTAGCACTCTTAAAGACAAACAGTTATAATTAAATTAATTCAGTCAGATCTCATGCTCCTGAACTTTTTGATTGTGAGATTTTCCTTGTATGCTTCTACACCCAACTTTTGAATTTGAACAGCAACTAGGCATCAAATATTTTTATTTCAACTTTGATAAAGTTGTCTTATTTTTGATTGATAAGTAGAAATCTGAAGAAAGGTTTGATGCCAATCATTTAATAATGCAAGTCACCATGTATATAAAATGCTTCACCCATTTATGAAATTCAAACTCAAGATGATCAAGGTCAAATTTGTATCAAAATGAAATATATAATTATCTAAGAATCATAGAAATCTCCAACATGTCACACCCGCCCAAAAACAATAGCAATCAAAAGCTTCTATATAGAAGACCAACCAGCTTAGCATTGTCCAGACGCTTTGCTGCTGTCTGATATTCTTTGGTTATATCTTCCTCCGTCTTGTGAACAACTTTAACCTCTTCAACCTCCTTAGGTTGGTAAATCTAATGAAAGAAAGTGGTAAACATAGATTCAGTGTATAAAGAATGATTAAAAAGTTCATGTCAAGTGTATGATTAAGGTGAGTCAAGATGGTATCAAAAGTTCATAACAAGCTTATTGTATACAAGTGGAGGAGAAAAATAGCAGCAATAATGTTGGGAAAGGGATAGCGCAGCAGTAACTTCCATCAGACATTAAAATTCTCATAAAAATGAAGAAATAAGCTAAGCAATACCTATGTAGAATGAATTTAGACAAATATGCAAACAACAATTTGCAATACACACCCAAAGGTAGGATTTAAGAACAAAAATTAATGTCAAACAGTCGGATGCCTTCTGCATTGAGATGGTCCACATTAAATATTCTATTGACCATTCGTTTGCAATATGTTTGCATGAGTAAAAGAGAGGGGGAGAGAGAGAGCAATAAAGGCAGAAACATTAAGGTCAGCAGAGGTTACTAGACTCACTACCAATTGAAACATTGAAGGTTAATCATTTCAAACACTTCAAATTAGTAAATTTGCCTCACGGTCAACTGAATGAATTTATAAATAGTCGAAACAAGTTTCTAATTTCAAATTTTCCCAATACACATGAGCGCGCGCGCGCGCGCGCACACACACACACACACACACACACATATATATATATATATATATATAAACAAGTGGCTCTAGCATGCTAATCATCTAAACAAGTATATGCAAGCTAGGCATATATCCATGTGCCTAGCTCTGATACACACAGCCTCTCGAGGTCACACAAAAAGCCATAACAAAGGATGATGGCTGCATATGAAAACTTTCATACACAACTGTCAAACACTCCAAGGTACAATTTAAGAGATACCACGTTCAGATAATAATAATTATCTACATATATATTCATGTATACACACACAATAAGCATAAACAAAAATAGAACCTTGTGATGCTCGCTGATGAGATGGGCAAACTTGTCAATGTTTGGGACGGCAAGCAATTTGGGCATCAGATGGTTGCGGAAATGTCCAGAAGCTACTTTCACCGTCTCTCCCGCTTTTCCAAGCTTGTCTATAGTCTGTAATCCATATTATTATATTATCATAATATAATAAGATAACAAAGGGGAGACCTAATAAATTGCAAAATGAGTAACTCACAGTTGTAAGAATCACTTCCAACTTTTTGTATCTAACACCCTGCCCAGCAAATAATGTTGGGTGATGCAATACCCGGTCAAAGCTCTGCCGGATTATGTTTCTACAATAATGAATATAAGCCATCTGTGTAGCTACATAGATATATAGAATTTAACAAAATTTACGCCGTCAGACAAAGATATATAAAGATGCATTAAAAAATTTAAATATTCCCAAAAGAAAAATGGCAATCAAAATGCCGATTGATACAGAATTTAAATCACAGACATCCCTGAGGACAGTGGCGAAGCCAGGAATAGCTGACAGTGGGGGAGATTATTAGAGTATCAAACAATAAATTAAAATTGATAATTATAGTAACAAAAAACGACTTAAATATATAACCAAAAATATATAATATATGTCATTGTTGTAACCATCAAACTTATATACCAAAAATAACTAGTATAATATAGCAATAACTAGTCTGCTAAAAGAATGTGGTCAGATAGGCTGCACAGGATTCTTATGGTCAGCACTTGTCTGGCAAAAGAAATCTTGGCACCCAGATTAAATGTGAAAGCAAGCTTTATCCTAGTGATTAAATGTGAAAGATTTGGTGATTAACTGGATCTTTGATTGGTCTAATAAGTAGTAAGCACACATGAATCTGAATGATTCTTCAAAAAAGTTTGATAGAGCATGTTGTTTGTTTTAGGCCACTGCAGGTAACTCTGAAAACATGAAAGATGATCTGAGTGGCCTTGATAAAGCAATTGGTGCTGTCTTGGGACAACAAACTGGTGTATGTTTGACAATTTTATTATATATTGACTCTGCAGATTTTTTAGGCCACACTACCAATTTTATTATATATGGACTCTGTGAAGTCAAAAGTTTGATTTTCACTATTATAAAACTAAAGTAAAAAACAAAATCTTTGAGGCAAACAGATAAACACACGAAAAAAGGAGTCAAATGCCACAATAGGCCAACTGGCCAAGCAACTTGGTATTAGAAACACACATTCAGGTCTACTCGGTGAGTCGGTGGAGATAAGGAGAACAGAGCATAAATTAGACAAAAAATCAAGAAAAACCCCCAATTTGATAATGGCATAAAGATAGAAAATCAAGGAAAACCCCCAATTATAGATAGAAACTATCAAGAATTCACAAACTAATTAGACAAAAAATCAAGGAAAACCCCTAATTATAAACCCTAAAAGCATAAATTTTACTAGTTGATAGATGGCTTTGGGGTTGGGGTCTTGCCGTCTTGAGGAAAAGCCGAAGAGCCGAAGAGGTGGGAGATTAATGGAGTCGTGTTCGTGTTATTGTGTATGAGGTGAGAATTTCAGTGGGTGCAATTGACTCTTCTATCCCACAAAAAAAAATCTATTTATCATATATTAAAAAAAAGAAAAAATCCAGTGGGTGCAATTGACCCCACTGGCTAACCCCTAGCTTCGCCCCTGCCTGAGGATGGGATTCCTGGTTTCTGCTGGAGGAGAATACAGAGCTAGCTGTCTCGGCGGTGGCGGATATTTTGCCGGCACACACGAATGCCGACGGTGGCTGTGGTGGTGGCAACAGGAGGCAGTAGAGCGACGTAGGGTTCAGTTGGGCAGAGAACCGATTCCATTCACTTTTAGGTTTTAACTCCTTTCATTCTTTTTCCTTGTATTAATAAAATAATATACTCCATCCGTCCCAAATTAATTGCTCAGTTTTGACTTTTTTAAGTCAAATTGACTATTTTTAAAATTAATAATTAAGCATATATAAATATATTTCTAAAATTATAAAAATTGGGGTTAGTAATAAATTGTATATACTTTCTTTTGGTTATAATCTCTTCACCTATATTTTAGCAAAAATAGTAAAAAAATAGTTTTAAAAATGGTAAATTTGAATTTAAAAAGTCAAAACTGAGCAATTAATTTGGGACAGAGGAAGTATTTACGTTGACAATAAATTACTATACAATTCTTAACATTTGAGAAAATAGAAAATAATAGGATTCGTTCTTCAGAAAGACTAATAAAAAATTTGTTTAAATTCTTTATAAAAATAAAGAAAAAATTGAATATTTACTCATCACTAATCACAATTTAAAGTTTAAACCATACATATTAATTAAACATCCTAAACAGAAAAATATCAAACACAACGTCATTTATCATTAATTATAAAAATCAAGATTTAAACATCCTAAAAAAAATATTAAATTAACATCATTTTTAATAAAAGATAAGACCCCGAATTTTATGAAATGAAAGTATTCAATTTTCTTATAATTATTATTTTATTTCATAAATGGTTAAATTGATAAAAGGTTAAAGTTAAGGGTGGTATGTGAAAATATTTGCAAAGTAAGCAAATATTATAAAATATTCGTTTGGTCGGGAAATATTATTTTTGTCGAGAATATCCGTACGACGACACAATCATTGGTGGACCGAACAATGAAAGTATTGTCGTAGTTAGAAAACGACAGAATTGTCATTTTATAAAAATAACGGCGAAAGTGTTACCGTTAAAACTGTTGAACTACTCGGTAGTAAAAGTACAGCAATACGCGTGGTTGCATAGTAGCACACGGTATTGATTATTGATGCTTACGTAAGAAGTCACTCAATTATATTTAATTATTGTCACAGTAATTGCTGCATCATATCTCTCATATTATTGATTCAATTATTGTCACGGTATCACCTGCATAATATGTTATATTATTAAATCAATAATTGAGACGATAAAGTTATTCATATTATTATTTGTAATATTGACAATGTCTAGAAGTTCTGTCAAGAAGAGGTTAGATAATCTAATTGCGCGCCAATAGGGAGAAATCCTTATTGATTGTTAAATATTGTGAGTTATAATTGTGACGCCCCCAAAATAGGTATACAACACACATTCTGAGTCATCAAAATACATGGTACAGAAACAACTACAACTTCATTAATACATCATAAAAACTGTGAGTTTAAATACAAATATTGTCTTCTAGACAATATCCATAACCAAATAAGTCTTCATTACAATTATTGAAACTTTATTATACAAAAACGGTGAGGACTACTAAGACAACTTTTTAGAACTATCATTCCACACCCCGACTCGTACTCGCTACATTCTCGCCTCCTGAGAAGAAAAATGGAACAACAAGGAAAAGGGTGAGCTCAACTAGCCCAGTAAAGAATATTATGACTAAGATAATATAGAACAAATTATCGTTAGTCCTCAACAGGGAAAAATCTGATAGAATACAATAGACAACAAATTTCAGATCAATATTCGCAGTGAAAAATAATAATTCATAGAATAGTTACGTAGATAATGAAATCTACTAGTATCTATGAATTTAAAAGTCCATCATCAATATTTTATCCCTGTAACATCAATCAATATACATCTTCAATCAAATATTCATCTTTACATTACATGCCAAAGATATTCATCAGTTGGTCATGTTCATCTTTGCACTACGGGCCAAAGATATTCATAAGAAAATCAACCATCTTTGCACTACATGCCAAATATATTAAGTAACATCATCATTTAGGACTGAGGATGATGAAAAATATTTTTATAGAAACGAATCCAGTGAAACAAAAGACAAGGATTAAGGATTAAGGATTCGTAATTCGGTTTATCCATGTCCAAAAATACCTCAATAATAATCATAGTGGAGTAAAATTCAAGAATGATCAAAACATGGATACAATCAAAGCTAGTATCCAAAATAGATATTTTGGACAGAAACGAAAATTTAAGTTTTAAATCAATAACTGTAGCGGAAACAGCAAACCATTAGAAGAGTCAAGTAGAGAATGAGTTCTACTATCTTCTAAGATTTAAAAGTCCATCATCAATATTTTATCCATGTAACAACAATCAATAACCATCTTTAATCAAATATTCATCTTTGCACTACAGGCCAAAGATATTCATTTGTATCACCAGTAGGTCGTGTTCATCTCAACACCTGTTCATCTTTGCACTACGGGCCAAAGATATTCATCAGTTAATCATTCAACTTTGCACTACGGGCCAAAGATATTCAGTAATATCATTATTTAGGACTGAGGATGATGAAAAATATCTTAAAGAAAACGAATCCAGTGAAACAAAATAACAAATATTAAGGATTCGTATTTCGATTTATCTATGTCCAAAAATACCTTATAATTATTCATAGTGAAGTAGAATTCAAGAATGATCAAAACATGGATACAATCAAAGCTAGTACCCAGAATAGATATTTTGGACGAAAAGAAGAAAATTTTATTTTTCGGTGAATAGTAACTCGTGAATAGTAACTCATGAATAGTAACCCCGACGTGAAAAGTTCTAAATTTGATAAAAAATTTCAACCAATATTTCGGCATAATGATATTGAAGAAATAATATCATTTTTG
This sequence comes from Panax notoginseng, assembly GCA_016801055.1. Lineage (NCBI taxonomy): Eukaryota > Viridiplantae > Streptophyta > Magnoliopsida > Apiales > Araliaceae > Panax > Panax notoginseng. The sequence continues at coordinate 266,391,376 of CM029013.1, read as the reverse complement.
AATAAAATAACATCCCTTACCTCGTAAAGACAGTACTTCTGGTCGGAATACCGGTATAAGGCTGAAAGACACTTGCTCTGATGAATAGAAACTCTCAAAGTATCTAAATACTCACAGAATACACTCAATAATCTAGAGAGAGAAAGAGAGAAAACTTGTTTCTAGTGTGATTTTCAATTATAACTTAGCCCTCTATTTATAGGAAAATGTTAGCACGCCGAAGCAGACTTAACCTGCAACCTGATGGCTTTACCTGCTACTATTCCCACCCACCACATTTGAATAAAAATCTCAGCACATTTCTTCACCAACCAAGAGTGGGGCCCACCAATTCTAGAATTTTCTACCAAAATGATTAACCCCGAAAATTTAACAATTTCTGAACCAGTCATCTCGTAAAATTCATAATAAATCATACGTTCATTTTTAACGGTTAAAAATTTGTGGACATATACTCAACTTATATATGTATAACATATCCAAAAATTACCACGATCCAACGGTCGGATTAAAAATTATAACCCCCGCAAAATATCTCAAAAACCCTGATTTTTAATACCTCCATTCCGACAAAAATACTGATAAAAACCTCAACATTAACTCCTTCATTTTTAACCACAAAAATATATCCCTCACATTTATGACAACCAGGCCGTTCCCAGGAAAGAGGGGGCTTTCCAATAAGGATTTCTCCTTACTGGCGCGCAATTAGATGACCAAACCTCTCCTTAGACAGAACTTTCTAGACATTGCCAATAATGTTATCTAATAATATTATTCAAATAATATGAATTATTGATCTGATAATGGGAAATACTGTGTAGTGACAATTATTGAAACAACAGTAATATAAAATATCAACGCAGCAATTATTGAATCAATAAAATAAAATACTGAACAGTAATTACTGTAACCATTATTGAGTAGTGCCTTCTTACGTAAGAATCAATAATTGGTGCAATACAGTGTGCTACTGTGTAACAACGCGTATTACTGTGTTTTAACCACCGGATATTCCAACAGTATTAACGGTAACAACTACGCCGTTATTAATAAAAAACATATACTTGTCGTTTTCTTCATCCAATCGCTTTCCGTTATGGGGCCCACAAAATACTGCGCCGTCGTACAAATATTCCCCGACAGGAAGAATAATCCACGACCAAACGAATATTCCTCGACAACAATGAATATTTTATAACCACCTGCTTATTTGAAATATTTGCGCATTTTACCCATAACTAACCTCATTAATCAATTTAACACTTACTATTTCAAAATAATAAATAGAGGGAATTTAAATTTCATTTATTAATAATTTGGGGTCTTACAAGTGTCGTATACGTGAATAGTAACCCCGACACCAAAAGTTCCAAATTTGATAAAAACTTCAGATCAATATTTCGGCATAATGATATTGAAAGAATAACATCATTACGAAAAAAATAGCATCCCTTACCTCGAAAGAATAATACTTCTAGTTGAAACACCGGATATAGGCTATGACTTAAACTTGCACCGTATAGCAACACTCAAAGTATTAAAATACTCACAAGAATACGCTCAATATAGAGAGAGAGAAAGAGAGAGAAACCTTGTTTCTGGTGTGATTTTCAATTATAACCTAAGCACCCTATTTATAGGAAAATGCTTAGAACACCAAAGTAGAAAATTTAAACAAATATTAATATATTTATAAAATTTTCCTTAGCCCACCTCTAGACATTTGAATTCAGCACTTGCACATGTTAATGATGTCCACCAAAACAAAAAAAAAACGTTTTCCTTAAAATAATTATTTAAAACTTTCAAAAATCAATTATTTCGGAACTTCGGAACTTCAATAATTCATAATAAATAGCTCTTTTATCAGAAAAATTCAAACCACATGTCCTTATTATAGGAAATTCTATTCTCTACAACTTTGCAGAAGAAAATTTTTGCCTAAGTGTTTGTCAGTTTTGCCTACGGGCTGATAACTCGGCCTCCGTATGTCGAAATCGAGTCCCGTAAGTTGTACAAGTTTCCGTATCATTACAACGGCCGAGGTGGATTTTGGCCTTTTTTTCGACTTTTTTCCCAAATGTTGGTCGGTTTTGCCTACGGGTTGATAACTCGGCCTTCATAAGTCGGAATTGAGTCCCGTAAGTTGTAACGCGTGCCAAATACCTACGCGGTGCTATGCATGTATTTGCGTGTCGTTACAATGGCCGATGCGGGTTTTGGCCTCTTTTTTAACTTTTTACCTAAGTGTTGGTCAATTTTGAATACGGGCTAATAACTCGGTCTACGTATGTCATAATCATGTCCCGTAAGTTGTAACACATGCCTAATACATAAACAGTACTATGTATATATTTTTATGTCGTTACGACGGTCGAGGCATGTTTTGGCCTCTTTTTTGACTTTTTACCTAAATGTTGTTCAGTTTTGCTTACAGGCTGATAACTAGGCCTCCGTAAGTCAGAATTGAGTCCCGTAAGTTACAACGCGTGTCTAATACCCATGCAGTGCTATGTATGCCTTTGCGTGTTGTTACGACGGCCGAGGTTGGTTTTGGCCTCTTTTTTGACTTTTTGCCTAAGTGTTGGTCAGTTTTGCCTACGGACTGATAACTCGGCCTCCGTATGTCGGAATCGAGTCCCGTAAGTTGTTACGCATGCCTAATACCTACACGGTACTATGTATGTGTTTTCGTATCATTACGATGGCCGAGGCGGGTTTTGGCTTCTTTTTTGACTTTTTACCTAAGTCTTAGTTAGTTTTGCCTACGGGCTGATAACTCGGTCTCCGTAAATCGGAATCGAGTCCCATAAGCTGTAACGCGTGCCTAATACCTACGCGGTGCTATGTACGAGTTTCTGTATCATTACAACAGCCGTGGTTGATTTTGTCCTTTTTTTTGACTTTTCCCCAAATGTTAGTCAGTTTTGCCTACGGGCTGATAACTCGGCCTCCGTAAGTCGGAAATGAGTCCTGTAAGTTGTAATGCGTGTCTAATACCTACGCGGTGCTATGCATGTATTTACGTGTCATTACAATGGCTGATGCGGGTTTTGGCCTCTTTTTTAACTTTTTACCAAAGTGTTGGTCAATTTTGCATACGGGCTAATAACTCGGTCTACATATGTCAAAATCGAGTCCCGTAAGTTGTAACGTATGCCTAATACATACGCGGTACTATGTATGTGTTTTTATGTCGTTACGACGGCCGAGGAATATTTTGGCCTCTTTTTTGACTTTTTACCTAAATGTTGTTCAATTTTGCTTACGGGCTGATAACTCGGCCTCCGTAAGTCAGAATTGAGTCCCGTAAGTTATAACGCGTGCTTAATACCCATGTAGTGCTATGTATGTCTTTCCGTGTTGTTACGACGGCCGAGGTTGTTTTTGGCCTTTTTTTTGACTTTTTGCCTTAGTGTTGGTCAGTTTTGCCTACGGGCTGATAACTCGGCCTCCGTATGTCGGAATCGAGTCCCGTAAGTTGTTACGCATGTCTAATACCTACGTGGTGCTATGTATGTGTTTTCGTATCATTACGATGGCCGAGGCGGGTTTTGGCTTCTTTTTTGACTTTTTACCTAAGTATTAGTTAGTTTTGGCTACGGGCTGATAATTCGGCCTCCGTAAATCGGAATCGAGTCCCATAAGCTGTAACACGTGCCTAATACCTACGCGGTGCTATGCACGAGTTTCCGTATCATTACAACGGCCGTGGTTGATTTTGGCCTTTTTTTTGACTTTTCCCCAAATGTTAGTCAGTTTTGCCTACGGGCTGATAACTCGGCCTCCGTAAGTCGAAAATGAGTCTTGTAAGTTGTAACACGTGTCTAATACCTACGCGGTGCTATGCATGTATTTGCGTGTCATTACAATGGCTGATGCGGGTTTTGGTCTCTTTTTTAACTTTTTACCTAAGTGTTGGTCAATTTTGCATACAGGCTAATAACTCGGTCTACGTATGTCAGAATCCAGTTCCGTAAGTTGTAACGCATGCCTAATACATACGCAGTACTATGTATGTGTTTTTATGTGGTTACGACGGCCGAGGAATATTTTGACCTCTTTTTTGACTTTTTACCTAAATGTTGTTCAGTTTTGCTTACGGGCTGATAACTCGGCCTCCGTAAGTCAGAATTGAGTCCCGTAAGTTATAACACGTGCTTAATACCCATGTAGTTCTATGTATGTCTTTGCATGTTGTTACGACGGCCGAGGTTGGTTTTGGCCTTTTTTGGACTTTTTGCCTAAGTGTTGGTCAGTTTTGTCTACGGGCTGATAACTCGGCCTCTGTATGTCGAAATTGAGTCACGTAAGTTGTAATGTATTCCTAATACCAACGCGGTGCTATGTATGTGTTTGCGTATCGTTACAATGACTGAAGCGGGTTTTGGCCTCTTTTTTAACATTTTAGCTAAGTGTTGGTCAGTTTTGCCTAAGGGCTGATAACTCGGTCTCCGTAAGTCGGAATCAAGTCCCGTAAGTTGTAACGCATGCTTAATACCTACGTGTTTCTATGTATGTGTTTTCGTATCGTTTTGATAGCCGAGGCGGGTTTTGGCCTCTTTTTTTGACTTTTTAGCTAAGTGTTGGTCAGTTTTGCCTACGCTGATAACTCGGCCTCCGTAAGTCAGAATCGTGTCCCGTAAGTTGTAACGCATGCCTAATACCTACACGGTGCTATGTAAGACTTTGCCTGTCGTTACAACGGTCGAGGCGAGTTTTGGCCTCTTTTTGAGTTTTTGCCTAAGTGTTGGTCAGTTTTGCCTACGGGCTGATAACTCGGCCCCCGTAAGTCAGAATCGAGTCCCGTAAGTTGTAATGCGTGCCTAATACCTACGCGATGCTATGTATGTATTTGCGTGTCGTTACAACGGCCGAGGCTAGTTTTGGCCTCTTTTTCGACTTTTTGCCCAAGTGTTGGTCAGTTTTGTCTACGGGCTGATAACTCGGCCTCCGTAAGTCGGAATTGAGTTTCATAAGTTATAACGCATGCCTAATACCTACACGATGCTATGTACGTGTTTGCGTGTTGTTACGATAGCCGATGCTTGTTTTGACCCTTTTTAAACTTTTTGCTTAAGTGTTGGTCAATTTTGCCTACACGCTGATAACTCGGCCTCCGTAAGTCAGAATCGAGTCCCATAAGTTGTAACGCGTGCCTAATACCTATGTAGTCCTATGTATATGTTTGCGTGTTATTACGACAGCCGAGGTGGGTTTTGGACTCCTTTTCGACTTTTTGCTTAAGTGTTGGTCAGTTTTACCTACGCGCTGATAACTTGGCATCCGTATGTCAGAATCGAGTTCCATAAGTTGTAATGCATGTCTAATACCGACGCAGTGTTATGTACGTGTTTGCATGTCATTATGAGGGTTGAGGCGGTTCTGGCCTCTTTTTCGACTTTTTCCCTAAGTTTTGGTCAGTTTTACATACGGGCTGATAACTCGACCTTCGTATATCAGAATCTAGTCCCGTAAGTTGTAATGCATGCCAAACACCTACGCGGTGCCATGCATGTGTTTGCGCGTCGTTATGACGGCCAAGGGAGTTTTTGCCCCTTTTTCGACTTTTTGCCTAAGTGTTGGTCAGTTTTGCCTACAGGCTGATAGCTCGGCCTCCGTATGTCGGAATTGAGTCCCTTAAGTTGTAATGCGTTCCTAATACCTACGCGGTACTATGTACATGTTTGCATATCGTTACGACGGTCGAGGCTGGTTTTGACCTCTTGTTCGACTTTTAGCCTAAGTGTTGTTCAGTTTTGCCTACGGGCTGATAACTCGGCCTCCGTAAGTCAGAATCAAGACCCATAAGTTGTAACACATGCCTAATACCCACGCGGTTCTATATATGTGTTTGCGTGTCGTTACGACTGCCGAGGTTTTTTTTGGCCTCTTTTTTGACTTTTTGCCTAAGTGTTGGTCAGTTTTGCCTACGGGCTGATAACTCGGGCTCCGTATGTCGGAATTGAGTCCCGTAAGTTGTAACGTATGCTTAATACCTACGCGGTGCTATGTATGTGTTAGCGTATCGTTACGACGGCCGAGGCGGGTTTTGGCCTCTTTTTTAACTTTTTAGCTAAGTGTTGGTTAGTTTTATTTACGGGCTGATAACTCGGCCTCCGTAAGTCGAAATCGAATCCCGTAAGTTGTAACGCGTGCCTAATACCTACGTGGTGCTATATACGAGTTTTCGTATCGTTTCAACGGCCGATGCGAGTTTTGGCCTCTTTTTCGATTTTTGTGCCTAAGTGTTGGTCAGATTTGTCTACGGGCTGATAACTCGGCCTCCGTAAGTCTGAATCGAGTCCCGTAAGTTGTAACACGTGCCTAATACCTGCGCAGTGCTATGTACGTGTTTGCGTGTCATTACGACGGCCGAGATGGGTTTTGGCTTCTTTTTTGACTTTTTCCCTAAGTGTTGGTCAGTTTATCCTACGAACTGATAACTCGGCCTCCGTAAGTCAGAATTGAGTCTCGTAAGTTATAACGCGTGCCTAATACCTACGCGGTGCTATGCAGGCGTTTGCATGTCATTACAATGGCCGAGTCGGGTTTTGGCGTCTTTTTTATCTTTTTACCCAAGTGTTGGTCAATTTTGCCTACGGACTGACAACTTGGCCTACGTATGTGGAAATCGAGTCCCGTAAGTTGTAGCACATGCCTAATACATGCGCGGTGCTATGTATGTGTTTGCATGTCATTACGACGGCCGAGACATGTTTTGGCCTCTTTTTTTACTTTTTGCCTAAGTATTGTGCAGTTTTCCCTACGGGTTGATAACTCGGCCTCCGTAAGTCATAATTGAGTCTCCTAAGTTATAACGCGTGCCTAATACCCACGCGGTGCTATGTATGTGTTAGCATGTTGTTACGACGGCCGAGGTGGGTTTTGGCCTCTTTTTCGACTTTTTGCTTAAGTGTTGTTCAGTTTTGCGTACGGGCTGATAACTCGGCCTCCGTTTGTCGGAATCGAGTCTCGTAAGTTGTAATGCGTGCCTAATACCTACGCGGTACTATGCACGTGTTTGCTTGTTGTTACGACGGCCGAGGCGGGTTTTGGCCTCTTTTTCGACATTTTGACCAAGTGTTGGTCAGTTTTGCCTACGGGTTGATAACTCGGCCTCTGTAAGTCGGAATCGAGCCCCGTAAGTTCTAACACGTGCCTAATACCTACACGGTTCTATGTTCATATTTGCGTGTCTTTAGGACTGCCGAGGCGAGTTTTGGCCTCTTTTTTGACTTCTTGCCTAAGTGTTGGTCAGTTTTACCTACGGGCTGATAACTTGGCCTCCGTAAGTTAGAATTGAGTCCCATAAGTTGTAATACGTGCCTAATAACTACGTTGTGCAATGTATGTGTGTGCATATTGTTACGACGGTCGAGGTGGGTTTTGGCCTCTTTTTCGACTCTTTGCTTAAGTGTTGGCGAGTTTTGCCTACGGGCTGATAACTCGGCCTCCGTAAGTCGGAATCGAGTCTCGTAACTTGTAACGAGTGCCTAATACCTACGCGGTGCTATGTATGTCTTTGTGTGTAGTTACGACGGCCGAGGCGGGTTTTAGTCTCTTTTTTGACTTTTTACCTAAATGTTGTTTTGTTTTGCTTCCGGGCTGATAACTCGGCCTTCGTAAGTCAGAATTGAGTCCCGTAAGTTATAACGCATGCCTAATACCCATGCAGTGTTATGCATGTCTTTGCGTGTTGTTACGACGGTCGATGTGAGTTTTGGCTTCTTTTTGCCTAAGAGTTGGTCAGTTTTGCCTACAGGTAGATAGCTCGGCCTCCGTATGTCGGAATCGAGACCCTTAAGTTGTAATGCTTGACTAATACCTACGTGTTGCTATGTACGTATTTGCATATCGTTACGACGGTCGAGGTTGGTTTTGGCCTCTTGTTCGACTTTTAGCCTAAGTGTTGTTCAGTTTTGCCTATGGGCTGATAACTCGGCCTCCGTAAGTCAGAATCAAGATCCATAAGTTGTAATACATGCCTAATACCCACGCGGTTCTTTGTATGTGTTTGCGTGTCGTTACGACTGCCGAGGTCGTTTTTAGCCTCTTTTTTGACTTTTTGCCTAAGTGTTGGTCAGTTTTACCTACGGGCTGATAACTTGGCCTCTGTAAGTCGGAATCGAGTCATGTAAGTTCTAACACGTGTCTAATACCTACACGGTACTATGTTCATGTTTGCGTGTCTTTACGACTGCCGAGGCGGGTTTTGGCCTCTTTTTTGACTTCTTGCCTAAGTGTTGGTCAGTTTTACCTACGGGCTGATAACTTGGCCTCCGTAAGTAAGAATTGAGTCACGTAAGTTATAGCACGTGCCTAATACCGATGTTGTGCTATGTATCTGTGTGCGTGTTGTTACGACGGTCGAGGCGGGTTTTGGCCTCTTTTTCGACTTTCTGCCTAAGTGTTGTCGAGTTTTGCCTACGGGCTGATAACTCGGCCTCCGTAAGTCATAATTGAGTCCCGTAAGTTGTAACGAGTGTCTAATACCTACGCGGTGCTATGTATGTGTTTGCGTGTCGTTAACACGGCCGAGGCGGGTTTTGGCCTCTTTTTTGACTTTTTACCTAAATGTTGTTCAGTTTTGCTTATGGGCTGATAACTCAGCCTCCGTAAGTCAGAATTGAGTCCCGTAAGTTATAGCGCATGCCTAATACCCATGCAGTGCTATGTATGTATTTGCGTGTTGTTACGACGGCCAAGGTGGGTTTTGGCCTCTTTTTCGACTTTTTGCCTAAGTGTTGGTCAGTTTTGCCTACGGGCTGATAACGGCCTCCGTATGTCGAAATCGGATACCGTAAGTTGTATTGCATGCATAATACCTACGCGGTGCTATGTATGTGTTTGCGTATCGTTACGATGGCTGAGGCGGGTTTTGACCTCTTTTTTAACTTTTTACGTAAGTGTTGGTCAGTTTTGTCTACGAGCTGATAACTCGGTCTACGTAAATCAGAATCGAGTCCCGTAAGTAGTAACGCGTGCCTAATACCTACACGGTGATATGTGCGTGTTTGCGTGTCGTTACGACGGCCGAGGCGGGTTTTGGCCTCTTTTTTTGACTTTTTACCTAAGTGTTGGTTAGTTTTGCCTACGGGCTGATAACTCGGCCTCCGTAGTTTGGAATCGAGTCCCGTAAGTTTTAACGCGTGCCTAATACCTACGCGGTACTATGCATGTGTTTTCGTGTCGTTACAACGGCCGAGGCGGGTTTTGGCCTCTTTTTTAACTTTTTACCTAAGTGTTGGTCAGTTTTGCCTACGGGCTGATAACTCGGCCTCCGTAAGTCTGAATCGGGTCCCGTAAGTTGTAACACATGCCTAATACCTACGTGGTGCTATATATGTTTTTGCGTGTTGTTATGACGGCCGAGGCGGGTTTTGGCCTCTTTTTCGACTTTTTGCCTAAGTGTTGGTCAGTTTTGGCTACGGGCTGATAACTCGGCCTCCGTAAGTTGGAATCGAGTCGCATAAGTTGTAACGCGTGCCTAATACCTACGCGGTACTATGCACGTGTTTGCGTGTTGTTACGACGGCCGAGACGGGTTTTGACCTCTTTTTCAACTTTTGACCTATATGTTGGTCAGTTTTGCCTACGGACTGATAACTCGGCCTCCGTAAGTTGGAATTGAGTCCCGTAAGTTATAACGAGTGCCTAATACTTACGCGGTGCTATGTATGTGTTTGCGTATCGTTACGACGGCCGAGGCGGGTTTTGGCCTCTTTTTTGACATTTTACCTAAATGTTGTTCAGTTTTGCTTACGGACTGATAACTCGGCCTCCGTAAGTCAGAATTGACTCCCGTATATTATAACGCGTGCCTAATACTCATGCAGTACTATGTATGTATTTGCGTGTTGTTACGACGGCCGAGGTGGGTTTTGGCGTCTTTTTCGAGTTTTTACCTAAGTGTTGGTCAGTTTTGCCTACAGGCTGATAACTCGGCCTCCGTATGTCGTAATTGAGTCCCGTAAGTTGTAATGAATGCCTAATACCTATGCGGTGCTATGCATGTGTTTGCGTATCGTTACGATGAATGAGGCGGGTTTTGGTCGCTTTTTCGACTTTTTACCTAAGTGTTGGTCAGTTTTGCCTACGGGCCGATAACTCGGCCTCCGTAAGTCAGAATCGAGTTCCGTAAGTTGTAACGCATGCCTAATACCTACGCGGTACTATGTACGAGTTTGCGTGACATTACGACGGCCGAGGCGGGTTTTAGCCTCTTTTTTGATTTTTTACCTAAGTATTTGTCAGTTTTGCATACGGGCTATTAACTCGGCCTACGTAAGTTGGAATCGAGTCCCGTAAGTTTTAACGTGTGCCTAATACCTATGCGGTACTATGCATGTATTTTCGTGTCGTTACAACGGCCGAGGCGGGGTTTGGCCTCTTTTTTAACTTTTTACCTAAGTGTTGGTCAGTTTTGCCTACGGGCTAATAACTCGGCCTCCGTTAGTCGGAATCGAGTAACATATATTGTAATGCGTGCCTAATATCTATATTGTACTATGTATGTGTTTGCGTGTTGTTACGACGGTCGATACGAGTTTTGGCCTCATTTTTAACTTTTTGCCTAAGTGTTGGCGAGTTTTGCATACGGACTGATAACTCGGCCTCCGTAAGTCGGAAATTAGTCCCGTAAGTTGTAATGTGTGCCTAGTACCTACGCGGTGCTATGTATGTGTTTACGTGTTGTTACGACGGCCGAGGTGGTTTTGGCTTTTTTTTCGACTTTTTGCCTAAGTGTTAGTCAGTTTTGACTACGGGCTGATAACTCGGCCTCGGTAAGTTGGAATCGCGTTTCGTAAGTTGTAACGCGTGCCGAATACCTACGCGGTACTATGCACGTGTTTGCGTGTTGTTACGACGGCCGAGGCGGGTTTTAACCTCTTTTTCGATATTTTGCATAATTGTTGGTCAGTTTTGCCTACGGGCTGGTAACTCGGCCTCCGTAAGTTGGAATCGAGTTCCATAAGTTGTAACGCGTGTCTAATACCTACGTTGTGCTATGTATGTGTTTGTGTGTCATTATGACGACCGAGACAGGTTTTGGCCTCTTTTTTAACTTTTTGCCTAAGTATTGGTCAATTGTTACGATGGCCGAGGCGGGTTTTGGACTCTTTTTCGACTTTTTGTCAAAGTGTTGGTCAGTTTTGCCTACGTACTGATAACTCGGCCTATGTAAGTCGGAATCGAGTCCCATATGTTGTAACGCATGCCTAATACCTACGCGGTTCTAGGTACCTGTTTGCGTGTCGTTATGAATACCGAGGCGGGTTTTGGCCTCTTTTTCCACTTTTTGTGTAAGTGTTAGTCAGTTTTGCCTACGGGCTGATAAGTCGGCCTCCATAAATCGGAATAGAGTCCCACAAGTTGTAACACGTGCCTAATACCTACGTGGTGCTATGTACGTGTTTGCGTGTCCTTACGACGGCTTAGGCTGGTTTTGGCCTCTTTTTCGACTTTTTGCCTAAGTGTTGGTCTGTTTTGACTACGGGCTAATAACTCGGCCTCCGTAAGTCGGAATCGAGTTTCGTAAGTTGTAACGCGTGCCTAATACCTACGTGGTGTTATGTATGTGTTTACGTGTCATTACGATGACTGAGACATGTTTTGACCTCTTTTTTGACTTTTTGCCCAAGTGTTAGTCAGTTTTACCTACGGGCTGATAATTCGGCCTCCGTAAGTCGGAATCGAGTCCCGTCAGTTGTAACGCGTGCCTAATACATACGCGGTTCTATGTACTTCTTTGTGTATCGTTACAACGGCCGAGGCGGATTTTGGCCCTTTTTTTGACTTTTTGCCTAAGTGTTGGTCAGTTTTGCCTACAGGCTAATAACTCGGCCTCCGTAAGTCGAAATCGAGTTCCATAATTTGTAACACATGTCTAATAACTACACGGTGCTATATACATGTTTGAGTGTCGTTATGACGGCCGAGGGGTTTTGACCTCTTTTTTGAGTTTTTGCCTAAGTGTTGGTCAGTTTTGCCTACGGGATGATAACTCGGCCTCCGTAAGCTGTAACGCGTGCCTAATACCTACGTGGTGCTATGTACATATTTGTGTGTCATTACGACGGCCGAAGCTAATTTTGGCCACTTTTTTGACTTTTTTCCTAAGTGTTAGTCAGTTTTGCCAATGGGCTGATAACTCGGCCTCCGTAAGTCAGAATCGAGTTCTGTAAGTTGTAACGCTTGCCTAATTCCTACGCGGTGCTATGTATTAGTTTGCGTCTCATTACAACAGTCGAGACGGGTTTTTGGCATCTTTTTCGAATTTTTGCCTAAGTGTTGGTCAATTTTGCCTACGGCCTGATAACTCGGCCTCTGTAAGTCGGAATCGAGTCCCGTAAGTTGTAACGCGTGCCTAATACCTACGCGGTGATATATATGTGTTTGCGTGTCGTTACTACAGTCGAGGTGAGTTTTGGCCTCTTTTTCGACTTTTTGCCTAATTGTTGGTCAGTTTTGCCTACGGGCTGATAACTCGACCTCTGTTCGTCGGAATCGAGTCCCGTAAGTTGTAACGTATGCCTAATAACTACGCGGTGTTATGTATGTGTTTGCGTATCATTACGATGGCCGAGACGGGCTTTGGCTTCTTTTTTGACTTTTTACCTAAGTGTTGGTTAGTTTTGTCTACGGGCTGATAACTCGGCCTCCGTAAGTCGGAATCGAGTCCCGTAAGTTGTAACGCGTGTCTAATACCTACGCGGTGCTATGTACGAGTTTCTGTATCGTTAGAACCACCGAGGCGGATTTTGGGCTCTTTTTCTACTTTTTGCCTAAGTGTTGGTCAGTTTTGCCTACGGGCTGATAACTCGGCCTCCGTAAGCTGGAATCGAGTCCCGTAAGTTGTAACGCGTGTCTAATACCTACGCAATACTATGTAAGCATTTGTGTGCCATTACGACGGCCGAGACGGGTTTTGGCCTCTTTTTTGACTTTTCGTATATGTATTGGTCAGTTTTGCTTACGGGCTTATAACTTGGCCTCCGTATGTCAGAATCAAGTCTCGTAAGTTGTAATACGTGCCTAATACCTACGCGGTACTATATATACATGTTTACGTATTGTTACGATGTCCGAGGCAGTTTTGGTCGCTTTTTTGACGTTTTGCAGTCAGTTTTGCCTACGGGCTGATAACTCGTCCTATGTAAGTCGGAATTGAGTCCCATAAGTTGTAACGCATGCCTAATATCTATGCAGTGTAATGTATGTGTTTGCGTGTCGTTATGAAGGCCGAGGCGGGTTTTGGCCTCTTTTTCTACTTTTTGCCTAAGTGTTAGTCAGTTTTACCTACGGGCTGATAAGTCGGCCTCCGTAAATCGGAATCGAGTCCCACAAGTTATAACACGTGCCTAATACCTTCATAGTGCTATGTACGTGTTTGCGTGTCCTTACGACGGCTGAGGCTGGTTTTGGCCTCTTTTTCGACTTTTTGCCTAAGTGTTGGTCTGTTTTGACTACGGGCTAATAACTCGGCCTCCGTAAGTCGGAATCATGTTTCGTAAGTTGTAACGCGTGCCTAATACCTACGTGGTGCTATGTATATGTTTACATGTCATTACGATGACTGAGATAAGTTTTGGCCTCTTTTTTGACTTTTTGCCCAAGTGTTAGTCAGTTTTACCAACGGGCTGATAACTCGGCCTCCGTAAGTCGGAATCGAGTCCCGTCAGTTGTAACGTGTGCCTAATACATACGCGATACTATGTACTTCTTTGAGTATCATTACAACGGCCGAGGCGGGTTTTGGCCCTTTTTTTTGACTTTTTGCCTAAGTGTTGGTCAGTTTTGCCTACAGGCTAATAACTCGGCCTCCGTAAGTCGAAATCGAGTCCCATAATTTGTAACACATGTCTAATAACTACACGGTGCTATAAACATGTTTGATAGTCGTTAAGACGGTCGAGGCGGGTTTTGACCTCTTTTTTGAGTTTTTGCCTAAGTGTTGGTCAGTTTTGCCTACGGACTGATAACTCGGCCTCCGTAAGTCGAAATTGAGTCCCGTAACTTGTAACGCGTGCCTAATATCTAAGCGATGCTATGTACTTTTTTAAGTATCGTTACAATGGCCAAGGCGGGTTTTGGCCACTTTTTTGACTTTTTGCCTAAGTGTTGGTCAGTTTTGCCTACGGGCTGATAACTCGGCCTATGTAAGTCAGAATTGAGTCCCGTAAGTTGTAACACGTTCCTAATACCTACACGGTGCTATATACGTAAATTGTAATGTGTGCCTAATGCCTACATGGTGCTATGTATATGTTTGTGTGTCATTACGACGGCCGAGCCTATTTTGGCCTCTTTTTTGACTTTTTACCCAAATGTTGGTAAATTTTGCCAATGGGATGATAACTCGGCCTTCGTAAGTCAGAATCGAGTCCTGTAAGTTGTAACGCGTGCCTAATTTCTACGCGGTGCTATATATTAGTTTGCGTCTCATTACGAGGGTCGAGACTGGTTTTTGGCATCTTTTTCGACTTTTTACATAAGTGTTGGTCAGTTTAGCCTACGGGCTGATAACTCGGCCTCCGTAAGTCGGAATCAAGTCCCGTAAGTTGTAACGCGTGCCAAATACCTACGCGGTGCTATGTATGTGTTTACGTGTCGTTACGATGACTGAGATGGGTTTTGGCCTTTTTTTTAACTTTTTGCCTAAGTGTTAGTCAGTTTTGTCTACAGACTGATAACTCGGCCTCCGTAAGTCGGAATCGAGTTCCGTAACTTGTAACGCGTGCCTAATATCTACGCGATGCTATGTACTTTTTTAAGTATCGTTACAACTGCCAAGGCGGGGTTTGGCCTCTTTTTTGACATTTTGCCTAAGTGTTGGTCAGTTTTGCCTACGGGCTGATAACTCGGCCTATGTAAGTCAAAATTGAGTCCCGTAAGTTGTAACACGTACCTAATACCAACACGGTGCTATATACGTGTTTGCGTGTCGTTATGACGGTCGAGGCGGGTTTTGGCCTCTTTTTCGAGTTTTTGCCTAAGTGTTTGTCAGTTTTGCCTACGGGCTGATAACTCGGCCTCCGTAAGTCGAAATTGAGTCCCGTAAGTTGTAACGCGTGCCTAATCCCTACGTGGTGCTATGTATATGTTTGTGTGTCATTAAGACGACCGTGCCTATTTTGGCCTCTTTTTGACTTTTTGCCAAGTGTTGGTAAAATTTGCCAATGGGCTGATAACTCAGCCTTCGTAAGTCAGAATCAAGTCCTTTAAGTTGTAACACGTGCCTAATTCCTACGCGGTCCTATGTATTAGTTTGCGTCTCATTACGAGGGTCAAGACTGGTTTTTGGCATCTTTTTCGACTTTTTGCATAAGTGTTGGTCAGTTTTGCCTACGGGCTGATAACTCGGCCTCTGTAAGTCGGAATCAAGTCCCGTAAATTGTAACGCGTGCCAAATACCTACGCGGTGTTATGTATGTCTTTGTGTGTCGTTACTACAGCCGAGGTGAGTTTTGGCCTCTTTTTCGAGTTTTTGCCTAATTGTTGGTTAGTTTTGCCTACGGGCTAATAACTCGGCCTCTGTCCGTTGGAATTGAGTCCCATAAGTTGTAACGCATGCCTAATATCTACGCGGTGCTATGTATGTGTTTGCATATCATTACGATGGCCGAAGCGGGTTTTGGCTTCTTTTTTGACTTTTTACCTAAGTGTTAGTTAGTTTTGCCTACGGGCTGATAACTAGACCTCCATAAATCGGAATCGAGTCCCGTAAATTTTCGCACGTGCCTAATACCTACGCGGTGCTATGTACGTGTTTTCGTATCGTTACAACGGCCGAGGTGGGTTTTGGCCACTTTTTCGACTTTTACCCCAAATGTTGGTCAGTTTTGCCTACGGGTTGATAACTCGGTCTCCGTAAGTCAGAATCGAGTCCCGTAAGTTGTAACGCGTGTATAATACCTACGTGGTCCTAGTTATGTATATGCGTTTCGTTACTACTGCCAAGGTGAGTTTTGGCCTTTTTTTCGACTTTTTGCCTAAGTGTTGCTCAGTTTTTCCGTAAGTTGTAATGCGTGCCTAATACCTACGCGATGCTATGTATGTGTTTGGGTGTCGTTACGATGTCCGAGGCGAGTTTTGGCCTCTTTTTTGACTTTTTGCCTAAGTGTTGGTCAGTTTTGCCTACGGGCTGATAACTCGGCCTCCGTAAGTCAGAATCGAGTAACATATATTGTAACGCGTGCTTAATACCTACATTGTGCTATGTTTGTGTTTGCGTATTGTTACAACGGTCGAGGCGGGTTTTGGCCTCTTTTTTGACTTTTTGCCTAAGTGTTGGCGAGTTTTGCCTACGGACTGATAACTCAGCCTCCGTAAGTCGGAAATTAGTCCCGTAAGTTGTAACGTTTGCCTAATACCTATGCGGTGCTATGTATGTGTTTACGTTTTGTGTCGACGGCCGAGGTGGGTTTCGGCCTCTTTTTCGACTTTTTGCCTAAGTGTTGGTCAGTTTTGGCTACGGGCTGATAACTCGGCCTCCGTAAGTTGGAATCGAGTCCCGTAAGTTGTAACATGTGGCTAATATCTACGCGTGCCTAATATCTACGCGGTGCTATATATGTGTTTGCGTGTCGTTACTACAACCAAGGAAAGTTTTGGCCTCTTTTTTGACCTTTTGCCTAAGTGTTGGTCAGTTTTGCCTATGGGCTGATAACTCGGCCTCCGTCTGTCGGAATCGAGTCCCGTAAGTTATAATGCGTGCCTAATACCTACACGATGCTATGTATGTGTTTGCGTATCGTTACGATGGCCGAGGCGAGTTTTGGTCTCTTTTTTGACTTTTTGCCTAAGTGTTGGTCAGTTTTGCCTACGGGCTGATAACTCGGCCTCCGTAAGTCGAAATTGAGTTTCGTAAGTTATAACGCGTGCCTAATACCTATGCGGTGCTATGCACGAGTTTCTGTCTCATTATAATAGCTGAGGCGGGTTTTGGACTCTTTTTCGACTTTTTGCCTAATTTTGGTCAGTTTTGCATACGAGCTGATAACTCGGCCTCCGTAAATCAGAATCGAGTCCCGTAAGTAGTAACGCGTTCCTAATACCTACACGGTGATATGTACGTGTTTCCGTGTCGTTACGTCGGCTGAGGCGGATTTTGGCCTCTTTTTGACTTTTTACCTAAGTGTTGGTCAGTTTTGCCTACGGGCTGATAACTCGCCCTCCGTAAGTTGGAATCGGGTCCAGTAAGTTTTAACGCATGCCTAATACCTACACAGTACTATGCATGTGTTTTCGTGTCGTTACAACGGCCGAGACGGGTTTTGTCCTCTTTTTTAATTTTTTACCTAATTGTTGGTCAGTTTTGCCTACGGGCTAATAACTCGGCCTCCGTAAGTCAAAATCGAGTAACATATATTGTAACGCGTGCTTAATACCTACATTGTGCTATGTTTATGTTTGCGTGTTGTTACGACGGTCGAGGCGGGTTTTGGTCTCTTTTTTGACTTTTTGCCTAAGTGTTGGCGAGTTTTGCCTACGGACTGATAACTCAGCCTCCGTAAGTCGGAAATTAGTCCCGTAAGTTGTAACGTGTGCCTAATACCTACGCGGTGCTATGTATGTGTTTACGTGTTGTGACGACGGCCGAGGTGGGTTTCGGCCTCTTTTTCGACTTTTTGCCTAAGTGTTGGTCAGTTTTGGCTACGAGCTGATAACTCGGCCTCCGTAAGTTGGAATCGAGTCCCGTAAGTTGTAACATGTGCTTAATACCTACCCGTGCCTAATATCTACGCGGTGCTATATATGTGTTTGCGTGTCGTTACTACAACCAAGGAGAGTTTTGGCCTCTTTTTTGACCTTTTGCCTAAGTGTTGGTCAGTTTTGCCTATGGGCTGATAACTCGGCCTCCGTCTGTCGGAATCGAGTCCTGTAAGTTATAATGCGTGCCTAATACCTACACGATGCTATGTATGTGTTTGCGTGTCGTTACGATAGTCGAGGCGAGTTTTGGTCTCTTTTTTGACTTTTTGCCTAAGTGTTGGTCAGTTTTGCCTACGGGCTGATAACTCGGCCTCCGTATGTCGGAATCCAGTCCCGTAAGTTGTAACATATATCTAATACCTACGTGGTGTTATGTATGTGTTTGCGTATCATTACGATGGCCGAGTCGAGTTTTGGCTTCTTTTTTGACTTGTTACCTAAGTGTTACTTAGTTTTGCCTACAGGCTGATAACTCGTCCTTCGTACGTCTGAATCTAGTCCCGTAAGTTGTAACGCGTGCTTAATACCTACGCGGTGCTGTGTACGAGTTCTTGTGGATTTTGGCCTCTTTTTCTAGTTTTTGCCTAAGTGTTAGTCAGTTTTGCCTACGGGCTGATAACTCGCCCTCCGTCTGACGGAATTGAGTCCCGTAAGCTGTAATGCGTGCCTAATACCTACGCGTTGATATGTATGTGTTTTCTTGTCATTACGATGGCTGAGGTGAGTTTTGGCCTCTTTTTCGACTTTTTGCCTAAGTGTTGGTCAATTTTGCCTGCGGGCTGATAACTCGGCCTCCGTATGTCGGAATCGAGTCCCGTAAGTTGTAACACATGCCTAATACCTACGCGGTAATATGTATGTGATTGCACGTCATTACGACGGCCGAGGTGGGTTTTGGCTGCTTTTTTGACTTTTTACCTAAGTGTTAATTTGTTTTGCCTACGGGCTGATAACTCGGCCTCCGTAAATTGGAATCGAGTCCCGTAAGTTGTAACGCGTGTCTAATACATACGCGGTGCTATGTACGAGTTTCCATATCGTTACAACGGCCGAGGTGGGTTATGGCCTCTTTTTCGACTTTTTCCCCAAATATTGGCCAGTTTTGCCTACGGGTTGATAACTCGGTATCCGTAAGTCGGAATTAAGTCCCGTAAGTTGTATCGCGTGCCTAATACCTACGCGGTGCTATGCATATATTTGCGTGTCGTTACAATGGCCGATGCGGGTTTTGGCCTCTTTTTTAACTTTTTACCTAAGTGTTGGTCAATTTTGAATACGGGCTAATAACTCGGTCTACGTATCTCAGAATCGAGTCCCGTAAGTTGTAACGCATGCCTAAAACATACGCGGTACTATGTATATATTTTTATGTCGTTACGACGGTCGAGGCATGTTTTGGCCTCTTTTTTGATTTTTTACCTAAATGTTGTTCAGTTTTGCTTACGGGCAGATAACTCGGCCTCCGTAAGTCAGAATTGAGTCCCGTAAGTTATAACGCATGCCTAATACCCATGCAGTGCTATGTGTGTCTTTACGTGTTGTTACGACGGCTGAGGCGGGTTTTGACCTCTTTTTCGAAATTTTCCTAAGTATTGGTCAGTTTTGCCTACGGGCTGATAACTCGGCCTCCGTAAGTCGGAATCGAGTCCCGTAAGTTGTATCACGTGTCTAATACTTACGCAATGCTATGTATGCGTTTGTGTGTCATTACGACGGCCGAGACGGGTTTAGACCTCTTTTTTGACTTTTTGCTTAAGTATTAGTCAGTTTTGTCTACGGGCTGATAACTTGGCCTCCGTATGTCAGAATCGAGTCCCGTAAGTTGTAACGCGTGCCTAATACTTACGCCGTGTTATATACATGTTTGCGTATTGTTACGATGGCCGAGGCGGTTTTGGCCTCTTTTTCGACGTTTTGCCTAAGTATTGGTCAGTTTTACCTACGGGCTGATAATTCGGCATATGTAAGTCGGAATCGAGTCCCATAAGTTGTAACGCATGCCTAATACCTACGCAGTGCGATGTACGTGTTTGCGTGTCGTTATAAAGGCCGAGGCGAGTTTTGGCCTCTTTTTCGACTTTTTGCCTAAGTGTTAGTCAGTTTTGCCTACGGGCTGATAAGTCGGGCTCCGTAAATCGGAATCGAGTCCCACAAGTTGTAACACGTGCCTAATACCTACGTGGTGCTATGTACGTGTTTGCGTGTCCTTACGACGGTCGAAGCTGGTTTTGGCCTCTTTTTCGACTGTTTGCCTAAGTGTTGGTCAGTTTTGCCTACGGGCAAATAACTCGGCCTCTGTAAGTTAGATTCGAGTTCTGTAAGTTGTAACGTGTGCCTAATACCTACACGGTGCTATGTATGTGTTTACGTGTCGTTACGATGACTGAGACAGGTTTTGCCCTCTTTTTAAACTTTTTGCCTAAGTGTTAGTCAGTTTTGCCTACGGGCTGATAACTCGGCCTCCGTAAGTCGGAATCGAGTCCCGTAACTTGTAACGCATGCCTAATATCTACGTGGTTCTATGTACATCTTTGCGTTTCGTTACAACGGCCGAGGCGGGTTTTGGCCTCTTTTTTGACTTTTTCCCTAAGTGTTTGTTAGTTTTGCCTACGGGCTGATAACTCGGCCTATGTAAGTCAGAATTGAGTCCCGTAAGTTGTAACACGTGCCTATTACCTTCACGGTACTATATACGTGTTTGCGTGTCATTATGACTGTCGAGGCGGGTTTTGGCCTCTTTTTCGTGTTTTTGCCTAAGTGTTTGTCAGTTTTGCCTACGGGCTGATAACTCGGCCTCCGTAAGTCAAAATTGAGTCCCGTAAGTTGTAACGCGTGCCTAATGTCTACGTCGTACTATGTATATGTTTGTGTGTCATTACGACGACCGAGGCTAATTTTGGCCTCTTTTTTAACTTTTTGCCTAAGTGTTGGTCAGTTTTGTCAATGGGCTGATAACTCGGCCTTCGTAAGCCAGAATCGAGTCCTGTAAGTTGTAACGCGTGCCTAATTCCTACGCGGTGTTATGTATTAGTTTGCGTCTCATTACGACGGTCGAGACTGGTTTTTGGCATCTTTTTCGACTTTTTGCATAAGTGTTGGTCAGTTTTGCCTACGGGCTGATAACTCGGCCTCCGTAAGTCAGAATCGAGTCCCGTAATTTGTAACAGGTGTCAAATACCTACGTGGTGCTATGTATGTGTTTGCGTGTCGTTATTACAGCCAAGGTGAGTTTTGGCCTCTTTTTTGACTTTTTACCTAACTATTGGTCAGTTTTACCTACGGGCTGATAACTCGGCCTCCGTCAGTTGGAAACGAGTCCCGTAAGTTTTAATGCGTGCCAAATACCTACGTGATGCTATGTTTGCGTGTCGTTACGATGGCCGAGGCGAGTTTCGGCCACTTTTTCGACTTTTTGCCTAAGTATTGGTCAGTTTTGCCTACGGGCTGATAACTCGGCCTCCGTAAGTCGAAATTGAGTCCCGTAAGTTGTAACGTGTGCCTAATGTCTACATGGTTCTATGTATATGTTTGTGTGTTATTACGACGGCCGAGGCTAATTTTGGTCTCTTTTTTGACTTTTTGCCTAAGTGTTGGTCAGTTTTGCCAATGGGCTGATAACTCGGCCTCCGTAAGTTAGAATCAAGTTCCATAAGTTGTAACGCGTGTCTAATTCCTACGCGGTGCTATGTATTAGTTTGCGTCTTATTACGACGGTCGAGACTAGTTTTTGGCATCTTTTTCGACTTTTTGCCTAAGTGTTGGTCAGTTTTGCCTACGGGCTAATAACTCGGCCTCCGTAAGTCGGAATCGAGTCTCGTAAATTGTAACGCATGCCAAATATCTACGCGGTGCTATGTATGTGTTAGCGTGTCGTTACTACAGCCGAGGTGAGTTTTGGCCTCTTTTTCGACTTTTTGCCTAACTATTGGTCAGTTTTACCTACGGGCTGATAACTCGACCTCCGTCTGTCGGAATCTAGTCCCGTAAGTTGTAATGCGTGCCTAATACCTACGTGATGCTATGTATGTGTTTGCGTGTCGTTACGATGGCCGAGGCGAGTTTCAGCCACTTTTTCAACTTTTTGCCTAAGTGTTGGTCAGGTTTGACTACGGGCTGATAACTCGGCCTCCGTATGTTGGAATCGAGTCCCGTACATTGTAATGTATGTCTAATACCTACGCGGTGCTATTTATGTTTTTGCGTATCATTACGATGGCCGAGGCGGGTTTTAGCTTCTTTTTTGACTTTTTACCTACGTGTTAGTTAGTTTTGCTTACGGGCTAATAACTCGGCCTCCGTAAGTCGGAATCAAGTCCCTTAAGTTGTAACGCATGCTTAATACATACGCCATGCTATGTACTAGTATTTGTATCGTTACAACGGCCGAGGTGGATTTTGGCCTCTTTTTCTACTTTTTGGCTGAGTGTTGGTCTGTTTTGCCTACGGGCTGATAACTCGGCCTCCGTCTGTCGGAATCGAGTCCCGTAAGTTGTAATTCATGCATAATACCTACACGATGCTATGTATGTGTTTGCGTGTTGTTACGATAGCCGATGCGAGTTTTGGCCTCTTTTTCGACTTTTCGCCTAAGTGTTGGTCAGTTTTGTCTACGGGCTGATAACTCGGCCACCGTATGTCGGAATCGAGTCCCGTAAGTTGTAACATATGCCTAATACCTACGCGATGCTATGTATGTGTTTCCGTATCATTACGATGGCCGAGGCGGGTTTTGGCTTCTTTTTTGTCTTTTTACCTAAGTGTTAGTTAGTTTTGCCTACGGGCTGATAACTCGGCCTCCGTAAATCAGAATCGAGTCCCATAAGCTGTAACGCGTTCCTAATACCTACACGGTGCTATGTACGAGTTTCCGTATCGTTACAACGGCCGAGGTGGGTTTTGGCCTCGTTTTTGACTTTTTCCCCAAATATTGGTCAGTTTTGCCTACGGGCTGATAACTTGGCCTCCGTAAGTCAGAATTGAGTTCCGTAAGTTATAACGCGTGCCTAATACCTACGCGGTTCTATGCATATATTTGCGTGTCGTTAAAATGGTCGATGCAGGTTTTGGCCTCTTTTTTAACTTTTTACCTAAGTGTTGGTCAATTTTGCATACGGGCTTATAATTCGGTCTACGTATGTCAGAATTTAGTCCCGTAAGTTTTAACGCATGCCTAATACATACGCGGTACTATGTATGTGTTTTTATGTCGTTACGATGTCCGAGGCATGTTTTGGCCTCTTTTTTGACTTTTTACCTAAATATTGTTCAGTTTTACTTACGGGCTAATAACTCGGCCTCCGTATGTCAGAATTGAGTCTCGTAAGTTATAACGCGTGCCTAATACCCATGCAGTGCTACGTACGTCTTTGCGTGTTGTTACGTCGGCCGAAGTGGGTTTTGGCCTCTTTTTCGAGTTTTTGCCCAAGTGTTGGTCAGTTTTGCCTACGGGCTGATAACTCGGCCTCCGTATGTCGAAATCGATTCCCGTAAGTTGTAATGTATGCCTAATACTTACGCGGTACTATGTATGTGTTTGCGTATCGTTACGATGGTTGAAGCGGGTTTTGGCCTCTTTTTTGACATTTTACCTAAGTGTTGGTCAGTTTTGCCTACGGGCTGATAACTTGGCCTCCGTATGTCAGAATCGAGTCCTGTAAGTTGTAATGCGTGCCTAATACTTACGCCATGCTATATACATGTTTGCGTATTGTTACGATGGTCGAGGCGGTTTAGGCCTCTTTTTCGACGTTTTGCCTAAGTGTCGGTCAGTTTTGTCTACGGACTGATAATTCGACCTATGTAAGTCAGTATCGAGTCCCATAAGTTGTAACGCATGCCTAATACCTATGCAGTGCTATGTACGTGTTTGCGTGTCGTTATGAAGGCCGAGGCGGGTTTTGACCTCTTTTTCGACTTTTTGTCTAAGTGTTAGTCAGTTTTGCCTACGGGCTGATAAGTCGGGCTCCGTAAATCGGAATCGAGTCCCACAAGTTGTAACACGTGCCTAATACTTACGTGGTGCTATGTACGTGTTTGCGTGTCCTTACGACGGCCGAAGCTGGTTTTGGCCTCTTTTTCGACTGTTTGCCTAAGTGTTGGTCAATTTTGCCTATGGGCTAATAACTCGGCCTCTGTAAGTTAGATTCGAGTTCTATAAGTTGTAACGCGTGCCTAATACCTACACGGTGCTATGTATGTGTTTACGTGTCGTTACGATGACTGAGACGGGTTTTGGCCTCTTTTTTAACTTTTTGCCTAAGTGTTTGTCAGTTTTGCCTACGGGCTGATAACTCGGCCTCCGTAAGTCAGAATCGTGTCCTGTAACTTGTAACGCGTGCCTAATATCTACGCGGTTCTATGTACTTGTTTGCGTATCGTTACAACGGCCGAGGCGGGTTTTGGCCTCTTTTTTGACTTTTTGCCTAAGTGTTGGTCAGTTTTGCCTACAAGCTGATAACTCGGCCTATGTAAGTCAGAATTGAGTCTCGTAAGTTGTAACACGTGCCTAATACCTTCACAGTGCTATATACGTATTTGCGTGTCGTTATGACGGTCGAGGCGGGTTTTGGCCTCTTTTTTGACTTTTTACCTAAGTGTTGGTCAGTTTTGTCTACGAGCTGATAACTCGGCCTCCGTAAGTTGGAATCGAGTCCCGTAAGTTTTAACGCGTGCCTAATACCTACGCGGTACTATGCATGTGTTTTCGTGTCGTTACAACTGCCGATGCGGGTTTTGGCCTCTTTTTTAACTTTTTACCTAAGTATTGGTCAGCTTTGCCTACGGGCAGATAACTCGGCCTCCATAAGTCGGAATCGAGTAACGTATATTGTAACGCGTGCCTAATACCTACATTGTGCTATGTATGTGTTTGCGTGTTGTTACGACGGTCGAGGCGGGTTTTGGCCTCTTTTTTGACTTTTTGCCTAAGTGTTAGCGAGTTTTTACTGCGGACTGATAAGTCGGCCTCCGTAAGTCAGAAATTAGTCTCGTAAATTGTAACGTGTGCCTAATACCTACGCGGTGCTATGTATGTGTTTACGTGTTGTTACAACGGCCGAGGTGGGTTTTGACTTCTTTTTCGACTTTTTGCCAAAGTGTTAGTCAGTTTTAGCTATGGGCTGATAACTCGGTCTCCGTAAGTTGGAATCGAGTTCCGTAAGTTGCACGTGTTTGCGTGTTTTTTCGACAGCCGCGACGGATTTTGGCCTATTTTTCGACATTTTGCCTAAGTGTTGGTCAGTTTTGCCTACGGGCGGATAACTCGGCTTCTGTAAGTTGAAATCGAGTCCCGTAAGTTCTAACACGTGCCTAATACTTACACAGTGCTATGTTCATATTTGCGTGTCTTTACGACTGCCGAGGCGGTTTTGGCCTCTTTTTTGACTTCTTGTCTAAGTGTTGGTCAGTTTTACCTACGGGCAGATAATTCGATCTCCGTAAGTTAGAATCAAGTTCTGTAAGTTGTAACACGTGCCAAATACCTATGCTGTGCTATGTATGTGTGTGCGCATTGTTTCGACAGTCGAAGTGAGTGTAACACGTGTCAAATACCTAATACTTGCATAAGTGTTGGCGAGTTTTGCCTACGGGCTGATACCTCGGCCTCCGTAAGTCGGAATCGAGTCCCGTAAGTTGTAACGAGTGCCTAATACCTACGTGGTGCTACGTATGTGTTTGCATGTCGTTACGAAGGCCGAGGCGGGTTTTGGCCTCTTTTTTGACTTATTACCTAAATGTTGTTCAGTTTTGCCTACGGACTGATAACACGACTTCCGTAAGTCGGAAATTAGTTTCGTAAATTGTAACGTGTGCCTAATACCTACGCGGTGCTATGTATGTGTTTGCGTGTTGTTGCGACGGCCGAGGTGGGTTTTGGCTTCTTTTTCGACTTTTTGCCTAAGTGTTGGTCAGTTTTGGCTACGGGCTGATAACTCGGCCTCCGTAAGTTGGAATCGAGTCCCATAAGTTCTAACGCGTGCCTAATACCTATGCGGTACTATGCACGTGTTTGCGTGTTGTTACGACGGCCGAGTACGAGTGAAATATTGTCAACACAAGAGCCCATTTTGTGTGACTTGCAAAGGATGGAGATAGAGTTAAAGACTCCAGGGACCCATGTGATGATGGCGAATATACGAGTAGAACCAACTTTAATCGATAAAGTTAAAGCTGCTCAAGCTACAGACCTGGAGCTGATGCGTATGAGGAAGAAAGTGCAAGAAGGTTCTATGCCGGAAGCAAGAATCGATGAAGAAGGAATACTTCGAGTCAACTCCAGACTTTGTGTTCCTAACAACCCTGATTTAAAGTATGAAATCATGATGGAGGCGCACAACACACCGTTTGCAATCCATCCTGGAAGTACCAAAATGTATCATGATCTTCGTCATACATTTTGGTGGAGCAATATGAAGAGAGAGATAGCGTTGTTTATCTCAAGGTGTCTAACTTGTCAACGAGTCAAAGCGGAGCATCAAGTACCAAAAGGTCCATTGCAACCACTTGAAATTCCAGAATGGAAGTGGGAGCACATTACCATGGATTTCGTTACCGGTCTTCCTAAGGTTTCTCAAGGTATAGATGCGATTTGGGTCATTGTTGATAGATTGACCAAGTCTGCTCATTTCTTACCGATACGAGAAACTTATACACTTGAACGTCTTGCTCGTATGTACATAAACGAGATTATAAGACTGCATGGTATGCCAGTATCCATAGTTTCTGATCGAGACCCAAGATTCACTTCACGATTTTGGGTTAGTTTACAAAAAGCTATGGGCACGGAGTTACGATTTAGTTCAGCATATCATCCTCAGACGGACGGACAATCAGAGAGGACTATTCAAACTCTTGAAGATCTATTAAGACTCTGTGTCTTTTGACTTCAAGGGAAGTTGGGACAAGTTCTTACCATTGGTGGAGTTTTCCTACAACAACAGTTATCAAGCAAGTATTGGTATGGCTCCATTCGAAGCATTGTATGGAAGAAAATGTCGTTCTCCAGTATGCTGGAATGAGGTGGGTGAAGCAACGTTGTTGGGACCGTAGTTGGTACGTATGACTACAGAAAAGATTCAAACGATCCGACAACGTATAAAAACCTCACAAGATCGACAAAAGAGTTATGATGATCTTCATCGAAAGGACGTGGAATTTGATGTAGGAGATCATGTGTTCTTACGTGTTGCTCCATGGAAAGGAGTTACGAGATTTGGAAAGAGAGGAAAGCTCAATCCTCGATTCATCGGTCCATTTTTAATCCTCGATCGAGTAGGAACTGTGGCTTATAGACTTGCTTTACCGCCAAGTATGTCTCGTGTTCATAACGTTTTTCACATATCCATGTTACGCAAATATGTGGAAGACCCGAACCACATTATTGAGTTAGAACCGGACGAAATAGCGGAGGATTTGACGTATGAAGAAGTTCCTGTTCAAATCTTGGATAAGAAGGAACATATTTTACGCTCCAAGGTTATACCTCAAGTCAAAGTTTTGTGGAGAAACCACGATGTTGAGGAAATGACTTGGGAGTTAGAATCTGAAATGAAATCAAGGTATCCTTACCTCTTCGACATACCAGGTACGTACCCTAATTTCGAGGGCGAAATTTCATAAGAAGGGGAGGTTGTAAGACCCCAACTTTTATAAATAAAGATGAATTTTCTATAAATATCATTTTTGAATATTATGGAGTTAATTTGATATAATGTTATAGTTGTGGGTAATATTTATAAATTTTGCAAAGTACGCAAGTTGTTATATAATATTCGATTGGTCGGGAAATATTCGTTTTAACAGGGAATATTCGTACAACGACATAATCATTGGCGGACCCCACAACGGAATTATTGTCGGATTGAGAAAACGACAAAAATATTTTATTAAAAATAACGGCAGAAATTTTACCATTGTTACTGTTGAACTACTCGGTAGTAAAAGTACAGTAATACGTGTGGTTGCATAGTAGCACACGGTATTGATTATTAATGCTTATGTGAGAAGTCACTCAGTTTGATTCAATTATTGTCAGTTAATAATATGAATTATTTAGCGATAATGACGTTTTGTTTTATTCGTATTATTAACGTAATAAAACAGAAACATCTTTTTATATAAAACAGAATACTTTATTAAAGTTATTCTATAAATAGAATATATTATATTTTATTTAAAAGATTTTTCTTTAAATATGGACCGTCAGATTAAAGTAATCAATCTGGACCGTTCATGGATTAGTTACTATGCATTCTATTTTTCTATAAATAGCAGTTCATTCCTTCATTATTTCTTACGAATAAACTGAACTCTAGAGAGAGAAACTATAGAGAGAGAGAAGAAGAGTATTCTGCTACTTAACTACTTCCTTATTTCAGCTCGTCTTTAAAACGGTAAGGGGTGTTATTCTTTCTTATTCATGAAGAGAACTGTTGTTATTCCATTTCTTATTATTCTGTTGGAATAACCTGTATACGCGGATCTACCCTATACTTGGTGACATTCTTCTATTATTCTGTTGGAACATCCTGTCTGTGTGTTTTACACCGGACCTGGTTCCGTTTTTATTATTATTCTGTTGGAACATCCTGTCTGTGTGTTTTACACCGGACCTGGTTCTGTTTTTATTATTATTCTGTTGGAACATCCTGTCTGTGTGTTTTACACCGGACCTGGTTCCGTCTTGTTATTATTCTATTGGAACATCCTGTCTGTGTGTTTTACACCGGACCTGGTTCCATTATTTATTATTCTGTCGGAATATGTGACGCCCCCAAAATTAGGTATACATCACCCATCTTGGGTCGTCAGATACATAGTACAGAATACAAATACAACTGATTAATACATCTGTCGTGTACAATACGACAAAACATAAACTGTGAGTTTGAATACAAATATTATCTTCTAGAGAGTATTCATACTCAAAAGGAGTCCTCATTACATTTATTAACACACCATTACATATAATAGTGAGGACTACTAACTAATACTATCATTCGGACCATCACTCCGTACCCCGACTTGTCCCAGCTACGTTCTCATTTCCTGAAGAGAACAGTGAAAGAAAGGGTGAGCTCAACTAGCCCAGTAAGAAATATTATGACTAAGATAATGCAGAATAAATTATCATTAGCCTTCAACAATGTTAAACTGATAAAATATAATAGACATCAAGTTTAACTGTAGCGGAACAAGCAATCCATTAAAAGAGTCAAGTAGAAAATAAACTCTACTATCTTTTATGATTTAAAAAGTTTTTCAACACTGTAATCGCTGAGACTCAGCTTAATAAAATAATCCACATCATCGAATCACCCCTGCACTACGGCCAAGGATATTCGTGTATTCATTAATGGTCATGATCATGCCAACAACTGTCCATCAATGCACTACGGGCCAATGAGGACTTTTACCACATCATTTGTAACATTACGGTCATGATTATACCGAATAATCCCTGGTCATAATCATACCAAGTCCATCTATGCAATACAGGCCACAGATGACTTTCAACATTTTATAAACATGAGGATGATGACAATGATATAAGAATTCAATAAAACAAGTTCAAGAATTAATTTATCCAGGAATTAACAACGTCCAAATTGTCAACATGATACTGCATTGTGGAGTAAAATTCAAGAATGCTTAGAAGAATATTTTCTTGAAAAGATACTGGATGAAACGCAACTATCAAGGATATTCCACAAATTTCATGGAGTATAGAAGTCAAAACTTAACCAACTGAGTACAATAAAGAATGGAATAACAAAAGAAATCACCATGCATGCGATAGACCGCACAGACAGGTTATTCCAATAGAATAATAAATAATGGAACCAGGTCCGGCGTAAACGCACAGACAGGATATTCCGACAGAATAATAAATAATGGAACCAGGTCCGGTGTAAAACACACAGACAGGATATTCCAACAGAATAATAATAAAACGGAACCAGGTCCGGTGTAAAACACACAGACAGGATGTTCCAACAGAATAATAAACGGAACCAGGTTCGGTGTAAAACACACAGACAGGATGTTCCAACAGAATAATAGAAGAATGTCACCAAGTATAGGGTAGACCGCGTATACTGGTTATTCCAACAGAATAATAACAAATGGAATAACAGAAGTTCTCTTCATGAATATAAAAGAAATAATATTCCCTACCTTAAAAGAACTGGATATTGGAAAAGTGATGTAGCAGAATACTTTTATTCTCTCTCTCTTATTCTCTCTATACTTTCTCTCTCTATAGCTTGAATGAATTCGTGAAAAATAATGAAGCCCTAGGCCTCTATTTATAGAAAAACTGAGGGTGGCTCTTGGTCTTAACGAAGGGTCAAATGACTCTTGGTAATATTGAAGGGACAACTACTATTGACGAAAGTAATTACTATTGACCAAGGTAAATACTATTGACGAAGGTAATTACTATTGACCAAGGTAAATACTATTGACCAAGGTAAATAATATTGACGAAGGTAATTACTATTGACCAAGGTAAATACTATTGACGACGGTAATTACTATTGACGACGGTAATTACTATTGACGAAGAGACTCTTAGATGATGACATATGGCCCCCCATAAAATAACCAAACTTACCACAACGTCTCAATTATTGATTTAATAATATAATATATTATACAGATGATACTATGACAATAATTTAAGAGATATGATGCAGCAATTACTGTAGCAATAATTGAGTATAGCTGAGTGACTTCTCACGTAAGCATCAATAATCAATACCGTGTGCTACTATGCAACCACGCGTATTACTGTACTTTTACTACCGAGTAGTTCAACAGTTTTAACGGTTTTAACGGTAACACCTCAGCCGTTATTTTTATAGAAAGATAATTCTGTCGTTTTCTCAATCCGACAATAATTCCGTTGTGGGGTCCACCAATGATTGTGCCGTCGTACGAATATTCCCCGACAAAAAGAATATTCTCCGACCAAACGAATATTTTATAACAACTTGCTTACTTTGCAAAATTTATAAATATTACCCACAACTATAACATTATATCAAATTAACTCCATAATATTCAAAAATGATATTTATAGAAAATTCATCTTTATTTATAAAAGTTGGGGTCTTACAACCTCCCCTTCTTATGAAATTTCGCCCTCGAAATTAGGGTACGTACCTGGTATGTCGAAGAGGTAAGGATACCTTGATTTCATTTCTGATTCTAACTCCCAAGTCATTTCCTCAACATCGTGGTTTCTCCACAAAACTTTAACTTGAGGTATAACCTTGGAGCGTAGAATATGTTCCTTCTTATCCAAGATTTGAACAGGAACTTCTTCATACGTCAAATCCTCCGCTATTTCGTCCGGTTCTAACTCAATAATGTGGTTCGGGTCTTCCACATATTTGCGTAACATGGATATGTGGAAAACGTTATGAACACGAGACATACTTGGCGGTAAAGCGAGTCTATAAGCCACAGTTCCTACTCGATCGAGGATTAAAAATGGACCGATGAATCGAGGATTTAGCTTTCCTCTCTTTCCAAATCTCGTAACTCCTTTCCATGGAGCAACACGTAAGAACACATGATCTCCTACATCAAATTCCACGTCCTTTCGATGAAGATCAGCATAACTCTTTTGTCGATCTTGTGAGGTTTTTATACGTTGTCGGATCGTTTGAATCTTTTCTGTAGTCATACGTACCAACTCCGGTCCCAACAACGTTGCTTCGCCCACCTCATCCCAGCATACTGGAGAACGACATTTTCTTCCATACAATGCTTCGAATGGAGCCATGCCAATACTTGCTTGATAACTGTTGTTGTAGGAAAACTCCACCAATGGTAAGAACTTGTCCCAACTTCCCTTGAAGTCAAAGACACAGAGTCTTAATAGATCTTCAAGAGTTTGAATAGTCCTCTCTGATTGTCCGTCCGTCTGAGGATGATATGCTGAACTAAATCGTAACTCCGTGCCCATAGCTTTTTGTAAACTAACCCAAAATCGTGAAGTGAATCTTGGGTCTCGATCAGAAACTATGGATACTGGCATACCATGCAGTCTTACAATCTCGTTTATGTACATACGAGCAAGACGTTCAAGTGTATAAGTTTCTCGTATCGGTAAGAAATGAGCAGACTTGGTCAATCTATCAACAATGACCCAAATCGCATCAATACCTTGAGAAACCCTAGGAAGACCGGTAACGAAATCCATGGTAATGTGCTCCCACTTCCATTCTGGAATTTCAAGTGGTTGCAATGGACCTTTTGGTACTTGATGCTCCGCTTTGACTCGTTGACAAGTTAGACACCTTGAGATAAACAACGCTATCTCTCTCTTCATATTGCTCCACCAAAATGTATGACGAAGATCATGATACATTTTGGTACTTCCAGGATGGATTGCAAACGGTGTGTTGTGCGCCTCCATCATGATTTCATACTTTAAATCAGGGTTGTTAGGAACACAAAGTCTGGAGTTGACTCGAAGTATTCCTTCTTCATCGATTCTTGCTTCCGGCATAGAACCTTCTTGCACTTTCTTCCTCATACGCATCAGCTCCAGGTCTGTAGCTTGAGCAGCTTTAACTTTATCGATTAAAGTCGGTTCTACTCGTATATTCGCCATCATCACATGGGTCCCTGGAGTCTTTAACTCTATCTCCATCCTTTGCAAGTCACACAAAATGGGTCTTTGCGTTGTTAATATTGCACTTGTACCCGCATATGATCTTCTACTCAATGCGTCAGCTACCACGTTCGCTTTTCCAGGATGGTATTGAATGGTATGATCATAATCTTTCAACAGTTCAAGCCAACGTCGTTGTCGCATGTTGAGTTCCTTTTGAGTGAAGAAATATTTGAGGCTTTTATGATCCGTAAAGATCTCCACTTTCTCCCCATACAAGTAATGCCTCCAAATTTTAAGTGCAAAGACAACAGCTGCCAACTCTAGATCATGAGTAGGATAATTCCTCTCATATTCCTTGAGTTGTCTTGATGCATAGGCTATGACTTTTCCATGTTGCATGAGAACACATCCCAACCCTTTGC
Organism: Panax notoginseng; assembly: GCA_016801055.1. NCBI lineage: Eukaryota > Viridiplantae > Streptophyta > Magnoliopsida > Apiales > Araliaceae > Panax > Panax notoginseng. The sequence continues at coordinate 266,358,607 of CM029013.1, read as the reverse complement.
TCGAAGCATCACTGTAGATGACAAATCCCTCCGAGCCAGATGGTATTGTTAGAACAGGTGCTGAAATGAGTCTCCTCTTGAGTTCTTGAAAACTCTGCTCACATTCTTCGCTCCAACCAAACTTTGTATCTTTCCGAGTCAGCTGAGTTAATGGAGTAGCGATTCGAGAAAATCCTTCCACGAATCTCCGATAATAACCAGCTAAACCAAGAAAGCTACGTACCTCGGTCACTGATTTAGGTTGCTCCCAGCTTTGAATAGCTTCAATCTTTGCCGGGTCAACCGATATTCCACGACTTGATACTACGTGCCCAAGGAATGCTACCTCCTCCAGCCAGAACTCGCATTTCTTCAACTTGGCATAAAGCTTGTATTCACGAAGCTTTTGGAGTACCAGCCTCAAGTGTTGCTCATGATCTTCACGGCTTTTGGAATAAATAAGGATGTCATCAATAAAGACGACCACAAAATGATCCAAATATTCCTTGAATACCCGGTTCATCATATCCATGAAGGCAGCAGGAGCATTAGTCAATCCAAAGGACATGACTAGGAATTCATAATGCCCGTACCGAGTTCTAAAAGCCGTCTTTGGAATATCCTCAGTTCTAACCTTCAGCTGATGATATCCAGAACGAAGATCGATCTTTGAAAAGAATTGTGCTCCTTGCAACTGGTCAAACAGGTCATCAATACGTGGCAATGGGTACCTGTTTTTGATGGTGACATGATTCAACTCCCGATAATCAATACAAAGTCGCATACTTCCATCTTTCTTCTTCACGAATAGAACAGGAGCTCCCCAAGGAGAAGTACTAGGACGAATAAAGCCAATGTCTAACAATTCCTGCAGTTGGATCTTTAACTCCTGAAGTTCAATAGGAGCCATTCGATATGGGGCTTTGGAAATGGGTTTTGTACCGGGTTCAAGATCGATACAAAATTCAATTTCACGCTCTGGGGGTAGGCCAGGAAGTTCTTCAGGGAATACGTCAGGGAATTTATTAACAATAGAAATATCATTCAAAACTGACGTATTTTTGTTTAGATCTGTGACATGAGCTAAGAAAGCTTGACATCCGTTTTTCAATAAACGAATAGTTTTATGGCTTGAGATGACAGCGATTGATTTTAATGGTTTGGTTGCTTGAATTCGCATAATAGGTCGATTAGGAATATGAAAACTAACAACCTTACGAAAACAATCAATTTTTGCATAATGAGTAGTTAACCAATCAATCCCTAGAATCACGTCAAATGCAAGTATTTTTAATGAAATCAGATCGATAGGTAATGTGTGGGTACCAACTTGAACCAAACAAGACTTATAAACAGTGGAGGTAATGAAGGTTTCTCCCAACGGAGTTTCCACAGATAAGTCAAAGTCTAATTTCTCCGGAATCAAATTTAATCGATGAGCGCAAGTAGGAGAAATAAAAGAATGGGTTGAACCGGTATCAAATAAAGTATAAACTTCTTTAGAGTTTATAATAAGCTTACCCGTGATGACCTCATTCGGGTTCCTTGCTCTCTGGGAGTTCACAACAAACGCTCTCCCTTGCACAACCGGTTTTGACTTTTCTGGGACGGCTTTTGGTGCCTCCATCCTAGCTGAATTTGTCTTCGGTAAACGACAAAATCGGGCTAAATGACCTTCTCTTCCACAATTATAACATGCTTTGGACGGCATCGCGCAGTTTGGACTGATGTGCCCCTCCCCTCCGCATTTGAAACATATGATAGGTGGTCGTTCTCCTTCCTTAACGACAGGTGCTGACGTCTTTCCATCATTGTTGAATCTCCTCTTCTTGAAATGTCCATTCTTATTGTTTTGGCCCTGATTACCACCGAAGTGGTTACCATTTCTGGCCTGTTGATTCCCTCCACGCTTGTTGTCACCGCTTCGATGACTGCTCTCACTGGTATTATCATTTTGCCGGCTGCTCTCTTTTGGTTGCGTTATCTCGTTATCGCGCTCCACCAACTGAGCCCTATTTACAACATCTGAATACAAACACAGTTTATGAGAAACAAGATGTTGACGTATCTCCGGCTTCAAACCTCTTAAAAACATCCGCGTCATTCTTTCTTCATTATCCACCAGGTGGGACGCAAACCGGGATAACTCCGCAAATTTTGCCTCGTACTGCGACACGGTCATATTATTCTGCTCCAATTTGATGAACTCCACCTCCTTCATGTGACGAATACTCTCGGGAAAGTATTTGTCGTTAAACAGATCTTGGAACTTCTCCCAAGACATCTTCAGTGCGGCAGGTTGAGTACGCTTTATCGATTCCCACCAGTAATCTGCCTCTCCTCGCAACATAAAGGCGGCAAAGGGAACCTTTTGCTCCTCGGAGCAACCCAAGACATCAAATATCTTGGTGATCTGCTTTATCCATGTTTCAGCTACAAGTGGTTTGGGTTCTCCCTTAAACTCCGGTGGTCCCAGCTCCTTAAACTGTTTAGCGGTGACCGCCTGAGAGTTTCCAGTATTTCCACCTACGTTGTGGACAGGAGCCGCTTTCACCTGTTGTTGCATGAATTGCATAAAGCCTCTGAACATTTGATCATTCATCATTTGGTCAGTGTTGTTGTTTGCATGAGGATTGACACCTTCCTGATGCACATTATCCTGATTATTGATATGTGGTGAATCAACAGTCGTCTGTGCTCCATTGCTATTCTCAACATTCTCAGATGCCATTTTCAGATACTGCCACAAAATAAAAATTAATTGATATGTCATATATTATCCTTATATTATGACCGACCAATTAAATACCATGCAAATAAACTTAGGTATGTCATACTAGCGAAGGAATTTCCCGTCTCTCCCCTCCTAGTTCTATTCTCACATCTTAGCCAGGGATCATATCCCTAAGCTCTGATACCAACTGTGACGCCCCCAAAATTAGGTATACATCACCCATCTTGGGTCGTCAGATACATAGTACAGAATACAAATACAACTGATTAATACATCTGTCGTGTACAATACGACAAAACATAAACTGTGAGTTTGAATACAAATATTATCTTCTAGAGAGTATTCATACTCAAAAGGAGTCCTCATTACATTTATTAACACACCATTACATAGAATAGTGAGGACTACTAACTAATACTATCATTCGGACCATCACTCCGTACCCCGACTTGTCCCAGCTACGTTCTCATTTCCTGAAGAGAACAGTGAAAGAAAGGGTGAGCTCAACTAGCCCAGTAAGAAATATTATGACTAAGATAATGCAGAATAAATTATCATTAGCCTTCAACAATGTTAAACTGATAAAATATAATAGACATCAAGTTTAACTGTAGCGGAACAAGCAATCCATTAAAAGAGTCAAGTAGAAAATAAACTCTACTATCTTTTATGATTTAAAAAGTTTTTCAACACTGTAATCGCTGAGACTCAGCTTAATAAAATAATCCACATCATCGAATCACCCCTGCACTACGGCCAAGGATATTCGTGTATTCATTAATGGTCATGATCATGCCAACAACTGTCCATCAATGCACTACGGGCCAATGAGGACTTTTACCACATCATTTGTAACATTACGGTCATGATTATACCGAATAATCCCTGGTCATAATCATACCAAGTCCATCTATGCACTACAGGCCACAGATGACTTTCAACATTTTATAAACATGAGGATGATGACAATGATATAAGAATTCAATAAAACAAGTTCAAGAATTAATTTATCCAGGAATTAACAACGTCCAAATTGTCAACATGATACTGCATTGTGGAGTAAAATTCAAGAATGCTTAGAAGAATATTTTCTTGAAAAGATACTGGATGAAACGCAACTATCAAGGATATTCCACAAATTTCATGGAGTATAGAAGTCAAAACTTAACCAACTGAGTACAATAAAGAATGGAATAACAAAAGAAATCACCATGCATGCGATAGACCGCACAGACAGGTTATTCCAATAGAATAATAAATAATGGAACCAGGTCCGGCGTAAACGCACAGACAGGATATTCCGACAGAATAATAAATAATGGAACCAGGTCCGGTGTAAAACACACAGACAGGATATTCCAACAGAATAATAATAAAACGGAACCAGGTCCGGTGTAAAACACACAGACAGGATGTTCCAACAGAATAATAAACGGAACCAGGTCCGGTGTAAAACACACAGACAGGATGTTCCAACAGAATAATAGAAGAATGTCACCAAGTATAGGGTAGACCGCGTATACTGGTTATTCCAACAGAATAATAACAAATGGAATAACAGAAGTTCTCTTCATGAATATAAAAGAAATAATATTCCCTACCTTAAAAGAACTGGATATTGGAAAAGTGATGTAGCAGAATACTTTTATTCTCTCTCTCTTATTCTCTCTATACTTTCTCTCTCTATAGCTTGAATGAATTCGTGAAAAATAATGAAGCCCTAGGCCTCTATTTATAGAAAAACTGAGGGTGGCTCTTGGTCTTAACGAAGGGTCAAATGACTCTTGGTAATATTGAAGGGACAACTACTATTGACGAAAGTAATTACTATTGACCAAGGTAAATACTATTGACGAAGGTAATTACTATTGACCAAGGTAAATACTATTGACCAAGGTAAATAATATTGACGAAGGTAATTACTATTGACCAAGGTAAATACTATTGACGACGGTAATTACTATTGACGACGGTAATTACTATTGACGAAGAGACTCTTAGATGATGACATATGGCCCCCCATAAAATAACCAAACTTACCACAACGTCTCAATTATTGATTTAATAATATAACATATTATACAGATGATACTATGACAATAATTTAAGAGATATGATGCAGCAATTACTGTAGTAATAATTGAGTATAGCTGAGTGACTTCTCACGTAAGCATCAATAATCAATACCGTGTGCTACTATGCAACCACGCGTATTACTGTACTTTTACTACCGAGTAGTTCAACAGTTTTAACGGTTTTAACGGTAACACCTCAGCCGTTATTTTTATAGAAAGATAATTCTGTCGTTTTCTCAATCCGACAATAATTCCGTTGTGGGGTCCACCAATGATTGTGCCGTCGTACGAATATTCCCCGACAAAAAGAATATTCTCCGACCAAACGAATATTTTATAACAACTTGCTTACTTTGCAAAATTTATAAATATTACCCACAACTATAACATTATATCAAATTAACTCCATAATATTCAAAAATGATATTTATAGAAAATTCATCTTTATTTATAAAAGTTGGGGTCTTACAGAATATCCTGTCTGTGCGTTTACGCCGGACCTGGTTCCATTATTTATTATTCTGTCGGAATATCCTGTCTGTGCGTTTACGTCGGACCTGGTTCCATTATTATTATTCTGTTAAGAATAACCTGTCTGTGCGGTCTATCGCATGCATGGTGATTTCTTTTGTTATTCCATTCTTTATTATACTCAGTTGATTAAAACTTTGACTTCTATACTCCATGAAATTAGTGGAATATCCTTGATATTTGCGCTTCATCTAGTATCTATTCATGAAAATATTCTCCTGATCAGTCTTGAAGTTACTCCACAAAGCAGTATCATGTTGACAATTTGGACGTTATTAATTCCTGGATAAATTAATTCTTGAACTTGTTTTATTGAATTCTTATATCATTGTCATCATCCTCATGTTTATATTCTGTTGAAAGTCATCTATGGCCTGTAGTGCACAGATGGACTTGGTATGATTATGACCAGGGATTAGTCGGTGTAATCATAACCGTAATATTACAAATGATGTGGTAAAAGTCCTCATTGGCCCGTAGTGCATTGATGGACAATTGTTGGCATGATCATGACCATTAATGAATACACGAATATCCTTGGCCGTAGTGCAGGGGTGATTCGATGATGTGGATTATTTTATTAAGCTGAATCTCAGCGATCACAGTGTTGAAAAACTTTTTAAATCATAAAAGATAGTAGAGTTTATTTTCTACTTGACTCTTTTAATGGATTGCTTGTTCCGCTGCAGTTAAACTTGATGTCTATTATATTTTATCAGTTTAACATTGTTGAAGGCTAATGATAATTTATTCTGCATTATCTTAGTCATAATATTTCTTACTGGGCTAGTTGAGCTCACCCTTTCTTTCACTGTTCTCTTCAGGAAATGAGAACGTAGCTGGGGCAAGTCGGGGAACGGAGTGATGGTCTGAATGATAGTATCAGTTAGTAGTCCTCACTATTCTATGTAATGGTGTGTTAATAAATGTAATGAGGACTCCTTTTGAGTATGAATACTCTCTAGAAGATAATATTTGTATTCAAACTCACAGTTTATATTTTGTCGTATTGTACACGACAGTTGTATTTGTATTTTGTACTATGTATCTGACGACCCAAGATGGGTGATGTATACCTAATTTTGGGGGGCGTCACAATGTGCTTAATACCTACGCGGTACTATGCATGTGTTTTCGTGTCGTTACAACGGCCGATGCGGGTTTTGGCTACTTTTTTAACTTTTTATCTAAATGTTAGTCAGTTTTGCCTACGGGCTGATAACTCGGCCTCCGTAAGTCAGAATCGAGTATCGTATATTGTAACGCATGCCTAATACCTACATTGTTCTATAAATATGTTTGCGTGTTGTTACGACGATCGAGGCGGGTTTTGGCCTCTTTTTGACTTTTTGCCTAAGTGTTGGCGAGTTTTGACTACGGGCTGATAACTCGGCCTCCGTAAGTCGGAATCGAGTCCCGTAAGTTATAACGAGTGCCTAATACCTACGCAGTGCTATGTATGTGATTGCGTGTCGTTACGACGGTTAAGGCGAGTTTTGGCCTATTTTTCGACTTTTTGCCAAGTGTTTCTCAGTTTTGCCTACAGGCTGATAACTCGGCATCCGTAAGTCTGAACTAAGTCCAGTAAGATATAACGCGTGCCTAGTACCTACGCAGTGCTATGTACATGTTTACGTGTCGTTAAGATGGTCGAGGCGGGATTTGGTCTCTTTTTCGACTTTTTGTCTAAGTGTTGGTCAGTTTTGCCTACGGGCTTATAACTCGGTCTCCGTAAGTCGGAATCGAGTCCTGTAAGTTGTAACGCGTGCCTAATACCTACGCGGTGCTATGTATCTGTTTGCGTGTCCTTACGACGGTCGAGGCGGGTTTTGGCCTTTTTTCGACTTTTTGCCTAAGTGTTGGTCAGTTTTGTCTACGGGCTGATAACTAGGCCTCTGTAAGTAAGAATCGAGTCCTGTAAGTTGGAACGCTTGCCTAATACCTACGCGGTGCTATCTTTGTGTTTACATACCTTTACGAATGTTGAGGCGAGTTTTGGCCTCTTTTTTGACTTCTTGCCAAAGTGTTGGTCAGTTTTACCTATGGGCTTATAACTCGGCCTCCGTAAGTTAGAATCGAGTCCCGTAAGTTGTAACGCATGCCTAATATCTATGTTGTATTATGTATGTGTTTGCGTGTTGTTACGACGGTCAAGGCGGGTTTTGGCCTCTTTTTCGACTTTTTGCCTAAGTGTTGGCGAGTTTTGCCTACGGGCTGATAACTCAACCTTCGTAAGTCGGAATCGAGTTCCGTAAGTTGTAACGCATGCCTAATACCCACGCGGTGATATGTAAGTGTTTGTGTATCGTTACGACGGCCGAGGTGGGTTTTGGCCTCTTTTTCGACTTTTTACCTAAGTGTTGGTCAGTTATGCCTACGGGTTGATAACTCGGCCTCCGTATATAGGCCTCCGTATTATCCATGTTTTGATTTCATTCTTGAATTTTACTCCGCAATGGCTTATTATGGAGTATTTTTGAACTTGGATAAACTAAAGTACGATTCCTTAAACCTTGTCCTTTTATCTCACTGGATTCGTTTTCTTTAAATTATTATCATCATTCTTAGTCCTAAATGGTGATATAACTGAATATCTTTGGTATGTATTGCAAAGATGAACAATATCTTTGGTCTGTAGTGCAATGATGAATAGGTGTTGAGATGAACATGATCAACTGGGAATACGGTTGAATATTTTGGTCGTATTGCAAATATGAGTATTTGATTCAAGATATATATTGATTGATGTCACAGGGATAAAATATTGATGATGAACTTTAAAATCATAGAAGATAATAGATTTCATTCTCTACTTAACTCTTCTAATGAATTGTTATTTCCGCTGCGAATATTGATCTAAAACTTGTTGTCTATTATATTCTATCAGATTTTTCCCTGTTGAGGACTAACGATAATTTGTTCTATATTATCTTAGTCATAATGTTCTTTATTTGGCTAGTTGAGCTCACCATTTTCCTTTTTGTTCCATTTTTCTTCTCAAGAGGCGAGAATGTAGCGGATACTAGTCGGGGTATGGAATAATGGTTCTAGGAGGTTATTTTAGTAGTCCTCACTGTTTTTATAAAATAATGTATCAATAATTATAATGAGGACTTATTTGAGTTTGAATACTGTCTAGAAGATAGTATTTGTATTTAAACTCACAGTATATGTGTTGTCGTATTTTGCACGACAATTGTAATAATGAAAGTTGAAGTTATTTTCTATACCATGTATTTGGCGACTCAGAATAAGTGATGTGTAAGACCCCGAATTTTATGAAATAAAAGTATTCAATTTTTCTTATAATTACTATTCAGTAAATAGTTAAATTGATAAAAGTTTAAAGTTATGGGTGCAATATGATTTTTTTTCAAAATAAGCAAGTGGTTATAAAATAATCATTGTTGTCTGGGAATATTTGTTTGGTCGTGGAATATTCTTTCTTTCGGAGAATATTCGTACGACGGCGCAGCTATTTGTGGGCCCCATAACGAATAACTGAAGACGACAAATTTGAGTTTTTACAAATAACGGCGTAGTTGTTACCGTTAACATTGTTGGAATACCCGGTGGTTAAAATACAGTAATACGCGTTATTGCACAGTAGCACACGGTATTGCACAGTATTTTTAAAATTATTGATTCTTACGTAAGAAGGCACTACTCAATAATTGTTACAGTAATTACTGTTCAATATTTTATTTTATTGATTCAATAATTGCTACGTTGAAATTTTATATTATTGTTGTTCAATAATTATTGATGCACAATATTTTCCTTTATCAGATCAATAATTCATGTTATTTGAATAATATTATTAGATAACATTATTGGCAATGTCTAGAAAGTTCTGTCTAAGGAGAGATTTGGTTATCTGATTGCGCGCCAGTAAGGAGAAATTCTTATTGGAAAGCCCCCTCTTTCCTGGGAACGGCCTGGTTGTCATAAATGTGATTCTGTAATACTATTTATGAATAATTAATTATTGATTCATATGATAAGAAAATATTTATTTTATGTGGATATAAATGAGGGATATATTTTTGTGGTTAAAAATGAAGGAGTTAATATTGAGATTTTTATCCATATTTTTGTCGGAATGGAGGTATTAAAAATCAGGGTTTTTGAGATATTTTGCGGGGGTTATAATTTTTAATCCGACCGTTGGATCGTGGTAATTTTTGGATATGTTATACATATATAAGTTGAGTATATGGCCACAAATTTTGAACCGTTAAAAATGAACGTATGATTTGTTATGAATTTTAAGAGGTGGCTGATTCGGAAATCAGGTTATAAATCATTTTTGGTGGAAAATTCTAGAATTGGTGGGCCCCACTTGTGGTTGGTGAAGAAATGTGCTGAATTATATTTCAAATGTGGTGGGTGGGAATAGTAGCAGGTAAAGCCATCAGGTTGCAGGTCAAACCTACCAAAATTTTCCTATAAATAGAGGGCTAAGTTAGAATTAAAAATCACACCAGAAACATAAGCTTTCTCTCTTTCTCTCTCTATATTATGAAGCATATTTTGTGAGTTTTTAGATACTTGGTGAGTTGCTATTCATCAGTGCAAGTTTCCTTCAGCATCATATCCGATATCCAGTCAGAAGTACTGCTCTTTTGAGGTAAGGGATAGTAAGGGATATTAAGGGATTTAAGGGTTGTTATGATTTTCAGTTTCGTAATTTTTCTGATCTTCAAAAATTATAGAAAAATTTGAAATGATATTTTGATGAGTTTTATTGATTGTGTCCAAAAATGGTGATTTTTGGATATATAGATTAAGAGTTATGAATTTTACGGGAAAAGACTATTTTAAAAATAACCGCTTATAATTCCATGTGGTTAACTCCAAAATTGATAAAATTTTTATTGGGAGTACATGTATATGATAGAAGTATACTCTGTAAATTTCAGAATTTTTAGACAAAAGTACAATTTTTGATAAATGTCTAAATATTCGGCTATTTTGGCCATATGAAAAATAGTAAATGACTTTTAAAAATTCTGAGAAAAATATATGTTCACTATGGGACTATATTATGCTAAATCCCAGAAAAGAAATATTTTTGAAACTGATTTGGTATTTTTCATGAAAATGGTCTAGTTATGAGTAAATGAATTAAATATGTTTTGTGAAGAAAGAAAATTGAAAAATAGGATTTTATGGCTTGAGAATCCTATATGAGGTATATGAAGATTTTTGATGAGGGTTTTGGTTATTGATGATAAAATTGTAAGAGTTGGCATTTTATGATGATTAAATGCATTAATTAGTAAAATGTAAACAATTAAAATAAATTGTTTATAAATTTAAGTAATATTATTCTTTCAATATCATTATACCGAAATATTGGTATGGATTTTATTGTGGAATTTCTATCTTTTGTGTCGGGGTTACTATTCATGAGTTACTATTCACGATTTACTATTCATGAGTTACGAATATTACTCTTGAGATTAAAACTATATGTTGATCATATTATTTTTATCATCATATATAATATTTTTATAACCCTGATGTTGAAATTCTCTTTCACTGGAGTGTAAAGATGGGTAGATTATTGGTATGATCATGACTAGGGTTCTCTTTGGCCTGTAGTGCAAAGTTGAATTGTGACTGGTATGATCATGACCATTGAATTTATAATTGAATATCTTAAGCTTAAGTGCAAAGGTGAATTGATCAACATGGTTATAATTATTGTTTATATAAATTCTGAAATGATTATATATTTCTTTGAGATATGAATATATTTGGCCTGTAGTGCAAATATGAATTGTTGATGAATATCTTTGGCATGTAGTGCAAAGATGGCCTGTTGATGAATATCTTTGGCCTGTAGTGCAAAGATGAACTGTTGTTGAATATCTTTGGCCCGTAGTGCAAAGATGGTTTGTTGATGAATATCTTTGGCCCGTAGTGCAAAGATGGAACTGTGATTTGGTATAACCATGATCTTTGATGTTTCAGGTAAAGACAGGTGATGAAAATATTCTTTGTCCTGGGTGCGAAGAAAAATTTAGAATCACAATTATGATTATGAGTTATTCATATGATTGTGGAAAGGAACTGTTGATTGATATTACAGGGATAAAACATTGTTGATGGATTTTTAACATGGAGAAGATAATAGACTTTATAGTCTATTTGACTCTTCTAATGGATTGCTCGTTCCGCTGCAACTATGGTTGAAATTTTTATCATTTACCATATGTTCTAAATTTCTGATTTATTATTGATGAAGGCTATTGATAATTTAATTATCTTTAGTCATGATATTCTTTACTGAGCTAGTTGTGCTCACCCTTTTGCTTCACAATTCCTTTCAGGTAATAAGAGTGTAGCTGGGTCGAGCGGGGGTAACAAGGGAATAGAACGATGGTCTCTAACTGTGGAGTTCTCCCGAAACAGTATAGAAAAGTTCATTTAGTAGTTTTATTTGGTGAATCCAATAGGGTAAGGTGTACCCAACATTGGAAGGGTGTTTTGTCACTATCATACAAGATGTCTAACGACATACAACCTTGTGTCATCATAAGACATGATCGTGCACATCCGCTTGCTGAGTATATCTACAAGCACTACCTATATAATCTTGGTGTTTGTTTGAAGTAAAATTCTCAGTTAGATACAGTGGAGATAATGATAAGTCAAGAGAAGACTCACCATTGGGAAGAATATGATAGTAATCTTCTCGTTTTTTTTTGGGGTCTATTGGGTCAACCAAGGATAATTCTGTGGCCATATGATATCTATCATAACCTAGATGTGTGGCCTCCCATGTACGAAGGTTTCCTTGAGCACTTCCCAAAGATTCTAATTTCTAAAATAATTTTTGACTATACCTTTATGTAAGGTGTCATTGTGAGGTGATGTCCACGGTTGGAACATGAGTCATATTTGGTATATATTTGTATCCAAACTCACAGCATATGTGTTGTTGTATTTTGCACGATAATTGTTGTAATAAAGTTATAGTTGTTTTCTGTACCATGTATTTGACGACTCAGAATGGGTTGGGTGGAATGGACCTATTTTGGGGTCGTCACAGGTGGTATCAGAGCCATAAGTAAAGAGCCCCGAGCCTCTCGCTGGTGACTTCCTGTTGATGGGGGATGCACCGAAGCCAGACTCTCCGTAGGGGACGCCGTTCTGCAGTGGCAAACTGATAGGTACCACTGTGAGGTGCTGTCCATTGATGGGACATTTGTCACAGGTGGTATCAGAGCTTAGGGATATGATCTCTGGCGGAGATCGGGGAATAAAACTAGGAGGGGAGAGATGAGTAAATCCTTCGCTAGTGTGTCCTGCCTAAGCTTATTTGTTGGTCAGTCATAATATCGGGATATTATGTGATATGTTAATTTATTCAATTAACCTTTGTTTTGAAGCAGTATTCTAGAATGATATCTGAAATACAGGAGATGAGCAATGGAGAAATCATGAGGACAGGGAAGATGAAATCTGAAATGAAAGTAAGGTATTCTCAACTCTTTGAAATACCAGGTACGTAAATTTCGGGGACGAAATTTCATAAGGAGGGGAGATTGTAAGACCCCGAATTTTATGAAATAAAAGTATTCAATTTTTCTTATAATTACTATTCAGTAAATAGTTAAATTGATAAAAGTTTAAAGTTATGGGTGAAATATGATTTTTTTTCAAAATAAGCAAGTGGTTATAAAATAATCATTGTTGTCTGGGAATATTTGTTTGGTCGTGGAATATTCTTTCTTTCGGAGAATATTCGTACGACGGCGCAGCTATTTGTGGGCCCCATAACGAATAACTGAAGACGACAAATTTGAGTTTTTACAAATAACGGCGTAGTTGTTACCGTTAACACTGTTGGAATACCCGGTGGTTAAAATACAGTAATACGCGTTATTGCACAGTAGCACACGGTATTGCACAGTATTTTTAAAATTATTGATTCTTACGTAAGAAGGCACTACTCAATAATTGTTACAGTAATTACTGTTCAATATTTTATTTTATTGATTCAATAATTGCTACGTTGAAATTTTATATTATTGTTGTTCAATAATTATTGATGCACAATATTTTCCTTTATCAGATCAATAATTCATGTTATTTGAATAATATTATTAGATAACATTATTGGCAATGTCTAGAAAGTTCTGTCTAAGGAGAGGTTTGGTTATCTGATTGCGCGCCAGTAAGGAGAAATTCTTATTGGAAAGCCCCCTCTTTCCTGGGAACGGCCTGGTTGTCATAAATGTGATTCTGTAATACTATTTATGAATAATTAATTATTGATTCATATGATAAGAAAATATTTATTTTATGTGGATATAAATGAGGGATATATTTTTGTGGTTAAAAAATGAAGGAGTTAATATTGAGATTTTTATCCATATTTTTGTCGGAATGGAGGTATTAAAAATCAGGGTTTTTGAGATATTTTGCGGGGGTTATAATTTTTAATCCGACCGTTGGATCGTGGTAATTTTTGGATATGTTATACATATATAAGTTGAGTATATGGCCACAAATTTTGAACCGTTAAAAATGAACGTATGATTTGTTATGAATTTTAAGAGGTGGCTGATTCGGAAATCAGGTTATAAATCATTTTTGGTGGAAAATTCTAGAATTGGTGGGCCCCACTTGTGGTTGGTGAAGAAATGTGCTGAATTATATTTCAAATGTGGTGGGTGGGAATAGTAGCAGGTAAAGCCATCAGGTTGCAGGTCAAACCTACCAAAATTTTCCTATAAATAGAGGGCTAAGTTAGAATTAAAAATCACACCAGAAACATAAGCTTTCTCTCTTTCTCTCTCTATATTATGAAGCATATTTTGTGAGTTTTTAGATACTTGGTGAGTTGCTATTCATCAGTGCAAGTTTCCTTCAGCATCATATCCGATATCCAGTCAGAAGTACTGCTCTTTTGAGGTAAGGGATAGTAAGGGATATTAAGGGATTTAAGGGTTGTTATGATTTTCAGTTTCGTAATTTTTCTGATCTTCAAAAATTATAGAAAAATTTGAAATGATATTTTGATGAGTTTTATTGATTGTGTCCAAAAATGGTGATTTTTGGATGTATAGATTAAGAGTTATGAATTTTACGGGAAAAGACTATTTTAAAAATAACCGCTTATAATTCCATGTGGTTAACTCCAAAATTGATGAAATTTTTATTGGGAGTACATGTATATGATAGAAGTATACTCTGTAAATTTCAGAATTTTTAGACAAAAGTACAATTTTTGATAAATGTCTAAATATTCGGCTATTTTGGCCATATGAAAAATAGTAAATGACTTTTAAAAATTCTGAGAAAAATATATGTTCACTATGGGACTATATTATGCTAAATCCCAGAAAAGAAATATTTTTGGAACTGATTTGGTATTTTTCATGAAAATGGTCTAGTTATGAGTAAATGAATTAAATATGTTTTGTGAAGAAAGAAAATTGGAAAATAGGATTTTATGGCTTGAGAATCCTATATGAGGTATATGAAGATTTTTGATGAGGGTTTTGGTTATTGATGATGAAATTGTAAGAGTTGGCATTTTATGATGATTAAATGCATTAATTAGTAAAATGTAAACAATTAAAATAAATTGTTTATAAATTTAAGTAATGTTATTCTTTCAATATCATTATACCGAAATATTGGTATGAATTTTATTGTGGAATTTCTATCTTTTGTGTCGGGGTTACTATTCATGAGTTACTATTCACGATTTACTATTCATGAGTTACGAATATTACTCTTGAGATTAAAACTATATGTTGATCATATTATTTTTATCATCATATATAACATTTTTATAACCCTGATGTTGAAATTCTCTTTCACTGGAGTGTAAAGATGGGTAGATTATTGGTATGATCATGACTAGGGTTCTCTTTGGCCTGTAGTGCAAAGTTGAATTGTGACTGGTATGATCATGACCATTGAATTTATAATTGAATATCTTAAGCTTAAGTGCAAAGGTGAATTGATCAACATGGTTATAATTATTGTTTATATAAATTCTGAAATGATTATATATTTCTTTGAGATATGAATATATTTGGCCTGTAGTGCAAATATGAATTGTTGATGAATATCTTTGGCATGTAGTGCAAAGATGGCCTGTTGATGAATATCTTTGGCCTGTAGTGCAAAGATGAACTGTTGTTGAATATCTTTGGCCCGTAGTGCAAAGATGGTTTGTTGATGAATATCTTTGGCCCGTAGTGCAAAGATGGAACTGTGATTTGGTATAACCATGATCTTTGATGTTTCAGGTAAAGACAGGCGATGAAAATATTCTTTGTCCTGGGTGCGAAGAAAAATTTAGAATCACAATTATGATTATGAGTTATTCATATGATTGTGGAAAGGAACTGTTGATTGATGTTACAGGGATAAAACATTGTTGATGGATTTTTAACATGGAGAAGATAATAGACTTTATAGTCTATTTGACTCTTCTAACGGATTGCTCGTTCCGCTGCAACTATGGTTGAAATTTTTATCATTTACCATATGTTCTAAATTTCTGATTTATTATTGATGAAGGCTATTGATAATTTAATTATCTTTAGTCATGATATTCTTTACTGAGCTAGTTGTGCTCACCCTTTTGCTTCACAATTCCTTTCAGGTAATAAGAGTGTAGCTGGGTCGAGCGGGGGTAACAAGGGAATAGAACGATGGTCTCTAACTGTGGAGTTCTCCCGAAACAGTATAGAAAAGTTCATTTAGTAGTTTTATTTGGTGAATCCAATAGGGTAAGGTGTACCCAACATTGGAAGGGTGTTTTGTCACTATCATACAAGATGTCTAACGACATACAACCTTGTGTCATCATAAGACATGATCGTGCACATCCGCTTGCCGAGTATATCTACAAGCACTACCTATATAATCTTGGTGTTTGTTTGAAGTAAAATTCTCAGTTAGATACAGTGGAGATAATGATAAGTCAAGAGAAGACTCATCATTGGGAAGAATATGATACTAATCTTCTCGTTTTTTTTTGGGGTCTATTGGGTCAACCAAGGATAATTCTGTGGCCATATGATATCTATCATAACCTAGATGTGTGGCCTCCCATGTACGAAGGTTTCCTTGAGCACTTCCCAAAGATTCTAATTTCTAAAATAATTTTTGACTATACCTTTATGTAAGGTGTCATTGTGAGGTGATGTCCACTGTTGGAACATGAGTCATATTTGGTATATATTTGTATCCAAACTCACAGCATATGTGTTGTTGTATTTTGCACGATAATTGTTGTAATAAAGTTATAGTTGTTTTCTGTACCATGTATTTGACGACTCAGAATGGGTTGGGTGGAATGGACCTATTTTGGGGTCGTCACATGATGTATACCTATTTTGGGGGCGTCACAGACTTAGTCTTGCTCCTTTACTTATTTTCTTCATCTTACTTACTGGTACTTATCAATTCCTTTACTTTTGATCTTTTTGGATTATAATAAACCTGCATCATTTTCTCACTGAATTCAATCTATTCATATGTCAATTCGTTGGCAGTGATTGCAAAAGTTTAAACAGGAAACTACTAAATTCGATTTTTAACCCAATAACTAATTCGGTTATTCGGTTATCTTGTATCTCGGGGTGTAATTCGGATACTTAAAATAGGAGAATTTCGGTTTTCGGTTATAACCGAATAGCTTATTCGGTTCGGTTAATAATCGAATGCTCAGCCCTAATCCTAAATGTCAGATATTTAGGAACTGAAGGAGTACTTTGTAAGTATTACTGAATCCATATAAAAGTTTAGTAAATTAAGAAAAATGGGAAGTTAATTTGTAGACTAATAACGGAGATTTGTTGATCACTTTGTTGAAAACAAATAAAGAAGGATTCCGGTCAATTTGATGTAAAAAAAATCTATCCAATCCGTAGTTTAATTGTGGAAGTGAGGATTACTTTGTTGGAAACAGAGAAGAATTCAACCAATTTTAAAATATCTCAAATCCACAGTTAAATTGTGCGAACGAGTATTACTTTTAAAAAGATGGTATTTTTGCATATTGACTTGGTGGGCATCTATTCATTGAACTAAACTGTGAATTCTCCTATATTAAAGTGTAGATTGAGGTTTCATTACACCGTTTAGAACTCCTCCACGAATTGGGGTTCCGGTACACTGTTCGATTAGTGAATGAACCGTTGAAATTCGTTATAAGGATCCTGATTATGGATCATGTCCATATATACATGTTTGTTATTTTATGTGTAAATAAATTTACACACACTTGGGGCAACATTAGTGCCTTAAAATTTGCGAGGAGCTTGAGATTAATTTATAATTTTTTTATAGAACAAATGAACAAACCATCCAACTTCGCTCAAAATAGGAGTAATAGAAACTATGATGGCAAAATGTTAGAAGTATCAATAGCTTAAAAATGGCAATTCTTAATATCACTGTTCAATTTTGCACTTGCAAAACATATTCCCCAGCAAGTAGACCTGGCAAAGATGGCCCAGGCCCGTAGGCCGGGCCAGCCCGCCCGCCACGGGCTAGGCTTTGGGCTGTGATTTTTTAGCCCATGAAATCTGGGCCGTTTTTGGCCCAGCCCGTGAAAGCCCGGCCCGCGGGCGGCCCGTTATTTTTTTTTTAAAAAAAATGTTGCTACTTGTGGGTTATGAGGCTTGAACACAAGACTTGTAAGTAAATAAATAAGAGTTCAAACCAACTAAGCTACAACAACTATTTATTTTTAATGCAATCTTCAATATAAAAATATATTTTTAATTATTATAGTTGTAGTAAATAATAATTGTAGTTTGAAATTTCTTAATTGATGTGGCTGTTAATCAAAATATTATATGAATTTTAAAAAAAACATCATGAATCATAGTACATAAATTGAAAACCCATCAAGCAGGTAGGTTTATGAAACACATCATATATACAATATTTAAATGAACTAGTTTATGATCCGATATCCCAAATCAAGATGATCCAAGGAACTGATATGATCATGAGCAGACAAATCATAAACTAAAACATAATATTAGTTAGCGGATTCATAGATTTTCGAGAAAGGTATCAAATATTTAATTGACATAATTAATAAATATTTACCTGACGAAGTTTTGAAGATAATGAATCCATAAGGATTAGATAGGTGTTCACTGAATCAAGAAACTTCAAAACATTCTCGTCTTTTTTCACGTCTTTGATGTATGTAGTTAATGTAGGTAATTAGAATTATTGTTTATTATAAATTATTTTATTATTTTTAATATTTATTATTATTACTATTTTTGGTGTAGCAAAATGTTACCAAAAAAAAATAGGTGAAGAAGCCCGCGGGCCGGCCCAATCCGGGCCACGGGCCTAACATTTTCGACTTGCCAAAACCTGGGCTTTTTTGGCCCTGCCCACCGTTGGCCCGCCCGCGCTCGGTCTGGCCCGCCCGCGCTCGGTCTGGCCCGCCCCTGGCCCGCCCGTTTGTCACCTCTACCAGCAAGTAGCAATCGAATAGACTTATTCAAGTACCAATGCGTGAGTAATAGACTCCTTTCTAAGTCATCAGTAGGTCCCTTGACAACAACCGCAAAACAAGTGCCTTGGACGTTTGAATATCAAATGCATAATAAACTCCCTTATAAGTCATTAGCCTAAGGTTCAAAGTATGAAACATGCACATGATTTTGTCACCCAAACTCAAAAGTATGAAAATAACGACCAACAGAATTCAGATAAATCCCATTTTATTACTTTACAAGTAGCAAGAAAAAGGGTAAAAAACAAAAAAAAACTTCTCACATTACCAGAATCCATCTCTGGTCTACAATATAAGATCAAGTAGTTGGCAAATGTAAGTTTTCAGGCTCAATGCGCACAGAGAGTTGCCTTGCCACCTGACACGACAGAAACAGAATTTGTATATTACCTAAAAAGTGAGAAAAATCAACACGTAAATTATCCTGATACAATATACTGGCCAGCTCCACCATTATCATGTTAAAGCAACATTTTTCATTGAATTGCAACAACAAAAATTTACAGCCAGAATCCATGGGTTGCAGTGCAGACCCTTTTTCCACTTTGGTGCATTACTTGCCAAAACAGAACTTTAGACACAACATCTCAACTCTTCACAAAACTTAGCAAGGTCAATGTTTTATATATCCAAAATACAATATAAATCCAACACCTAATGCCCACTTTTACATCAGAATGGCAAGAGAATTGAGAAGGTTGTTCCTCTATCCTCCCCACCACTTGCTTGGAACTTGCTCCTTTTTCAGCTTTTTGGATTAATTAAGACACTTAAATACATATATTGTCATGAACTTAACCAATGAGGTTGAAGGACCACAGTTAAGCAGGCTAAATGGCATAAGCCTTTCAGTGTTGAACTCCCAACTTAAGATCAAAATGTGTATATGTCGGCCCTAATTCATATGTTATATATGTAAAACCAGTCTCACAGATGACGAGACTGGTTGCTGGTCTCTGATATCAAGATACAACTTTCACATTCCATTTTTGTATCATTCTCATATTTTCACTTGCAAACGAAGTAAAACTAAAAGAATGTTTATACAGGAGAGATTAATTGGTCATTCCCTACAACTGACATATTTTGGTTTATACGTCTAAAATTTCTAGCAACAAAATAGCAATAATTTTTGTTTGTTCCAGAAAATAAAACAGATAAGGAAGGATGAGGGAAAAAATTAATACCAAACTCTATTACCTACTGAAGTTGGAATTAATTTCACTCAAAATAAATCATAAATTTTCTATCTAGTTGAAGCAAAAGGAGTTTCCATTGAAGAAAATGTGTGCCCTTCTAAGCAGCTATTGCCAAAACTTACATCATTAGTGCCATGGTAATCACCATTACAACCACACAGATAGTTTTTACCTATTCTCTATGAAAGTATGATATACTCCATCCGTTCCGTATTATTTGATTATTGTTAACTTTTTAAAGTCAACTTTAGAGATTTTTAACGCAAAGTTGACATAAATTCTTTTAATATTAATTAATATAATGATGAATATTATAAACTATTTAAAAAGTATTACTCATTGTAAGTTTTATTGTTTCATAATTTTTAATGAGTCACCTCAATTTTGAGTTTAAAATTGTCTGATTTTCAAAAGTCAATAATGATCATATAATTTGGAACGGAAAGAGTAATATATATTATACATATGTATTAAAAATAAAGATTAAATACACTTATGTCCCTTGAAGTTAATTATTTTATTCACTAAACATTACTATACTGGTAATGTGTAGTGAGTAAAAGAATTAATCACATTAATTAATTTAAATAAAATAATTAACTTTGATTATTTTACTTGAATGATTAGCGGAGTTAATTATTTTATTTGAATTAATTAATTGAGTTAGTTATTTTATTTAAGTTAATTAGTAGAGTTTATTATTTTGTTTAGTTAATTAGTAAAGTTAATTATTTTGTTTAGTTAATTAGTGGTGTTAACTACTTTATTTGAGTAAATTATTAAATTTAATTAATGAGATTAATTATTTATGTGTAGTGTGATAATTTGTAGTGAAATTTATTTATCTTAAGTAGTATATACATGTTTATACTATTTAAATGGATTGTTCTATATAAGAAAACACAATTAAATTGACTTTAAATACATTAAAAAGTGTTAAAATCGTAACACGTCAGCATTCCGGTCAAAGTTATGGTCGGAGGATCACTTTTACTTACATGTACTTGGACGTTGCTATTATTAGTTTTTATAATTTAGGGTCGTTTGTGTAAGTTGGGTGATACTTCGAGGGACAAAACTATATTTAACCCTTAAACGGAGAGAGTTCTATATATATTATACATATATATATATATAGAGAGAGAGAGAGAGAGGAAAAAAGGAAAAACTAAATGTTTAAAAACAATACCAACAGTTAACAAATTCAGACACCAAGTCTGATAAATCAACAACAAAAAAAAAACTAACAAACCTCATCAAGAAGATGACCAACGATAAAAAGCCAACAAAGAAAAAACGCAGAACATACCTCAGCAACGATTTCATCTTTTGTCACTGGTTCGCGCAATTCATTGTCAACCTTGATGAACCTTCTCAGAACCTTGACAAAATGTCAGCAGGTAGCATAAATTCAATGCTTGTTGAAGAAGCATAACAAGTTTACTGAAGCAAAAAATAGGTAGCACTCTTAAAGACAAACAATTATAATTAAATTAATTCAGTCATATCTCATGCTCCTGAACTTTTTGATTGTGAGATTTTCCTTGTATGCTTCTACACCCAACTTTTGAATTTGAACAGCAACTAGGCATCAAATATTTTTATTTCAACTTTGATAAAGTTGTCTTATTTTTGATTGATAAGTAGCAATCTAAAGAAAGATTTGATGCCAATCATTTAATAATGCAAGTCACCATGTATATAAAATGCTTCACCCATCTATGAAATTCAAACTCAAGATGATCAAGGTCAAATTCGTATCAAAATGAAATATATAATTATCTAAGAATCATAGAAATCTCCAACATGTCACACTCGCCCAAAAACAATAGCAATCAAAAGCTTCTATATAGAAGACCAACCAGCTTAGCATTGTCCAGACGCTTTGCTGCTGTCTGATATTCTTTGGTTATATCTTCCTCCGTCTTGTGAACAACTTTAATGTTGGGAAGACCAACCAACTTTAATGTTATCAAAAGTTCATAACAAGCGTACTGTATACAAGTAGAGGAGAAAAAATAGCAGCAATAATGTTGGGAAAGGGATAGCGCATCAGTAACTTCCATCAGACATTAAAATTCTCATAAAAATGAAGAAATAAGCTAAGCAATACCTATGTAGAATGAATTTAGACAAATATGCAAACAAAAATTTGCAATACACACCCAAAGGTAGGATTTAAGAACAAAAATTAATGTCAAACAGTCGAATGCCTTCTGCATTGAGATGGTCCACATTAAGTATTCTATTGACAATTCGTTTGCAATATGTTTGCATGCGTAAAAGAGAGGGGGAGAGAGAGCAATAAAGGCAGAAACATTAAGGTCAGCAGAGGTTACTAGACTCACTACCAATTGAAACATTGAAGGTTAATCATTTGAAACACTTCAAATTAGTAAATTTGCCTCACTGTCAACTGAATGAATTTATAAATAGTCGAAACAAGTTTCTAATTTCAATTTTCCCAATACACATGTGCGCGCGCGCGCGCGCGCGCGCGCGCGCGCACACACACACACACACACATATATATATATATATATATAAACAAGTGGCTCTAGCATGCTAATCATCTAAACAAGTATATGCAAGCTAGGCATATATCCATGCGCCTAGCTCTGATACACACAGCCTCTCGAGGCCACACAAAAACCCATAACAAAGGATGATGGCTGCATATGAAAACTCTCATACACAACTGTCAAACACTCTGAGGTACAATTTAAGAGATATCACGTTTAGATAATAATAATTATCTATATGTATATTCATGTATACACACATAATAAGCATCAACAAAAATAGAAACTTGTGCAGCTCGCTGATGAGATGGGCAAACTTGTCAATGTTTGGGACGACAAGCAATTTGGGCATCAGATGGTTGCGGAAATGTCCAGGAGCTACTTTCACCGTCTCTCCCGCTTTTCCAAGCTTGTCTATAGTCTGTAATCCATATTATTATATTATCATTTCCAACTAAACTGCTCAATAAGATAATAAAGGGGAGACCTAATAAATTGCAAAATGAGTAACTCACAGTTGTAAGAATCACTTCCAACTGTCTGTATCTAACACCCTGCCCAACAAATAATGTTGGGTGATGCAATACCCGATCAAAGCTCTGCTGGATTATGTTTCTACAATAATGGATATAAGCCATCTGTGTAGCTACATAGATATATAGAATTTAACAAAATTTACGCCGTCAGACAAAGATATATAAAGATGCATTAAAAAATTTAAATATTCCCAAAAGAAAAATGGCAATCAAAATGCCGATTGATACATAATTTAAATCACAGACATCCCTGAGGACAGTGGCGAAGCCAGGAATTGCTGACAGTGGGGGCGATTATTAGAGTATCAAACAATAAATTAAAATTGATAATTATAGTAACAAAAAACGACTTAAATATATAACCAAAAATATATAATATATGTCATTGTTGTAGCCATCAAACTTATATACCAAAAATAACTAGTATAATATAGCAATAACTAGTCTGATAAAAGAATGTGGTCAGATAGGCTGCACAGGATTCTTATGGTCAGCACTTGTCTGGCAAAAGAAATCTTGGCACCCAGATTAAATGTGAAAGCAAGCTTTATCCTAGTGATGAAATGTGAAAGATTTGGTGATTAACTGGATCTTTGATTGGTCTAATAAGTAGTAAGCACACATGAATCTGAATGATTCTTCAAAAAAGTTTGATAGAGCATGTTGTTTGTTTTAGGCCACTGCAGGTAACTCTGAAAACATGAAAGATGATCTGAATGGCCTTGATAAAGCAATTGGTGCTGTCTTGGGACAATAAACTGGTGTATGTTTGACAATTTTGTTATATATTGACTCTGTAGATTTTTTAGGCCACACTACCAATTTTATTATATATGGACTCTGTGAAGTCAAAAGTTTGATTTTCACTATTATAAAACTAAAGTAAAAAACAAAATCTTTGAGGACAATAGATAAACACATGAAAAAAAGAGTCAAATGCCACAATAGGCCAACTGGCCAAGCAACTTGGTATTAGAAACACACATTCAGGTCTACTCGGTGAGTCGGTGGAGATAAGGAGAACAGAGCATAAATTAGACAAAAAATCAAGAAAAACCCCTAATTTGATAATGGCATAAAGATAGAAAATCAAGAAAAAACCCCAATTATAGATAGAAACTATCAGGAATTCACAAATTAATTAGACAAAAAATCAAGGAAAACCCCCAATTATAAACCCTAAAAGCATAAATTTTACCTGTTGATAGATGGCTTTGGGGTTGGGGTCTTGACGTCTTGAGGAAAAGCCGAAGAGTCGAAGAGGTGGGAGATGAATGGAGCTAGTGAGGTCTTACCAGTTACCAGCCGAAGAGGTGGGAGAAGAATGGAGTCGTGTTCGTGTTATTGTGTATGAGGTGAGAATTTCAGTGGGTGCAATTGACTCTTCTATCCCACAAAAAAAATCTATTTATCATATATTAAAATAAAAAAAAAATCCAGTGGGTGCAATTGACCCCACTGGCTAACCCCTAGCTTCGCCCCTGCCTGAGGATGGGATACCTGGTTTCTGCTAAAGGAGAATACAGAGCTAGCTGTCTCGGCGGTGGAGGATATTTTGTCGACACACACGAATGCCGACGGTGGCTGTGGCGGTGGCAACAGGAGGAAGTAGAGCGACGTAGGGTTCAGTTGGGCAGAGAACCGATTCCATTCACTTTTAGGTTTTAACTCCTTTCATTCTTTTTCCTTGTATTAATAAAATAATATACTCCATCCGTCCCAAATTAATTGCTCAGTTTTGACTTTTTTAAGTCAAATTGACTATTTTTAAAATTAATAATTAAGCATATATAAATATATTTCTAAAATTATAAAAATTGGGGTTAGTAATAAATTGTATATACTTTCTTTTGGTTATAATCTCTTCACCTAAATTTTAGCAAAAATAGTAAAAAAAATAGTTTTAAAAATGGTCAATTTGAATTTAAAAAGTCAAAACTGAGCAATTAATTTGGGACAGAGGGAGTATTTACGTTGGCAATAAATTACTATACAATTCTTAACGTTTGAGAAAATAGAAAATAATACGATTCCTTCTTCAGAAAGGCTAATAAAAAATTTGTTTAAATTCTTTATAAAAATAAAGAAAAAATTGAATATTTACTCATCACTAATCACAATTTAAAGTTTAAACCATACATATTAATTAAACATCTTAAACAAAAAAATATCAAACACAACGTCATTTGTCATTAATTATAAAAATCAAGATTTAAACATCCTAAAAAAATATTAAATTAACATCATTTTTAATAAAAGATAAGACCCCGAATTTTATGAAATAAAAGTATTCAATTTTCTTATAATTATTATTTTATTTTATAAATGGTTAAATTGATAAAAGGTTAAAGTTAAAGGTGATATGTGAAAATATTTGCAAAGTAAGCAAATATTATAAAATATTCGTTTGGTCGGAAAATATTCTTTTTGTCGGGAATATCCGTACAACGACACAATCATTGGTGGACCGAACAATGGAAGTATTGCCGTAGTTACAAAACGACAGAATTGTCATTTTATAAAAATAACGGCGAAAGTGTTACCGTTAAAACTGTTGAACTACTCGGTAGTAAAAGTACAGTAATACGCGTGGTTGCATAGTAGCACACGGTATTGATTATTGATACTTACGTAAGAAGTCACTCAATTATATTTAATTATTGTCACAGTAATTGCTGCATCATATCTCTCATATTATTGATTCAATTATTGTCACGGTATCACCTGCATAATATGTTATATTATTAAATCAATAATTGAGACGACAAAGTTATTCATATTATTATTTGTAATATTGACAATGTCTAGAAGTTCTGTCAAGAAGAGGTTAGATAATCTAATTGCGTGCCAATAGGGAGAAATCCTTATCGGAAAGCCCCCTCTTTCTTGAGAACGACCTGAATGTTAAATATTGTGAGTTATAATTGTGACACCCCCAAAATAGGTATACAACACACATTCTGAGTCATCAAAATACATGGTACAGAAACAACTACAACTTTATTAATACATCATAAAAACTGTGAGTTTAAATACAAATATTGTCTTCTAGACAATATCCATAACCAAATAAGTCCTCATTACAAATATTGAAACTTTATTATACAAAAACGGTGAGGACTACTAAGACAACTTTTTAGAACCATCATTCCACACCCCGACTCGTACTCGCTACATTCTCGCCTCCTGAGAAGAAAAATGGAACAACAAGAAAAATGGTGAGCTAAACTAGCCCAGTAAAGAATATTATAACTATGATAATATAGAACAAATTATCGTTAGTCCTCAACAGGGAAAAATCTGATAGAATACAATAGACAACAAATTTCAGATCAATATTCGCAGTGGAAAATAATAATTCATAGAATAGTTACGTAGATAATGAAATCTACTAGTATCTATGAATTTAAAAGTCCATCATCAATATTTTATCCCTGTAACATCAATCAATATACATCTTCAATCAAATATTCATCTTTGCGTTACAGGCCAAAGATATTCATCAGTTGGTCATGTTCATCTTTGCACTACGGGCCAAAGATATTCATAAAAAAATCAACCATCTTTGCACTACATGCCAAATATATTAAGTAACATCATCATTTAGGACTGAGGATGATGAAAAATATTTTTAAAGAAACGAATCCAGTGAAACAAAAGACAAAGATTAAGGATTAAGGATTAAGGATTCGTAATTCGGTTTATCCATGTCCAAAAATACCTCAATAATAATCATAGTGGAGTAAAATTCAAGAATGATCAAAACATGGATACAATCAAAGCTAATATCCATAATAGTTATTTTGGACAAAAACGAAAATTTATTTTTTTGTGAATAGTGCCGTATTCGTGAATAGTGTCGTATACGTGAATAGTAATCCCGACACCAAAAGTTCCAAATTTGATAAAAATTTCAGATCAATATTTCGGCATAATGATATTGAAAGAATAACATCATTACGAAAAAAATTGCATCCCTTACCTCGAAAGAATAATACTTCTAGTTGAAACACCGGATATAGGCTATGACTTAAACTTGCACCGTATAGCAACACTCAAAGTATTAAAATACTCACAAGAATACGCTCAATATAGAGAGAGAGAGAAAGAGAGAGAAAACTTGTTTCTGGTATGATTTTCAATTCTAACCTAAGCACCCTATTTATAGGAAAATGCTTAGAACACCAAAGCAGAAAATTTAATAAAATATTAATATATTTATAAAATTTTCCTTAGCCCACCTCTAGATATTTGAATTCAGCACTTGCACATGTTAATGATGTCCACCAAAACAAAAAAAAACGTTTTCCTTAAAATAATTATTTAAAACTTTCAAAAATTAATTATTTCGGAACTTCAATAATTCATAATAAATAGCCCTTTTATCAGAAAAATTCGAACCACATGTCCTTACCATAAAAAATTCCATTCTCTACAACTTTGCAGAAGAAATTTTTTGCCTAAGTGTTTGTCAGTTTTGCCTACGGGCTGATAACTCGGCCTCCGTATGTCGGAATCGAGTCCCGTAAGTTGTACAAGTTTCCGTATCATTACAGCGACCGAGGTGGACTTTGGCATTTTTTCGACTTTTTCCCCAAATATTGGTCGGTTTTGTCTACGGGTTGGTAACTCGACCTCCATAAGTCAGAATTGAGTCCCGTAAGTTGTAACGCGTGCCTAATACCTACGCGATGCTATGCATGTATTTGCGTGTCGTTACAATGGCCGATGCGGGTTTTGGCCTCTTTTTTAACTTTTTACCTAAGTGCTGGTCAATTTTGAATACGGGCTAATAACTCGGTCTACGTATGTCAGAATCATGTCCCGTAAGTTGTAACACATGCCTAATACATAAGCAGTACTATGTATATGTTTTTATGTCGTTACGACGGTTGAGGCATGTTTTGGCCTCTTTTTTGACTTTTTACCTAAATGTTGTTCAGTTTTGCTTACAGGCTGATAACTCGGCCTCCGTAAGTCAGAATTGAGTCCCGTAAGTTATAACGCGTGCCTAATACCCATGCAGTTCTATGTATGTCTTTGCGTGTTGTTACGACGGCCGATGTTGGTTTTGGCCTTTGTTTTAACTTTTTGCCTAAGTGTTGGTCAGTTTTGCCTACGGACTGATAACTCGGCCTCCGTATGTCGAAATCGAGTCCTGTAAGTTGTTACGCATGCCTAATACCTACGCGGTGCTATGTATGTGTTTTCGTATCATTATGATGGCCGAGGCGGGTTTTGACTTCTTTTTTGACTTTTTACCTAAGTGTTAGTTAGTTTTGCCTACGGGCTGATAATCGGAATCGAGTCCCATAAGCTGTAACGTGTGCCTAATACCTACGCGGTGCTATGTACGAGTTTCCGTATCATTACAACGGTCGAGATGGATTTTGGCCTTTTTTTGACTTTTCCCCAAATGTTGGTCAGTTTTGCCTACGGGCTGATAACTCGGCCTCGGTAAGTCGGAAATGAGTCCTGTAAGTTGTAACGCGTGTCTAATACCTACGCGGTGCTATGCATGTATTTTCGTATCATTACAATGGCTGATGCGGGTTTTGGGCTCTTTTTTAACTTTTTGCCTAAGTGTTGGTCAATTTTGCATACGGGCTAATAACTCGGTCTACGTATGTCAGAATCGAGTCCCGTAAGTTGTAACGCATGCCTAATACATACGCGGTACTATGTACGTGTTTTTATGTCGTTACGACGACCGAGGAATGTTTTGGCCTCTTTTTTGACATTTTACCTAAATGTTGTTAAGTTTTGTTTACGGGCTGATAACTCGGCTTCCGTAAGTCAGAATTGAGTCCCGTAAGTTATAGCGCGTGCTTAATACCCATGTAGTGCTATGTATGTCTTTGCGTGTCGTTACGACGGCGGAGGTTGGTTTTGGCCTTTTTTTCGACTTTTTGCATAAGTGTTGATCAGTTTTGCCTACGGGCTGATAACTTGGCCTCCGTATGTCGAAATTGAGTCACGTAAGTTGTAATGTATGTCTAATACCAATGCGGTGCTATGTATGTGTTTGCGTATCGTTACGATGACTGAAGCGGGTTTTGGCCTCTTTTTTAATATTTTACCTAAGTATTGGTCAGTTTTGCCTACGGGCTGATAACTCGGTCTCCGTAAGTCGGAATCAGGTCCCGTAAGTTGTAACGCATGCCTAATACCTACGTGGTTCTATATATGTGTTTTCGTATCGTTTTGATAGCCGAGGCGGGTTTTGGCCTCTTTTTTGACTTTTTAGCCAAGTGTTGGTCAGTTTTGCCTACGCTGATAACTCGGCCTCCGTAAGTCGGAATCGAGTCCCGTAAGTTTTAACACATGCCTAATACCTACACGGTGCTATGTAAGACTTCGCCTATCGTTACAACGGTCGAGACGAGTTTTGACCTCTTTTTTGATTTTTTGTCTAAGTATTGGTCAGTTTTGCCTACGGGCTGATAACTCGGCCCCCGTAAGTCAGAATCGAGTCCCGTAAGTTGTAATGCGTGCCTAATACCTACGCGATGCTATGTATGTGTTTGCGTGTCGTTACAACGGCTGAGGCTAGTTTTGGCCTCTTTTTCGACTTTTTACCCAAGTGTTGGTCAGTTTTGCCTACGGGCTGATAACTCGGCCTCCGTAAGTCGGAATCGAGTCTCATAAGTTATAACGCATGCCTAATACCTACGCGATGCTATGTACGTATTTGCGTGTTGTTATGATGGCCGAGGCTTGTTTTGACCCCTTTTTAGACTTTTTACTTAAATGTTGGTCAATTTTGCCTACACGCTGATAACTCGGCCTCCGTAAGTTAGAATCGAGTCTCATAAGTTGTAACGCGTGCCTAATACCTATGCAGTGCTATGTATATATTTGTGTGTTATTACGACAGCCGAGGTGGGTTTTGGACTCCTTTTCGACTTTTTGCTTGAGTGTTGGTCAGTTTTACCTACGCGCTGATAACTCGGCATCCGTATGTCAGAATCGAGTCCCATAAGTTGTAATGCGTGTCTAATACCGACGCAGTGTTATGTACGTGTTTGCATGTCATTATGAGGGTCGAGGCGGTTCTGGCCTCTTTTTCGACTTTTTCCCTAAGTGTTGGTCAGTTTTACCTACGGGCTGATAACTTGGCCTTCGTATATCAGAATCGAGTCCCGTCAGTTGTAACGCATGCCAAATACCTACGCGGTGCCATGCATGTGTTTGCGCGTCGTTGTGTCGGCCAAGACGGGTTTTGGCCTCTTTTTCGACTTTTTGCCTAAGTGTTGGTCAGTTTTGCCTACAGACTGATAGCTCGGCCTTCGTATGTTGGAATCGAGTCCCTTAAGTTGTAATGCGTGTCTAATACCTACGCGGTACTATGCACGTGTTTGCGTGTTGTTACGACGGCCGAGACGGGTTTTGGCCTCTTTTTCAACTTTTGACCTATATGTTAGTCAGTTTTGCCTACGGGCTGATAACTCGGCCTCCGTAAGTCGGAATTGAGTCCCGTAAGTTGTAACGAGTGCCTAATACCTACGCGGTGCTATGTATGTGTTTGCGTATCGTTACGACGGCCGAGGCGGGTTTTGGCCTCTTTTTTGACTTTTTACCTAAATGTTTTTCAGTTTTGCTTACGGACTGATAACTCGGCCTCCGTAAGTCAGAATTGAGTCCCGTAAGTTATAACGCGTGCCTAATACCCATGCAGTGCTATGTATGTATTTGTGTGTTGTTACGACGGCCGAGGTGGGTTTTGGCGTCTTTTTCGACTTTTTACCTAAGTGTTGGTCAGTTTTGCCTACAGGCTGATGACTCGGCCTCCGTATGTCGAAATTTAGTCCCGTAAGTTGTAATGCATGCCAAATACCTATGCGGTGCTATGCATGTGTTTGCGTATCGTTACGATGGCTGAGGCGAGTTTTAGCCTCTTTTTTGATTTCTTACCTAAGTGTTGGTCAGTTTTGCCTACAAACTATTAACTCGGCCTACGTAAGTTGGAATCGAGTCCCGTAAGTTTTAACGTGTGCCTATTACCTATGCGGTACTATGCATGTGTTTTCATGTCGTTACAACGGCCGAGGCGGGTTTTGGCCTCTTTTTTAACTTTTTACCTAAGTGTTGGTCAGTTTTGCCTACGGGCTAATAACTCGGCCTCCGTAAGTCGTAATCGAGTAACATATATTGTAATCCGTGCCTAATATCTTCATTGTTCTATGTATGTGTTTACGTGTTGTTACGACGGTCGAGACGAGTTTTGGCCTCTTTTTTTACTTTTTGCCCAAGTGTTGGCGAGTTTTGCCTACGGACTGATAACTCGGCCTCCGTAAGTCGGAAATTAGTCCCGTAAATTGTAACGTGTGCCTAGTACCTACGCGGTGCTATGTATGTGGTTACGTGTTGTTACGATGGCCGAGGTGGTTTTTGGCCTCTTTTTCGAATTTTTGCCTAAGTGTTAGTCAGTTTTGACTACGGGCTGATAACTCGGCCTCGGTAAGTTGGAATCGCGTCCTGTAAGTTGTAACGCGTGCCGAATACCTACGCGGTACTATGCTCGTGTTTGTGTGTTGTTACGACGGCCGAGGCTGGTTTTGGCCTCTTTTTCGACATTTTACATAATTGTTGGTCAGTTTTGCCAACGGGCTGGTAACTCGGCCTCCGTAAGTTGGAATCGAGTTCCATAAGTTGTAACGCGTTTCTAATACCTACGTAGTGCTATGTATGTGTTTGTGTGTCATTATGACGACCGAGACAGGTTTTGGCCTCTTTTTTAACTTTTTACCTAAGTATTGGTCAATTTTGCCTACGGGCTGATAACTTGGCCTCCGTATGTCAGAAATGAATTCCGTAAGTTGTAACGCGTTTTTAATACCTACGTTGTGCTATATACAAGTTTGCGTATTGTTACGATGGCCGAGACGGGTCGGAATCGAGTCCCATATGTAACTCGGCCTATGTAAGTCGGAATCGAGTCCCATATGTTGTAACGCATGCCTAATACCTACGCGGTGCTATGTACGTGTTTGCGTGTCGTTATGAAGACCGTGGCGGGTTTTGGCCTCTTTTTCGACTTTTTGTCTAAGTGTTAGTCAGTTTTGCCTACGGGCTGATAAGTCGGCCTCCGTAAATCGGAATAGAGTCCCACAAGTTGTAACACGTGCCTAATACCTACGTGGTGCTATGTACATGTTTGCGTGTCCTTACGACGGCTGAGGCTGGTTTTGGCCTCTTTTTCGAATTTTTGCCTAAGTGTTGGTCTGTTTTACCTACGGGCTAATAACTCGGCCTCCGTAAGTCGTAATCGAGTTTCGTAAATTGTAACGCGTGTCTAATACCTACGCGGTGCTATGTACGTGTTTGCGTGTCGTTATGAAGACCGAGGCGGGTTTTGGCCTCTTTTTCGACATTTTGCCTAAGTGTTGGTCAGTTTTACCTACGGGCTGATAACTCGGCCTCCGTAAGTTGAAATCGAGTCCCGTAAGTTGTAACGCGTGTCTAATACCTACGCAATACTATGTATGCCTTTGTGTGTCATTACGATGGCCGAGACGGGTTTTGGCCTCTTTTTTGACTTTTTGCCTAAGTATTGGTCAGTTTTGCCTACGGGCTGATAACTTAGCCTCCGTATGTCAGAATCGAGTCCCGTAAGTTGTAATGCGTGCCTAATACCTATGCGGTGCTATATACATGTTTGCGTATTGTTACGATGTCCGAGGCTGTTTTGGCCTCTTTTTTGACGTTTTGCCTAAGTGTTGGTCAGTTTTGCCTACGGGCTGATAACTCGTCCTATGTAAGTAGGAATTGAGTCCCATAAGTTATAATACATGCCTAATACCTACGCAGTGCTATGTACGTATTTGTGTGTCGTTATGAAGGCCGAGGCAGGTTTTGGCCTCTTTTTCGACTTTTTGCCTAAGTGTTAGTCAGTTTTGCCTACGGGCTGATAAGTCGGCCTCCGTAAATCGGAATCGAGTCCCACAAGTTGTAACACGTGCCTAATACCAACATGGTGTTATGTACGTGTTTGCGTGTCCTTATAACGTCCGAGGCTGGTTTTGGCCTCTTTTTCGACTGTTTGCCTAAGTGTTGGTCAGTTTTGCCTGCGGGCTAATAACTTAGCCTCCGTAAGTTAGAATTGAGTTTCGTAAGTTGTAACGCGTGCCTAATACCTACGCGGTGCTATGTATGTGTTTACGTGTCGTTACGATGACTGAGACGGGTTTTGGCCTTTTTTTTAACTTTTTGCCTAAGTGTTAGTCAGTTTTGCCTACAGACTGATAACTCGGCCTCCATAAATCGGAATCGAGTCCCGTAACTTGTAACGCGTGCCTAATATCTACGCGATGATATGTACTTTTTTAAGTATCGTTACAACGGCCAAGGCGGGTTTTGGCCTCTTTTTTGACTTTTTGCCTAAGTGTTGGTCAGTTTTGCCTACGGGCTGATAACTTGGCCTATATAAGTCATAATTGAGTCCCGTAAGTGGTAACACGTGCCTAATACCTATACGGTGCTATATACGTGTTTGCGTGTCGTTATGACGGTCGAGGCGGGTTTTGGCCCTTTTTCGAGTTTTTGCCTAAGTGTTTGTCAGTTTTGTCTGCGGGCTAATAACTCGGCCTCCGTAAGTCGAAATTGAGTCCCGTAAGTTGTAACGCGTGCCTAATGCCTACGTGGTGCTATGTATATGTTTGTGTTTCATTACGACTGCCGAGCCTATTTTGGCCTCTTTTTTTGACTTTTTGCCCAAATGTTGGTAATTTTGCCAATGGGCTGATAACTCGGCCTTCGTAAGTCAGAATCGAGTCCTGCAAGTTGTAACGCGTGCGTAATTCCTACGCGGTGCTATGTATTAGTTTGCGTCTCATTACGAGGATTGATGCTGGTTTTTGGCATCTTTTTCGACTTTTTGCATAAGTGTTGGTCAGTTTTGTCTACGGGCTGATAACTCGGCCTCCGTAAGTCGGAATCAAGTCCCGTAAGTTGTAACGCGTGCCAAATACCTACGCGGTGCTATGTATGTCTTTGCGTATCGTTACTACAGCCGAGGTGAGTTTTGACCTCTTTTTCGAGTTTTTGCCTAATTGTTGGTCAGTTTTGCTTACGGGCTGATAACTCGGCCTCTGTCCGTCGGAATCGAGTACCGTAAATTGTAATGCGTGCCTAATGCCTACGTGGTGCTATGTATATATTTGTGTATCATTACGACGGCCGAGTCTATTTTGGCCTCTTTTTTGACTTTTTGCCCAACTGTTGGTAAATTTTGCCAATGGGCTGATAACTCGGCCTTCGTAAGTCAGAATCGAGTCCTGTAAGTTGTAACGCGTGCCTAATTCCTACGCGGTGCTATGTATTAGTTTGCATCTCATTACGAGGGTCGAGACTGGTTTCTGGCATGTTTTTTGACTTTTTGCATAAGTGTTGGTCAGTTTTGCCTATGGGCTGATAACTCGGCCTCCGTAAGTCGGAATCAAGTCCCGTAAGTTGTAACGCGTGCCAAATACCTACGCGGTGCTATGTATGTCTTTGCGTGTCGTTACTACAGCCGAGGTGAGTTTTGGCCTATTTTTCGAGTTTTTGCCTAATTGTTGGTCAGTTTTGCCTACAGGCTGATAACTCGGCCTCTGTCCGTCGGAATCGAGTCCTGTAAGTTGTAACGCATGCCTAAAATGTACGCGGTGCTATGTATGTGTTTGCATATCATTACGATGGCTGAAGCGGGTTTTAGCTTCTTTTTTGACTTTTTACTTAAGTGTTAGTTAGTTTTGCCTACGGGCTGATAACTCGGCCTCCATAAATCGGAATTGAGTCCCATAATTTGTCGCGCGTGCCTAATACCTACGCGGTGCTATGTACGTGTTTTCGTATCGTTATAACGGCCGAGGTGGGTTTTGGCCTCTTTTTCGACTTTTACCCCAAATGTTGGTCAGTTTTGCCCACGGGTTGATAACTCGGTCTCCGTAAGTCGGAATCGAGTCCCGTAAGTTGTAACGCGTGCCTAATACCTACGCGGTCCAAGTTATGTGTTTGTGTGTCGTTACTACTGCCAAGGTGAGTTTTGGCCTCTTTTTCGACTTTTTGCCTAAGTGTTGCTCAGTTTTCCCGTAAGTTGTAATGCGTGCCTAATACCTACGCGATGCTATGTATGTGTTTGGGTGTCGTTATGATATCCGAGGCGAGTTTTGGCCTCTTTTTTGACTTTTTGCCAAAGTGTTGGTCAGTTTTGCCTATGGGCTGATAACTCGGCCTCCGTATGTCGGAATCGAGTCCCATAAATTGTAACGCATGCCTAATACCTATGCAGTGCTATGTATGTGTTTGCGTATCGTTACGATGCCCGAAGCGGGTTTTGGCTACTTTTTTGACTTTTTACCTAAATGTTAATTAGTTTTGCCTACGGTTTTATAACTCGACCTCCGTAAATCGGAATCGAGTCCCGTAAGTTGTAACGCGTGCCTAATACCTACGCGGTGCTATGTACTAGTTTTTGTATCGTTACAACGGCCGAGGTGGCTTTTGGCCTCTTTTTTGACTTTTTTTCTAAATATTGGTCAGTTTTGTTTACGGGCTGATAACTCGGCCTCCGTAAATCGGAATTGAGTCCCGTAAGTTGTAACGCGTGCCTAATACCTACAATGGCCGATGCGGGTTTTGGCATCTTTTTTAACTTTTTACCTAAGTGTTGGTCAATTTTGCATACGGGCTAATAACTCGGTCTACGTATGTCAGAATCGAGTCCCATAAGTTGTAACGCATGCCTAATATATACGCGGTACTATATATGTGTTTTTATGTTGTTACGACGACCGAGTCATGTTTTGCTCTCTTTTTCGACTTTTTACCTAAATGTTGTTCTGTTTTGTTTACGGGCTGACAACTCGGCCTCCGTAAGTCAGAATTGAGTCTCGTAAGTTATAACGCGTGCCTAATACCCATGCAGTGCTATGTAAGTCTTTGCGTGTTGTTACGACGGCCGAGGTGGGTTTTGGCCTCTTTTTAGACTTTTTGCCTAAGTGTTGGTCAGTTTTGCCTACGGGCTGATAACTCGACCTCCGTATGTCGAAATCGAGTCCCGTAAGTTGTAATGAATACCTAATACCCAACAGATAACAAATTCAGACATCAAGTCTGATAAATCAACAACAAAAAAAAACTAACAAACCTCATCAAGAAGATGACCAACGATAAAAAGCCAACAAAGAAAAAACGCAGAACATACCTCAGCAACGATTTCATCTTTTGTCACTGGTTCGCGCAATTCATTGTCAACCTTGATGAACCTTCTCAGAACCTTGATAAAATGTCAGCAGGTAGCATAAATTCAATGCTTGTTGAAGAAGCATAACAAGTTTACTAAAGCAAAAAATAGGTAGCACTCTTAAAGACAAACAGTTATAATTAAATTAATTCAGTCAGATCTCATGCTCCTGAACTTTTTGATTGTGAGATTTTCCTTGTATGCTTCTACACCCAACTTTTGAATTTGAACAGCAACTAGGCATCAAATATTTTTATTTCAACTTTGATAAAGTTGTCTTATTTTTGATTGATAAGTAGCAATCTGAAGAAAGGTTTGATGCCAATCATTTAATAATGCAAGTCACCATGTATATAAAATGCTTCACCCATCTATGAAATTCAAACTCAAGATGATCAAGGTCAATTTCGTATCAAAATAAAATATATAATTATCTAAGAATCATAGAAATCTCCAACATGTCACACCCGCCCAAAAACAATAGCAATCAAAAGCTTTTATATAGAAGACCAACCAGCTTAGCATTGTCCAGACGCTTTGCTGCTGTCTGATATTCTTTGGTTATATCTTCCTCCGTCTTGTGAACAACTTTAACCTCTTCAACCTCCTTAGGTTGGTAAATCTAATGAAAGAAAGTGGTAAACATAGATTCAGTTTATAAAGAATGATTAAAAAGTTCATGTCAAGTGTATGATTAAGGTGAGTCAAGATGGTATCAAAAGTTCATAACAAGCGTACTGTATACAAGTGGAGGAGAAAAATAGCAGCAATAATGTTGGGAAAGGGATAGCGCAGCAGTAACTTCCATCAGACATTAAAATTCTCATAAAAATGAAGAAATAAGCTAAGCAATACCTATGTAGAATGAATTTAGACAAATATGCAAACAACAATTTGCAATACACACCCAAAGGTAGGATTTAAGAACAAAAATTAATGTCAAACAGTCGGATGCCTTCTGCATTGAGATGGTCCACATTAAATATTCTATTGACCATTCGTTTGCAATATGTTTGCATGCGTAAAAGAGAGGGGGAGAGAGAGAGCAATAAAGGCAGAAACATTAAGGTCAGCAGAGGTTACTAGACTCACTACCAATTGAAACATTGAAGGTTAATCATTTGAAACACTTCAAATTAGTAAATTTGCCTCACTGTCAACTGAATGAATTTATAAATAGTCGAAACAAGTTTCTAATTTCAAATTTTCCTAATACATGAGCGCGCGCGCGCACACACACACACACAGATATATATATATATATATATATATATATATATATATATATATATATATATATATATATATATACAAGTGGCTCTAGCATGCTAATCATCTAAACAAGTATATGCAAGCTAGGCATATATCCATGTGCCTAGCTCTAATACACACAGCCTCTCGAGGTCACACAAAAAGCCATGACAAAGGATGATGGCTGCATATGAAAACTCTCATACACAATTGTCAAACACTCCAAGGTACAATTTAAGAGATACCACGTTCAGATAATAATAATTATCTACATATATATTCATGTATACACACACAATAAGCATAAACAAAAATAGAACCTTGTGCTGCTCGCTGATGAGATGGGCAAACTTGTCAATGTTTGGGACGGCAAGCAATTTGGGCATCAGATGGTTGCGGAAATGTCCAGGAGCTACTTTCACCGTCTCTCCTGCTTTTCCAAGCTTGTCTATAGTCTGTAATCCATATTATTATATTATCATTTTCAACTAAACTGCTCAATAAGATAACAAAGGGGAGACCTAATAAATTGCAAAATGAGTAACTCACAGTTGTAAGAATCACTTCCAACTTTCTGTATCTAACACCCTGCCCAGCAAATAATGTTGGGTGATGCAATACCCAATCAAAGCTCTGCTGGATTATGTTTCTACAATAATGGATATAAGCCATCTGTGTAGCTACATAGATATATAGAATTTAACAAAATTTACGCCGTCAGACAAAGATATATAAAGATGCATTAAAAAATTTAAATATTCCCAAAAGAAAAATGGCAATCAAAATGCCGATTGATACAGAATTTAAATCACAAACATCCCCGAGGACAGTGGCGAAGCCAGGAATTGCTGACAGTGGGGGCGATTATTAGAGTATCAAACAATAAATTAAAATTGATAATTATAGTAACAAAAAACGACTTAAATATATAACCAAAAATATATAATATATGTCATTGTTGTAACCATCAAACTTATATACCAAAAATAACTAGTATAATATAGCAATAACTAGACTGCTAAAAGAATGTGGTCAGATAGGCTGCACAGGATTCTTATGGTCAGAGAGGCTGCACAGGATTTGTAAGACCCCAAATTTTATGAAATAAAAGTATTCAATTTTTCTTATAATTACTATTCAGTAAATGGTTAAATTGATAAAAGTTTAAAGTTATGGGTGAAATATGAATTTTTTTCAAAATAAGCAAGTGGTTATAAAATAATCATTGTTGTCGGGGAATATTCGTTTGGTCGTGGAATATTCTTTCTGTCGGAGAATATTCGTACGACGGCGCAGCTATTTGTGGGCCCCATAACGAATAACTGTCGGGTGAAGGAAAAACGATAAATTTGAGTTTTTACAAATAACGGCGTAGTTGTTGCCGTTAACACTGTTGGAATACCCCGTGGTTAAAATACAGTAATACGCGTTATTACACAGTAGCACACGGTATTGCATAGTATTTTTGAAATTATTGATTCTTACGTAAGAAGGCACTACTCAATAATTGTTACAGTAATTACTGTTCAATATTTTATTTTATTGATTCAATAATTGCTACGTTGAAATTTTGTATTATTGTTGTTCAATAATTGTTGCTGCACAGTATTTTCCATTATCAGATCAATAATTCATATTATTTGAATAATATTATTAGATAGCATTATTGGCAATGTCTAGAAAGTTCTGTCTAAGGAGAGGTTTGGTCATCTAATTGCGCGCCAGTAAGGAGAAATCCTTATTGGAAAGCCTCCTCTTTCCTGAGAACGACCTGGTTGTCATAAATGTGATTCTGTAATATTATTTGTGAATAATTAATTATTGATTCATATGATAAGAAAATATTTATTTTATGTGGATATAAATGAGGGATATATTTTTGTGGTTAAAAAATGAAGGAGTTAATGTTGAGGTTTTTGTCAGTATTTTTGTCGGAATGGAGGTATTAAAAATCAGGGTTTTTGAGATATTTTGTGGGGGTTATAATTTTTAATCCGACCGTTGGATCGTGGTAATTTTTGGATATGTTATACATATATAAGTTGAGTATATGTCCACAAATTTTGAACCGTTAAAAATGAACGTATGATTTATTACGAATTTTACGAGATAACTGGTTTAGAAATTGTTGAATTTTCGGAGTTTATCATTTTGATGGAAAATTCTAGAATTGGTGGGCCCCACTTGTGGTTGGTGAAGAAATGTGCTGAATTATATTTCAAATGTGGTGGGTGGGAATAGTAGCAGGTAAAGCCATCAGGTTGCAGGTCAAACCTACCAAAATTTTCCTATAAATAGAGGGCTAAGTTAGAATTGAAAATCACACCAGAAACATAAGCTTTCTATCTTTCTCTCTCTAGATTATTGAGTGTATTTTGTGAGTGTTTAGATACTTGGTGAGTTGCTATTCATCAGTGCAAGTTTCCTTCAGCCTTATACCGATCAGAAGTACTGCTCTTTTGAGGTAAGGGATAGTAAGGGATAGTAAGGGATATTAAGGGATTTTAAGGGTTGTTATGATTTTCAGTTTCGTAATTTTTCTGATCTTTAAAAATTCTGGAAAAATTTGAAATGATATTTTGATGAGTTTTCTTGATTGTGTCCAAAAATGGTGATTTTTGGATGTATAGATTGAGAGTTATGAATTTTATGAGAAAAGACTATTTTAAAAGTAACAGCTTATAATTCCTTGTGGTTAACTCCAAAATTGATGAAATTTTTATTGGGAGTACATGTATATGATAGAAGTATACTCTGTAAATTTCAGAATTTTTAGACAAAAGTACAATTTTTGATAAATGTCTAAATATTCGGCTATTTTGGCCATATGAAAAATAGTAAATGACTTTTAAAAATTCTGAGAAAAATATATGTTCACTATGGGACTATATTATGCTAAATCCCAGAAAAGAAATATTTTTGAAACTGATTTGGTATTTTTTATGAAAATGGTCTAGTTATGAGTAAATGAATTAAATATGTTTTGTGAGGAAAGAAAATTGAAAAATAGGATTTTATGGCTTGAGAATCCTATATGAGGTATATGCAGATTTTTGATGAGGGTTTTGGCTATTGATGATGAAATCTTAAGAGTTGACATTTTATGATGATTAAATGCATTAATTAGTAAAGTGTAAACAATTTAAATAAATTGTTTATAAGCTTAAGAATATTATTCTTTCAATATCATTATACCGAAATATTGGTATGTATATTATTGTGGAATTTCTACCTTTTTCATGTCGGGGTTACTATTCGTGAGTTACTATTCATGAGTTACTATTCACGAGTTACTATTCATGAGATACTATTCACGAGTTACTATTCACGACAAAATTGGTTTCTTTTTCTAACCAAATTATAGTTGATTTATGAATATTACTCTTGAGATTAAATCTATATGTTGATCATATTGTTTTTATTATCATATATAACATTTTTATAACCCTGATGTTGAAATTCTCTTTCACTAGAGTGTAAAGATGGGTAGATTATTGGTATGATCATGACTAGGGTTCTCTTTGGCCTGTAGTGCAAAGTTGAATTGTGACTGGTATGATCATGACCATTGAATTTATAAGTGAATATCTTTAGCTTAAGTGCAAAGGTGAATTGATCAACATGGTTATAATTATTGTTTATATAAATTCTGAAATGATTATATATTTCTTTGAGATATTAATATCTTTGGCCTGTAGTGCAAAGATGAAATATTAATGAATATCTTTGGCCTGTAGTGCAAAGATGAATTGTTGATGAATATCTTTGGCCTGTAGTGCAAAGATGAACTGTTGTTGAATATCTTTGGCCTGTAGTGCAAAGATGAACTGTTGTTGAATATCTTTGGCCCGTAGTGCAAAGATGGTTTGTTGATGAATATCTTTGGCCCGTAGTGCAAAGATGGATTTGTTAGTATGATTATAAACAGGAATTGTGATTTGGTATAACCATGATCTTTGATGTTTCAGGTAAAGACAGGTGATGAAAATATTCTTCGTCCTGGGTGCGAAGAAAAATTTATAGTCACAATTATGATTATGAGTTATTCATATGATTGTGAAAAGGAACTGTTGAGTGTTGTTACATGGATAAAATATTGTTGGTGGATTTTTAACATGGAGAAGATAATAGACTTTATAGTCTATTTGACTCTTCTACTGGATTGCTCGTTCCGCTGCAACTATGGTTGAAATTTTTATCATTTACCATATGTTCTAAATCTCTGATTTATTGTTGATGAAGGCTATTGATAATTGAATTATTTTTAGTCATGATATTCTTTACTGAGCTAGTTGTGCTCACCCTTTTGCTTCATAATTCCTTTCAGGTAATAAGAGTGTAGCTGGGTCGAGCGGGGGTAACAAGGGAATAGAACGGTGGTCATCATTTAGTAGTTATATTTGGTGAAGAAAATAGGGTGAGGCGAACCCAACGTTGGAAGGGTGTTTTGTCACTATCATACAAGATGTCTAATGACATACAACCTCGTGTCATCATAAGACAGGGTTGTGCTCATCCACTTGCTGAGTATATCTATGGGCACTACCTATATAATCTTGGTGTTTGTTTGAAGTATAATTCTCAATTAGAGACAGTGGAGATAATGATAAGTCAAGAGAAGACTCACCATTGGGAAGAATATGATAGTAATCTTCTCGTTTTTTTTTGGGGTATATTGGGTCAACCAAGGATAATTCTGTGGCCATATGATATCTATCACAACCTAGACGCATGGCCTCCCATGTACGAAGGTTTCATTGAGCACTTCCCAAAGATTCTAATTTCTAAAACATTTTTTGACTCTACCTTTATGTAAGGTGTTATTGTGAGGTGATGTCCACGGTTGGAACATGAGTCACATTTGGTATATATTTGTATCTAAACTTACAGCATATGTGTTGTTGTATTTTGCACGACAATTGTTGTAATAAAGTTGTAGTTGTTTTCTGTACCATGTATTTGACGACTCAGAATGGGTTGGGTGGAATGGACCTATTTTGGGGTCGTCACAGGATTCTTATGGTCAGCACTTGTCTGGCAAAAGAAATCTTGGCACCCAGATTAAATGTGAAAGCAAGCTTTATCCTAGTGATTAAATGTGAAAGATTTGGTGATTAACTGGATCTTTGATTGGTCTAATAAGCAGTAAGCACACATGAATCTGAATGATTCTTCAAAAAAGTTTGATAGAGCATGTTGTTTGTTTTAGGCCACTGCTGGTAACTCTGAAAACATGAAAGATGATCTGAGTGGCCTCGATAAAGCAATTGGTGCTGTCTTGGGACAATAAACTGGTGTATGTTTGACAATTT
Organism: Panax notoginseng; assembly: GCA_016801055.1. Classification (NCBI taxonomy): domain Eukaryota; kingdom Viridiplantae; phylum Streptophyta; class Magnoliopsida; order Apiales; family Araliaceae; genus Panax; species Panax notoginseng. Next base: position 266,315,721 of record CM029013.1, on the reverse strand, counting down.
TATTATATATTGACTCTGCAGATTTTTTAGGCCACACTACCAATTTTATTATATATGGACTCTGTGAAGTCAAAAGTTTGATTTTCACTATTATAAAACTAAAGTAAAAAACAAAATCTTTGAGGACAACAGATAAACACACGAAAAAAGGAGTCAAATGCCACAATAGGCCAACTGGCCAAGCAACTTGGTATTAGAAACACACATTTAGGTCTACTCGGTGAGTCGGTGGAGATAAGGAGAACAGAGCATAAATTAGACAAAAAATCAAGAAAAACCCCCAATTTGATAATGGCATAAAGATAGAAAATTAAGAAAAATCCCCAATTATAGATAGAAACTATCAGGAATTCACAAACTAATTAGACAAAAAATCAAGGAAAACCCCTAATTATAAACCCTAAAAGCATAAATTTTACCAGTTGATAGATGGCTTTGGGGTTGGGGTCTTGCCGTCTTGTGGAAAAGTCGAAGAGCCGAAGAGGTGGGAGATGAATGGAGCCAGTGATGTCTTACCAGTTACCAGCCGAAGAGGTGGGAGATGAATGGAGTCGTGTTCGTGTTATTGTGTATGAGGTGAGAATTTCAGTGGGTGCAATTGACTCTTCTATCCCACAAAAAAAATCTATTTATCATATATTAAAAAGAAAAGAAAAAATCCAGTGGGTGCAATTGACCCCACTGGCTAACCCCTAGCTTCGCCCCTGCCTGAGGATGGGATTCCTGGTTTCTGCTGGAGGAGAATACAGAGCTAGCTGTCTCGGCGGTGGCGGATATTTTGCCGGCACACACGAATGCCGACGGTGGCTGTGGTGGTGGCAACAGGAGGCAGTAGAGCGACGTAGGGTTCAGTTGGGCAGAAAACCGATTCCATTCACTTTTAGGTTTTAACTCCTTTCATTCTTTTTCCTTGTATTAATAAAATAATATACTCCATCCGTCCCAAATTAATTGCTCAGTTTTGACTTTTTTAAGTCAAATTGACTATTTTTAAAATTAATAATTAAGTATATATAAATATATTTCTAAAATTATAAAAATTGGGGTTAGTAATAAATTGTATATACTTTCTTTTGGTTATAATTTCTTCACCTATATTTTAGCAAAAATAGTAAAAAAATAGTTTTAAAAATGGTAAATTTGAATTTAAAAAGTCAAAACTGAGCAATTAATTTGGGACAGAGGGAGTATTTACGTTGGCAATAAATTACTATACAATTCTTAACATTTGAGAAAATAGAAAATAATAGGATTCGTTCTTCAGAAAGACTAATAAAAATTTGTTTAAATTCTTTATAAAAATAAAGAAAAAATTGAATATTTACTCATCACTAATCACAATTTAAAGTTTAAACCATACATATTAATTAAACATCCTAAACAAAAAAATATCAAACACAACGTCATTTGTCATTAATTATAAAAATCAAGATTTAAACATCCTAAAAAAATATTAAATTAACATCATTTTTAATAAAAGATAAGACCCCGAATTTTATGAAATGAAAGTATTCAATTTTCTTATAATTATTATTTTATTTCATAAATGGTTAAATTGATAAAAGGTTAAAGTTAAGGGTGATATGTGAAAATATTTGCAAAGTAAGCAAATATTATAAAATATTCGTTTGGTCGGGAAATATTCTTTTTGACGGGAATATCCGTACAACGACACAATCATTGGTGGACCGAACAATGGAAGTATTGCCGTAGTTACAAAACGACAGAATTGTCATTTTATAAAAATAACAGCGAAAGTGTTACCGTTAAAACTGTTGAACTACTCGGTAGTAAAAGTACAGTAATACGCGTGGTTGCATAGTAGCACACAGTATTGATTATTGATGCTTACGTAAGAAGTCTGTGAGACCCCAGATTTTATGAATAAATATTTAATTTTTCTCGAAATAATTTTTTTTTATATTATGGTGTGGATTTGATATAATAGTTATGGGTAGTATTTATAAATTTTGCAAAGTATGTAAGTTGTTATAAAATATTCGTTTGGTCGGAGAATATTCTTTTTGTCGGAGAATATTCGTACGACGGCACAATCATTGGTGGACCCCACAACGGAATTATTGTCGGATTGAGAAAACGATAGAATTATCTTTCTATAAAAATAACGGCGGAAATTTTACCATTGTTACTGTTGAACTACTCGGTAGTAAAAGTACAGTAATACGCGTGGTTGCATAGTAGCACACGGTATTGATTATTGATGCTTACGTGAGAAGTCACTCAGCTATACTCAATTATTGCTACAGTAATTGCTGCATCATATCTCTTAAATTATTGTCATAGTATCATCTGCATAATATGTTATATTATTAAATCAATAATTGAGACGTTGTGGTAAGTTTGGTTATTTTATGGGGGGCCATATGTCATCATCTAAGAGTCTCTTCGTCAATAGTAATTACCTTCGTCAATAGTATTTACCTTGGTCAATAGTAATTACCGTCGTCAATAGTAATTACCGTCGTCAATAGTAATTACCGTCGTCAATAGTATTTACCTTGGTCAATAGTAATTACCTTGGTCAATAGTAATTACCTTCGTCAATAGTATTTACCTTGGTCAATAGTAATTACTTTCGTCAATAGTAGTTGTCCCTTCAATATTACCAAGAGTCATTTGACCCTTCGTTAAGACCAAGAGTCATTTGACCCTTCGTTAAGACCAAGAGCCACCCTCAGTTTTTCTATAAATAGAGGCCTAGGGCTTCATTATTTTTCACGAATTCATTCAGGCTATAGAGAGAGAAAGTATAGAGAGAATAAGAGAGAGAGAATAAAAGTATTCTGCTACATCACTTTTCCAATATCCAGTTCTTTTAAGGTAGGGAATATTATTTCTTTTATATTCATGAAGAGAACTTCTGTTATTCCATTTGTTATTATTCTGTTGGAATAACCAGTATACGCGGTCTACCCTATACTTGGTGACATTCTTCTATTATTCTGTTGGAACATCCTGTCTGTGTGTTTTACACCGGACCTGGTTCTGTTTATTATTCTGTTGGAACATCCTGTCTGTGTGTTTTACACCGGACCTGGTTCCGTTTATTATTCTGTTGGAACATCCTGTCTGTGTGTTTTACACCGGACCTGGTTCCGTTTTATTATTATTCTGTTGGAATATCCTGTCTGTGTGTTTTACACTGGACCTGGTTCCATTATTTATTATTCTGTCGGAATATCCTGTCTGTGCGTTTACGCCGGACCTGGTTCCATTATTTATTATTCTATTGGAATAACCTGTCTGTGCGGTCTATCGCATGCATGGTGATTTCTTTTGTTATTCCATTCTTTATTGTACTCAGTTGGTTAAGTTTTGACTTCTATACTCCATGAAAGTTGTGGAATATCCTTGATAGTTGCGTTTCATCCAGTATCTTTTCAAGAAAATATTCTTCTAAGCATTCTTGAATTTTACTCCACAATGCAGTATCATGTTGACAATTTGGACGTTGTTAATTCCTGGATAAATTAATTCTTGAACTTGTTTTATTGAATTCTTATATCATTGTCATCATCCTCATGTTTATAAAATGTTGAAAGTCATCTGTGGCATGTAGTGCATAGATGGACTTGGTATGATTATGACCAGGGATTATTCGGTATAATCATGACCGTAATGTTACAAATGATATGGTAAAAGTCCTCATTGGCCCGTAGTGCATTGATGGACAATTGTTGGCATGATCATGACCATTAATGAATACACGAATATCCTTGGCCGTAGTGCAGGGGTGATTCGATGATGTGGATTATTTTATTAAGCTGAGTCTCAGCGATCACAGTGTTGAAAAACTTTTTAAATCATAAAAGATAGTAGAGTTTATTTTCTACTTGACTCTTTTAATGGATTGCTTGTTCCGCTACAGTTAAACTTGATGTCTATTTTATCAGTTTAACATTGTTGAAGGCTAATGATAATTTATTCTGCATTATCTTAGTCATAATATTTCTTACTGGGCTAGTTGAGCTCACCCTTTCTTTCACTGTTCTCTTCAGGAAATGAGAACGTAGCTGGGACAAGTCGGGGTACGGAGTGATGGTCCGAATGATAGTATTAGTTAGTAGTCCTCACTATTCTATGTAATGGTATGTTAATAAATGTAATGAGGACTCCTTTTGAGTATGAATACTCTCTAGAAGATAATATTTGTATTCAAACTCACAGTTTATGTTTTGTCGTATTGTACACGACAGATGTATTAATCAGTTGTATTTGTATTCTGTACTAAGTATCTGACGACTCAAGATGGGTGACGTATACCTAATTTTGGGGGCGTCACAGTTGGTATCAGAGCTTAGGGATATGATCCCTGGCTAAGATGTGAGAATAGAACTAGGAGGGGAGCGACGGGGAATTCCTTCGCTAGTATGACCTACCTAAGTTTATTTGGTATTTAATTGGTCGGTCAAAGTATATGGATAATATGTTATATGTTAATTAACCCTTGTTTTGTGGCAGTATTTGAAAATGGCAGCTGAAAATGTCAACAATAGAGTGAGTGAGACCGTGACACCTCTAATAACCAACCAAGATAATGTAATATCAGCCGAAGAAGAAATTAGAGATATCTACGTGGTAAGTGAAGAACTAATAGTTGCACCCGAGCTAGTGGCAGAGGTATCAGCTGAGAGTGAGGAAGAAGAGGAAGAAGAGGAACCTGAGGAGAATTGGTTAGAAGAAATCTATGATCAAAACTTAGAATTACAAAATCGTGTTCATGAGTTAGAAGAGCAGGCTGAAGAACGGCAGGCAGTCGTTGAGCAAAGAGATGTAACGATTCAAAATTGTGTTACCCGATATGTGATGCTCGAACAAAATCACGCTTTGGCAGAGTGTAAGATATTAAAGTTGGAATCTGAGAATTCAAATATCAAAGATCAGCTGAAAGAAGAAACAACTGAACGAATGAGAATGCAGGATGCGTGGGTAAAAGCCGCACGACGTGTTGATATTATAGAAAGAGATGTCCGATCAAAAAAGGCTAAAATAGATGATATACATTTCTCTTTTTGGACAGCAATTGGGAGAACCCAACATCGAGTTTTGAATTACCCTGTACAGAGCGGTCAATCTGAACTCGATATGGATCGAAGATTGATGATTCAGATCATGAAGCAGGAGTACGATGAAGCAGTTGAGGGTGGAATATGCCCTATATTAAAGTCAATTCCAACGATAGAGATGACATCAAATGCTACCCCAGACAAGTCAAAGCCGGGTAGTTCAAGGGAGAGCGGTTGTCATGACTTCCCAACAAGTGAGGAAACCAAATGAAGTTATCGCGGGTAAGCTAATCATAAACCCTTGCGAAGTTTGTACCTTATTCGATACCGGTTCTACTCACTCTTTTATTTCACCTAGTTATGTTCAATGTTTGAAGTTAACTCCGGAGAACTTAGACTTTGATATGTCTGTTTAAAGTCAATTGGGAGAAATCTTCATTACCTCCACTATTTATAAATCTTGTTCAAATCAACACTTTCACGTTACCTGTCGATCTTATCTCTTTGTAAATACTTGCCTTTGATGTGATTTTTGGAAACGATTGGTTAACTGCTCATCATGCTTTTCGTAAGGTTGTTAGCTTTCATATTCCTAACCAACCTATTATGCGAATTCAAGTAACCAAATCACTAAAGTCAATCATTGTCGTATCAAGCCTAAGTAAAAATTCCCGTTCCTTTCGTTGTTGACTTCCTGGTGTGGAATGCACCGAAGCTAGACTTTCCGTAGGAGACGTTGTAAATGACGATGGCAAGTTGATAGGTATCAATGTGACGTGTTATCCAAGTCTTGGATGAGGGTCACAGTTTTGAACGATATTTCTATTGTTAATAAATTTCTTGACGTATTCTTGAAGACTTCTTAGCCTACCCCAGAGCGTAAAATTGAATTTTGTATTGACCCCAGTACAAAACCCATTTCTTAAACCCTCAAATATTTCTTCAACTAAAACGAACGTATTATGCGCCAAAGACATTGGCTCGAGCTGTTGAATATTACGATCGTACCATTCAATAATATCGTGGAAAAGCGAACGTGGTAGCTGACGCGTTGTGTAGAAGATCGTATACGGTTACAAGTGCGAATATACGAACCCACGTGAAGATAACGAATATACGATTAAAATCGACTTTAATCGATAAAGTTAAAGCCGCTCAAGCTACATACTCAGAGCTGATAAATGTGAAGAAGAAGGTTCAAGAGGGCGTTATTCTAGAAGCAAGAATCGACGAAGAGAGGAAATCTCAACTCTCGATTTAATTGGCCCATTTGAAATCCTCGATGAAGTAGGAACTGTGGCCTAAAGACTCGTTTTACCGCCAAGTATGTTGCGTGTTTAGAACATTTTTTTTTACATATCGATGTTACGTAAATATGTGGACGACCCGAACCACATTATTAATTTAGAACCGAACGAGATAGCGAAATATTTAACGTATGAGGAGATACGTGTTAACATCTTGGATAAGAAGGATCATATTCGATGCTTAAAGGTTATACCTCAAGAGTTAGAATTTGAAGTGAAGTCAAGGTATCCTCACATGTTTGGCATACCAAGTACGTACGTAAATTTCGAGGGCGAAATTCCATAAGGAGGGGAGATTGTGAGACCCCAGATTTTATGAATAAATATTTAATTTTTCTCGAAATAATTTTTTTTTATATTATGGTGTGGATTTGATATAATAGTTATGGGTAGTATTTATAAATTTTGCAAAGTATGCAAGTTGTTATAAAATATTCGTTTGGTCGGAGAATATTCTTTTTGTCGGGGAATATTCGTACGACGGCACAATCATTGGTGGACCCCACAACGGAATTATTGTCGGATTGAGAAAACGACATAATTATCTTTCTATAAAAATAACGGCGGAAATTTTACCATTGTTACTGTTGAACTACTCGGTAGTAAAAGTACAGTAATACGCGTGGTTGCATAGTAGCACACGGTATTGATTATTGATGCTTACGTGAGAAGTCACTCAGCTATACTCAATTATTGCTACAGTAATTGCTGCATCATATCTCTTAAATTATTGTCATAGTATCATCTGCATAATATGTTATATTATTAAATCAATAATTGAGACGTTGTGGTAAGTTTGGTTATTTTATGGGGGGCCATATGTCATCATCTAAGAGTCTCTTCGTCAATAGTAATTACCTTCGTCAATAGTATTTACCTTGGTCAATAGTAATTACCGTCGTCAATAGTAATTACCGTCGTCAATAGTAATTACCGTCGTCAATAGTATTTACCTTGGTCAATAGTAATTACCTTGGTCAATAGTAATTACCTTCGTCAATAGTATTTACCTTGGTCAATAGTAATTATTTTCGTCAATAGTAGTTGTCCCTTCAATATTACCAAGAGTCATTTGACCCTTCGTTAAGACCAAGAGTCATTTGACCCTTCGTTAAGACCAAGAGCCACCCTCAGTTTTTCTATAAATAGAGGCCTAGGGCTTCATTATTTTTCACGAATTCATTCAAGCTATAGAGAGAGAAAGTATAGAGAGAATAAGAGAGAGAGAATAAAAGTATTCTGCTACATCACTTTTCCAATATCCAGTTCTTTTAAGGTAGGGAATATTATTTCTTTTATATTCATGAAGAGAACTTCTGTTATTCCATTTGTTATTATTCTGTTGGAATAACCAGTATACGCGGTCTACCCTATACTTGGTGACATTCTTCTATTATTCTGTTGGAACATCCTGTCTGTGTGTTTTACACCGGACCTGGTTCCGTTTATTATTCTGTTGGAACATCCTGTCTGTGTGTTTTACACCGGACCTGGTTCCGTTTATTATTCTGTTGGAACATCCTGTCTGTGTGTTTTACACCGGACCTGGTTCCGTTTTATTATTATTCTGTTGGAATATCCTGTCTGTGTGTTTTACACCGGACCTGGTTCCATTATTTATTATTCTGTCGGAATATCCTGTCTGTGCGTTTACGCCGGACCTGGTTCCATTATTTATTATTCTATTGGAATAACCTGTCTGTGCGGTCTATCGCATGCATGGTGATTTCTTTTGTTATTCCATTCTTTATTGTACTCAGTTGGTTAAGTTTTGACTTCTATACTCCATGAAAGTTGTGGAATATCCTTGATAGTTGCGTTTCATCCAGTATCTTTTCAAGAAAATATTCTTCTAAGCATTCTTGAATTTTACTCCACAATGCAGTATCATGTTGACAATTTGGACGTTGTTAATTCCTGGATAAATTAATTCTTGAACTTGTTTTATTGAATTCTTATATCATTGTCATCATCCTCATGTTTATAAAATGTTAAAAGTCATCTGTGGCATGTAGTGCATAGATGGACTTGGTATGATTATGACCAGGGATTATTCGGTATAATCATGACCGTAATGTTACAAATGATGTGGTAAAAGTCCTCATTGGCCCGTAGTGCATTGATGGACAGTTGTTGGCATGATCATGACCATTAATGAATACACGAATATCCTTGGCCGTAGTGCAGGGGTGATTCGATGATGTGGATTATTTTATTAAGCTGAGTCTCAGCGATCACAGTGTTGAAAAACTTTTTAAATCATAAAAGATAGTAGAGTTTATTTTCTACTTGACTCTTTTAATGGATTGCTTGTTCCGCTACAGTTAAACTTGATGTCTATTTTATCAGTTTAACATTGTTGAAGGCTAATGATAATTTATTCTGCATTATCTTAGTCATAATATTTCTTACTGGGCTAGTTGAGCTCACCCTTTCTTTCACTGTTCTCTTCAGGAAATGAGAACGTAGCTGGGACAAGTCGGGGTACGGAGTGATGGTCCGAATGATAGTATTAGTTAGTAGTCCTCACTATTCTATGTAATGGTATGTTAATAAATGTAATGAGGACTCCTTTTGAGTATGAATACTCTCTAGAAGATAATATTTGTATTCAAACTCACAGTTTATGTTTTGTCGTATTGTACACGACAGATGTATTAATCAGTTGTATTTGTATTCTGTACTAAGTATCTGACGACTCAAGATGGGTGACGTATACCTAATTTTGGGGGCGTCACAGTTGGTATCAGAGCTTAGGGATATGATCCCTGGCTAAGATGTGAGAATAGAACTAGGAGGGGAGCGACGGGGAATTCCTTCGCTAGTATGACCTACCTAAGTTTATTTGGTATTTAATTGGTCGGTCAAAGTATATGGATAATATGTTATATGTTAATTAACCCTTGTTTTGTGGCAGTATTTGAAAATGGCAGCTGAAAATGTCAACAATAGAGTGAGTGAGACCGTGACACCTCTAATAACCAACCAAGATAATGTAATATCAGCCGAAGAAGAAATTAGAGATATCTACGTGGTAAGTGAAGAACTAATAGTTGCACCCGAGCTAGTGGCAGAGGTATCAGCTGAGAGTGAGGAAGAAGAGGAAGAAGAGGAACCTGAGGAGAATTGGTTAGAAGAAATCTATGATCAAAACTTAGAATTACAAAATCGTGTTCATGAGTTAGAAGAGCAGGCTGAAGAACGGCAGGCAGTCATTGAGCAAAGAGATGTAACGATTCAAAATTGTGTTACCCGATATGTGATGCTCGAACAAAATCACGCTTTGGCAGAGTGTAAGATATTAAAGTTGGAATCTGAGAATTCAAATATCAAAGATCAGCTGAAAGAAGAAACAACTGAACGAATGAGAATGCAGGATGCGTGGGTAAAAGCCGCACGACGTGTTGATATTATAGAAAGAGATGTCCGATCAAAAAAGGCTAAAATAGATGATATACATTTCTCTTTTTGGACAGCAATTGGGAGAACCCAACATCGAGTTTTGAATTACCCTGTACAGAGCGGTCAATCTGAACTCGATATGGATCGAAGATTGATGATTCAGATCATGAAGCAGGAGTACGATGAAGCAGTTGAGGGTGGAATATGCCCTATATTAAAGTCAATTCCAACGATAGAGATGACATCAAATGCTACCCCAGACAAGTCAAAGCCGGGTAGTTCAAGGGAGAGCGGTTGTCATGACTTCCCAACAAGTGAGGAAACCAAATGAAGTTATCGCGGGTAAGCTAATCATAAACCCTTGCGAAGTTTGTACCTTATTCGATACCGGTTCTACTCACTCTTTTATTTCACCTAGTTATGTTCAATGTTTGAAGTTAACTCCGGAGAACTTAGACTTTGATATGTCTGTTTAAAGTCAATTGGGAGAAATCTTCATTACCTCCACTATTTATAAATCTTGTTCAAATCAACACTTTCACGTTACCTGTCGATCTTATCTCTTTGAAAATACTTGCCTTTGATGTGATTTTTGGAAACGATTGGTTAACTGCTCATCATGCTTTTCGTAAGGTTGTTAGCTTTCATATTCCTAACCAACCTATTATGCGAATTCAAGTAACCAAATCACTAAAGTCAATCATTGTCGTATCAAGCCATAAGTAAAAATTCCCGTTCCTTTCGTTGTTGACTTCCTGGTGTGGAATGCACCGAAGCTAGACTTTCCGTAGGAGACGTTGTAAATGACGATGGCAAGTTGATAGGTATCAATGTGACGTGTTATCCAAGTCTTGGATGAGGGTCACAGTTTTGAACGATATTTCTATTGTTAATAAATTTCTTGACGTATTCTTGAAGACTTCTTAGCCTACCCCAGAGCGTAAAATTGAATTTTGTATTGACCCCAGTACAAAACCCATTTCTTAAACCCTCAAATATTTCTTCAACTAAAACGAACGTATTATGCGCCAAAGACATTGGCTCGAGCTGTTGAATATTACGATCGTACCATTCAATAATATCGTGGAAAAGCGAACGTGGTAGCTGACGCGTTGTGTAGAAGATCGTATACGGTTACAAGTGCGAATATACGAACCCACGTGAAGATAACGAATATACGATTAAAATCGACTTTAATCGATAAAGTTAAAGCCGCTCAAGCTACATACTCAGAGCTGATAAATGTGAAGAAGAAGGTTCAAGAGGGCGTTATTCTAGAAGCAAGAATCGACGAAGAGAGGAAATCTCAACTCTCGATTTAATTGGCCCATTTGAAATCCTCGATGAAGTAGGAACTGTGGCCTAAAGACTCGTTTTACCGCCAAGTATGTTGCGTGTTTAGAACATTTTTTTTTACATATCGATGTTACGTAAATATGTGGACGACCCGAACCACATTATTAATTTAGAACCGAACGAGATAGCGAAATATTTAACGTATGAGGAGATACGTGTTAACATCTTGGATAAGAAGGATCATATTCGATGCTTAAAGGTTATACCTCAAGAGTTAGAATTTGAAGTGAAGTCAAGGTATCCTCACATGTTTGGCATACCAAGTACGTACGTAAATTTCGAGGGCGAAATTCCATAAGGAGGGGAGATTGTGAGACCCCAGATTTTATGAATAAATATTTAATTTTTCTCGAAATAATTTTTTTTTATATTATGGTGTGGATTTGATATAATAGTTATGGGTAGTATTTATAAATTTTGCAAAGTATGCAAGTTGTTATAAAATATTCGTTTGGTCGGAGAATATTCTTTTTGTTGGGGAATATTCGTACGACGGCACAATCATTGGTGGACCCCACAACGGAATTATTGTCGGATTGAGAAAACGACAGAATTATCTTTCTATAAAAATAACGGCGGAAATTTTACCATTGTTACTGTTGAACTACTCGGTAGTAAAAGTACAGTAATACGCGTGGTTGCATAGTAGCACACGGTATTGATTATTGATGCTTACGTGAGAAGTCACTCAGCTATACTCAATTATTGCTACAGTAATTGCTGCATCATATCTCTTAAATTATTGTCATAGTATCATCTGCATAATATGTTATATTATTAAATCAATAATTGAGACGTTGTGGTAAGTTTGGTTATTTTATGGGGGGCCATATGTCATCATCTAAGAGTCTCTTCGTCAATAGTAATTACCTTCGTCAATAGTATTTACCTTGGTCAATAGTAATTACCGTCGTCAATAGTAATTACCGTCGTCAATAGTAATTACCGTCGTCAATAGTATTTACCTTGGTCAATAGTAATTACCTTGGTCAATAGTAATTACCTTCGTCAATAGTATTTACCTTGGTCAATAGTAATTATTTTCGTCAATAGTAGTTGTCCCTTCAATATTACCAAGAGTCATTTGACCCTTCGTTAAGACCAAGAGTCATTTGACCCTTCGTTAAGACCAAGAGCCACCCTCAGTTTTTCTATAAATAGAGGCCTAGGGCTTCATTATTTTTCACGAATTCATTCAAGCTATAGAGAGAGAAAGTATAGAGAGAATAAGAGAGAGAGAATAAAAGTATTCTGCTACATCACTTTTCCAATATCCAGTTCTTTTAAGGTAGGGAATATTATTTCTTTTATATTCATGAAGAGAACTTCTGTTATTCCATTTGTTATTATTCTGTTGGAATAACCAGTATACGCGGTCTACCCTATACTTGGTGACATTCTTCTATTATTCTGTTGGAACATCCTGTCTGTGTGTTTTACACCGGACCTGGTTCCGTTTATTATTCTGTTGGAACATCCTGTCTGTGTGTTTTACACCGGACCTGGTTCCGTTTATTATTCTGTTGGAACATCCTGTCTGTGTGTTTTACACCGGACCTGGTTCCGTTTTATTATTATTCTGTTGGAATATCCTGTCTGTGTGTTTTACACCGGACCTGGTTCCATTATTTATTATTCTGTCGGAATATCCTGTCTGTGCGTTTACGCCGGACCTGGTTCCATTATTTATTATTCTATTGGAATAACCTGTCTGTGCGGTCTATCGCATGCATGGTGATTTCTTTTGTTATTCCATTCTTTATTGTACTCAGTTGGTTAAGTTTTGACTTCTATACTCCATGAAAGTTGTGGAATATCCTTGATAGTTGCGTTTCATCCAGTATCTTTTCAAGAAAATATTCTTCTAAGCATTCTTGAATTTTACTCCACAATGCAGTATCATGTTGACAATTTGGACGTTGTTAATTCCTGGATAAATTAATTCTTGAACTTGTTTTATTGAATTCTTATATCATTGTCATCATCCTCATGTTTATAAAATGTTGAAAGTCATCTGTAGCATGTAGTGCATAGATGGACTTGGTATGATTATGACCAGGGATTATTCGGTATAATCATGACCGTAATGTTACAAATGATGTGGTAAAAGTCCTCATTGGCCCGTAGTGCATTGATGGACAGTTGTTGGCATGATCATGACCATTAATGAATACACGAATATCCTTGGCCGTAGTGCAGGGGTGATTCGATGATGTGGATTATTTTATTAAGCTGAGTCTCAGCGATCACAGTGTTGAAAAACTTTTTAAATCATAAAAGATAGTAGAGTTTATTTTCTACTTGACTCTTTTAATGGATTGCTTGTTCCGCTACAGTTAAACTTGATGTCTATTTTATCAGTTTAACATTGTTGAAGGCTAATGATAATTTATTCTGCATTATCTTAGTCATAATATTTCTTACTGGGCTAGTTGAGCTCACCCTTTCTTTCACTGTTCTCTTCAGGAAATGAGAACGTAGCTGGGACAAGTCGGGGTACGGAGTGATGGTCCGAATGATAGTATTAGTTAGTAGTCCTCACTATTCTATGTAATGGTATGTTAATAAATGTAATGAGGACTCCTTTTGAGTATGAATACTCTCTAGAAGATAATATTTGTATTCAAACTCACAGTTTATGTTTTGTCGTATTGTACACGACAGATGTATTAATCAGTTGTATTTGTATTCTGTACTAAGTATCTGACGACTCAAGATGGGTGACGTATACCTAATTTTGGGGGCGTCACAAAGTCACTCAATTATATTTAATTATTGTCACAGTAATTGCTGCATCATATCTCTCATATTATTGATTCAATTATTGTCACGGTATCACCTGCATAATATGTTATATTATTAAATCAATAATTGAGACGACAAAGTTATTCATATTATTATTTGTAATATTGACAATGTCTAGAAGTTCTGTCAAGAAGAGGTTAGATAATCTAATTGCGCGCCAATAGGGAGAAATCCTTATCGGAAAGCCCCATCTTTCTTGAGAACGACCTGAATGTTAAATATTGTGAGTTATAATTGTGACGCCCCCAAAATAGGTATACAACACACATTCTGAGTCATTAAAATACATGGTACAGAAACAACTACAACTTTATTAATACATCATAAAAACTGCGAGTTTAAATACAAATATTGTCTTCTAGACAATATCCATAACCAAATAAGTCCTCATTACAATTATTGAAACTTTATTATACAAAAACGGTGAGGACTATTGAGACAACTTTCTAGAACCATCATTCCACACCCCGACTCGTACTCGCTACATTCTCGCCTCCTGAGAAGAAAAATGGAAATGGAACAACAAGGAAAATGGTGAGCTCAACTAGCCCAGTAAAGAATATTATGACTAAGATAATATAGAACAAATTATCGTTAGTCCTCAACAGGGAAAAATCTGATAGAATACAATAGACAACAAATTTCAGATCAATATTCGCAGTGGAAAATAATAATTCATAGAATAGTTACGTAGAGAATGAAATCTACTAGTATCTATGAATTTTAAAGTCCATCATCAATATTTTATTCCTGTAACATCAATCAATATACATCTTCAATCAAATATTCATCTTTGCGTTACAGGCCAAAGATATTCATCAGTTGGTCATGTTCATCTTTGCACTACGGACCAAAGATATTCATAAGAAAATCAACCATCTTTGCACTACATGCCAAATATATTAAGTAGCATCATCATTTAGGACTGAGGATGATGAAAAATATTTTTAAAGAAACGAATCCAGTGAAACAAAAGACAAGGATTAAGGATTAAGGATTCGTAATTCGGTTTATCCATGTCCAAAAATACCTCAATAATAATCATAGTGGAGTAAAATTCAAGAATGATCAAAACATGGATACAATCAAAGCTAGTATCCATAATAGATATTTTGGACAAAAACGAAAATTTATTTTTTTGTGAATAGTGCCGTATTCGTGAATAGTGTCGTATACATGAATAATAACCCCGACACCAAAAGTTCTAAATTTGATAAAAACTTCAGATCAATATTTCGGCATAATGATATTGAAAGAATAACATCATTACGAAAAAAATTGCATCCCTTACCTCGAAAGAATAATACTTCTAGTTGAAACACCGGATATAGGCTATGACTTAA
This sequence comes from Panax notoginseng, assembly GCA_016801055.1. Taxonomy (NCBI): domain Eukaryota; kingdom Viridiplantae; phylum Streptophyta; class Magnoliopsida; order Apiales; family Araliaceae; genus Panax; species Panax notoginseng. The sequence continues at coordinate 266,300,481 of CM029013.1, read as the reverse complement.
ACTTGCACCGTATAGCAACACTCAAAGTATTAAAATACTCACAAGAATACGCTCAATATAGAGAGAGAGAAAGAGAGAGAAAACTTGTTTCTGGTGTGATTTTCAATTCTAACCTAAGCACCCTATTTATAGGAAAATGCTTAGAACACCAAAGCAGAAAATTTAATAAAATATTAATATATTTATAAAATTTTCCTTAGCCCACCTCTAGACATTTGAATTCAGCACTTGCACATGTTAATGATGTCCACCAAAAAAAAAAACGTTTTTCTTAAAATAATTATTTAAAACTTTCAAAAATCAATTATTTCGGAACTTCGGAACTTCAATAATTCATAATAAATAGCTCTTTTATCAGAAAAATTCGAACCATATGTCCTTATCATAGGAAATTATATTCTCTACAACTTTGCAGAAGAAAATTTTTGCCTAAGTGTTTGTCAGTTTTGCCTACGGGCTGATAACTCGGCCTCCGTATGTCGGAATCGAGTCCCGTAAGTTGTACGAGTTGCCGTATTATTACAACGGCCGAGGTGGATTTAGGCATTTTTTTCGACTTTTTCTCCAAATGTTGGTCGGTTTTACCTACGAGTTGATAACTCGGCCTCCATAAGTCGGAATTGAGTCCCGTAAGTTGTAACGCGTGCCTAATACCTACGCGGTGCTATGCATGTATTTGTGTGTCGTTACAATGGCCGATGCGGATTTTGGCCTCTTTTTTTAACTTTTTACCTAAGTGTTGGTCAATTTTGAATACGGGCTAATAACTCGGTCTACGTATGTCAGAATCATGTCCCGTAAGTTGTAACACATGCCTAATACATAAGCAGTACTATGTATATGTTTTTATGTCGTTACGACGGTCGAGGCATGTTTTGGCCTATTTTTTGACTTTTTACCTAAATGTTGTTCAGTTTTGCTTACAGGCTGATAACTCGGCCTCCGTAAGTCAGAATTGAGTCCCGTAAGTTATAATGCGTGCCTAATACCCATGCAGTGCTATGTATGTCTTTGCGTGTTGTTACGACGGCCGAGGTTGGCTTTGGCCTCTTTTTTGACTTTTTGCCTAAGTGTTGGTCAGTTTTGCCTACGGACTGATAACTCGGCCTCCGTATGTCGGAATCGAGTCCCGTAAGTTGTTATGCATGTCTAATACCTACGTGGTGCTATGTATGTGTTTTCGTATCATTACGATGGCCAAGGCGGGTTTTGACTTCTTTTTTGACTTTTTACCTAAGTGTTAGTTAGTTTTGGCTACGGGCTGATAACTCGGCCTCCGTAAATCGGAATCAAGTCCCGTAAGCTGTAACACGTGCCTAATACATACGCGGTGCTATGAACGAGTTTCCGTATCATTACAACGGCCGTGGTGGATTTTGTCCTTTTTTTTGACTTTTCCCCAAATGTTAGTCAGTTTTGCCTACGGGCTGATAACTCGACCTCCGTAAGTCGAAAATGAGTCCTGTAAGTTGTAACGCGTGTCTAATACCTACGCGGTGCTATGCATGTATTTGCGTGTCATTACAATGGCTGATGCGGGTTTTAGCCTCTTTTTTAACTTTTTACCCAAGTGTTGGTCAATTTTGCATACGGACTAATAACTCGGTCTACGTATGTCAGAATCCAGTCCCGTAAGTTGTAACGCATGCCTAATACATACGCGGTACTATGTATGTGTTTTTATGTGGTTACGACGGCCGAGGAATGTTTTGGCCTCTTTTTTGACTTTTTACCTAAATGTTGTTCAGTTTTGCTTACGGGCTGATAACTCGGCCTCCGTAAGTCAGAATTGAGTCCCGTAAGTTATAACACGTGCTTAATACCCATGTAGTGCTATGTATGTCTTTGCGTGTTGTTACGACGGCCGAGGTTGGTTTTGACCTTTTTTTCGACTTTTTGCCTAAGTGTTGGTCAGTTTTGTCTACGGGCTGATAACTCGGCCTCCGTATGTCGAAATTGAGTCACGTAAGTTGTTATGTATGCCTAATACCAACGCGGTGCTATGTATATGTTTGCGTATCGTTACGATGACTGAAGCGGTTCTGACCTCTTTTTCGACTTTTTTCCTAAGTGTTGGTCAGTTTTACATACGGGCTGATAACTCGACCTTCGTATATCAGAATCGAGTCCCGTAAGTTGTAACGCATTCTAAATACCTACGTGGTGCCATGCATGGTTTTTGGCCTCTTTTTCGACTTTTTGCCTAAGTGTTGGTCAGTTTTGCCTACAGGCTGATAGCTCGGCCTCCGTATGTCGGAATTGAGTCCCTTAAGTTGTAATGCGTGCCTAATACCTACGCGGTGCTATGTACGTGTTTTCATATCGTTACGACTGTCGAGGTTGGTTTTGACCTCTTGTTCGACTTTTAGCCTAAGTGTTGTTCAGTTTTACTTACGGGCTGATAACTCGGCCTCCGTAAGTCAGAATCAAGACCCATAAGTTGTAACACATGCCTAATACTCACGCGGTTCTATGTATGTGTTTGCGTGTCATTACGACTGCCGAGATTTTTTTTGGCCTCTTTTTTAACTTTTTGCCTAAGTGTTGGTTAGTTTTGCCTACGGGCTGATAACTCGGGCTCCGTATGTCGGAATCGAGTCCCGTAAGTTGTAACGTATGCTTAATACCTACGCGGTGCTATGTATGTGTTAGCGTATCGTTACGACGGCCGAGGCGGGTTTTGCCTCTTTTTTAACTTTTTACCTAAGAGTTGGTTAGTTTTATCTACGGGCTGATAACTCGGCCTCCGTAAGTCGAAATCAAGTCCCGTAAGTTGTAACGCGTGACTAATACCTACGTGGTGCTATATATGAGTTTCCGTATCGTTTCAACGGCCGATGCGAGTTTTGGCCTCTTTTTCGATTTTTTTGCCTAAGTGTTGGTCAGTTTTGCCTACGGGCTGATAACTCGGCCTCCGTAAGTCTGAATCGAGTCCCGTAAGTTGTAACGGGTGTCTAATACCTGCGCAGTGTTATGTATGCGTTTGTATGCCATTACGACGGCCGAGACGGGTTTTGGCCTCATTTTTGACTTTTTCCCTAAGTATTGGTCAGTTTTGCCTACGGGCTGATAACTTGGCCTCCGTAAGTCAGAATCGAGTCTCGTAAGTTATAATGCGTGCCTAATACCTACGCGGTGCTAGATACATATTTGCCTATTGTTACGATGTCCGAGGCTGTTTTGGCCTTTTTTTTGACGTTTTGCCTAAGTGTTGGTCAGTTTTGCCTACGGGCTGATAACTCGTCCTATGTAAGTCGGAATTGAGTCCCATAAGTTGTAACGCATGCCTAATATCTATACAGTGCTATGTACGTGTTTGCGTGTCGTTATAAAGGCCGAGGCGGGTTTTGGCCTCTTTTTCTACTTTTTGCCTAAGTGTTAGTCAGTTTTGCCTACGGGCTGATAAGTCGGCCTCCGTAAATCGGAATCGAGTCCCACAAGTTGTAACACGTGCCTAATACCTACATGGTGCTATGTACGTGTTTGCGTGTCCTTACGACGACTGAGGCTGGTTTTAGCATCTTTTTCGACTTTTTGCCTAAATGTTGGTCTGTTTTGACTACGGGCTAATAACTCGGCCTCCGTAAGTCGGAATCGAGTTTCGTAAGTTGTAACGCGTGCCTAATACCTACGTGGTGCTATGTATATGTTTACGTGTCATTACGATGACTGAGACAAGTTTTGGCCTCTTTTTTGACTTTTTGTCCAAGTGTTAGTCAGTTTTACCTACGGGCTGATAACTCGGCTTCCGTAAGTCGGAATCGAGTCCCGTCAGTTGTAACGCGTGCCTAATACATACGCGGTGCTATGTACTTCTTTGAGTATCGTTACAACGGCCGAGGCGGGTTTTGGCCCTTTTTTTGACTTTTTGCCTAAGTGTTGGTCAGTTTTGCCTACAGGCTAATAACTCGGCCTCCGTAAGTCGAAATCGAGTCCCATAATTTGTAACACATGTCTAATAACTACACGGTGCTATATACATATTTGAGTGTCGTTATGACGGCCGAGGCGGGTTTTGACCTCTTTTTTGAGTTTTTGCCTAAGTGTTGGTCAGTTTTGCCTACGGGCTGATAACTCGGCCTCCGTAAATCGAAATTGAGTCCCGTAACTTGTAACGCGTGCCTAATATCTACGCGATGCTATGTATTTTTTTAAGTATCGTTACCACGGCCAAGGCGGGTTTTGGCCACTTTTTTGACTTTTTGCCTAAGTGTTGATCAGTTTTGCCTACGGGCTGATAACTCGGCCAATGTAAGTCAGAATTGAGTCCCGTAAATTGTAACACGTTCGTAATACCTACACGGAGCTATATACGTGTTTGCGTGTCGTTATGACGGTCGAGGCGGGTTTTGGCCTCTTTTTTGAGTTTTTGCCTAAGTGTTTGTCAGTTTTGCCTACGGGCTGATAACTCGGCCTCCGTAAGTCGAAATTGAGTCCCGTAAGTTGTAACACGTGCCTAATGCCTACGTGGTGCTATGTATATGTTTGTGTGTCATTACGACGGCCGAGCCTATTTTGGTCTCTTTTTTGACTTTTTGCCCAAGTGTTGGTAAATTTTGCCAATGGGATGATAACTCGGCTTTCATAAGTCAGAATCGAGTCCTGTAAGTTGTAACGCGTGCCTAATTCCTACGCGAAGCTATATATTAGTTTGCGTCTCATTACGAGGGTCGAGACTGGTTTTTGGCATCTTTTTTGACTTTTTCCACAAGTGTTGGTCAGTTTAGCCTACGGGCTGATAACTCGGCCTCCGTAAATCGGAATCAAGTCCCGTAAGTTGTAACGCGTGCCAAATACCTACGCGGTGCTATGTATGTGTTTACGTGTCGTTACGATGACTGAGACGTGTTTTGGCCTTTTTTTTAACTTTTTGCCTAAGTGTTAGTCAGTTTTGGCTACAGACTGATAACTCGGCCTCCGTAAGTCGGAATCGAGTCCCGTAACTTGTAACGCGTGCCTAGTATTTACGCGATGCTATGTACTTTTTTAAGTATCGTTACAACGGCCAAGACGGGTTTTGGCCTCTTTTTTGACATTTTACCTAAGTGTTGGTCAGTTTTGCCTACGGGCTGATAACTCGGCCTATGTAAGTCAGAATTGAGTCCCGTAAGTTGTAACACGTGCCTAATACCTACACGATGCTATATACGTGTTTGCGTTTCGTTATGACGGTCGATGCGGGTTTTGGCCTCTTTTTCGAGTTTTTGCCTAAGTGTTTGTCAGTTTTGCCTACGGGCTGATAACTCGGCCTCCGTAAGTCGAAATTGAGTCCCGTAAGTTGTAACGCGTGCCTAATGCCTACGTGGTGCTATGTATATGTTTGTGTGTCATTAAGACGGTCGTACCTATTTTGGCCTCTTTTTGACTTTTTGCCAAGTGTTGGTAAAATTTGCCAATGGGCTGATAACTCGGCCTTCGTAAGTCAGAATCGAGTCCTTTAAGTTGTAACGCATGCCTAATTTCTACGCGGTCCTATGTATTATTTTGCGTCTCATTACGAGGGTCGAGACTGGTTTTTGGCATCTTTTTCGACTTTTTGCATAGGTGTTGGTCAGTTTTGCCTACGGGCTGATAACTCGGCCTTCGTAAGTCGGAATCAAGTCTCGTAAGTTGTAACGCGTGCCAAATACCTACGCGGTGCTATATATATCTTTGCATGTCGTTACTACAGCTGATGTGAGTTTTGGCCTCTTTTTCGAGTTTTTGCCTAATTGTTGGTCAGTTTTGCCTACGGGCTGATAACTCGGCCTCTGTCCGTCGGAATCGAGTCCCGTAAGTTGTAACGCATGCCTAATATCTACGCGGTGCTATGTATGTGTTTGCATATCATTACGATGGCCGAAGCGGGTTTTGGCTTCTTTTTTGACTTTTAACCTAAATGTTAGTTAGTTTTGCCTACGGGCTGATAACTCGGCCTCCATAAATCGGAATCGAGTCCAGTAAATTGTCGCGCGTGCCTAATACCTACGCGGTGCTATGTATGTGTTTTCGTATCGTTACAACGGCCGAGGTGGGTTTTGGCCTCTTTTTCGACTTTTACCCCAAATGTTGGTCAGTTTTGCCCACGGGTTGATAACTCGGTCTCCGTAAGTCGGAATCGAGTCCCGTAAGTTGTAACGCTTGCATAATACCTACGTGGTCCTAGTTATATGTTTGCGTATCGTTACTACTGCCAAGGTGAGTTTTGGCCTCTTTTTCGACTTTTTGCCTAAGTGTTGCTCAGTTTTCCCGTAAGTTGTAATGCGTGCCTAATACCTACGCGATGCTATGTATGTGTTTGGGTGTCGTTACAATGTCTGAGGCGAGTTTTGGCCTCTTTTTTGACTTTTTGCCTAAGTGTTGGTCAGTTTTGCCAACGGGCTGATAACTCGGCCTCCGTATGTCGGAATCGAGTCCCATAAGTTGTAACGCATGCCTAATACCTATGCGGTGCTATGTATGTGTTTGCGTATCGTTACGATGTCCGATGCGGGTTTTGGCTACTTTTTTGACTTTTTACCTAAGTGTTAATTAGTTTTGCCTACGGTCTGATAACTCGGCCTCCGTAAATCGGAATAAAGTCTCGTAAGTTGTAACGCGTGCCTAATACCTACGCGGTGCTATGTACGAGTTTTCGTATCGTTACAGCGGCTGAGGTGGGTTTTGGCCTCTTTTTTGACTTTTTTCCCAAATATTGGTCAGTTTTGTCTACGGGCTGATAACTCGGCCTTCGTAAATCGGAATTGAGTCCCGTAAGTTGTAACGCGTGCCTAATACCTACAATGGCCGACGCAGGTTTTGGCCTCTTTTTTAACTTTTTACCTAAGTGTTGGTCAATTTTGCATACGGGCTAATAACTCGGTCTACGTATGTCAAAATCGAGTCCCATAAGGTGTAACGCATGCATAATACATACGCGGTACTATGTATATGTTTTTATGTTGTTACGACGACCGAGTCATGTTTTGCCTTCTTTTTCGACTTTTTACCTAAATGTTGTTCTGTTTTGTTTACGGGCTAATAACTCAGCCTCCGTAAGTCAGAATTGAGTCCCGTAAGTTATAACGCGTGCCTAATACGCATGCAGTGCTATGTAAGTCTTTGCGTGTTGTTACGACGGCCGAGGTGGGTTTTGGCCTCTTTTTGGACTTTTTGCCTAAGTGTTGGTCAGTTTTGCCTACGGGCTGATAACTCGGCCTCCGTATGTCGAAATCGAGTCCCGTAAGTTGTAATGAATACCTAATACCTACGCGGTGCTATATATTTGTTTGCGTATCGTTACGATTGTTGAGGCGGGTTTTGGCCTCTTTTTTGACATTTTAACTAAGTGTTGGTCAGTTTTGCCTACGGGCTCATAACTCGCCCTCCGTAAGTCGGAATTCAGTTTCGTAAGTTGTAACGCGTGCCTAATACCTACGCGGTGCTATGCACGAGTTTCTGTCTCATTATAATAGCTGAGGCGGATTTTGGACTCTTTTTCGACTTTTTGCCTAATTTTGGTCAGTTTTGCCTACGAGCTGATAACTCGGCCTCCGTAAATCAGAATCGAGTACCGTAAGTAGTAACGTGTGCCTAATACCTACATGGTTATATGTACATGTTTACGTGTCGTTACGACGGCCGAGGCGGATTTTGGCCTCTTTTTTGACTTTTTACCTAAGTGTTGGTCAGTTTTGCCTATGGGCTGATAACTCGGCCTCCGTAAGTTGGAATCGGGTCCCGTAAGTTTTAACGCGTGCCTAATACCTTCGCGGTACTATGCATGTGTTTTGGTGTCGTTACAACGGCCGAGGCGGGTTTTGGCCTCTTTTTTAATTTTTTACCTAATTGTTGGTCAGTTTTGCCTACGGGCTGATAACTCGGCCTCCGTTAGTCAGAATCGAGTAACATATATTGTAACGCGTGCTTAATACCTACATTGTGCTATGTTTGTGTTTGCGTGTTGTTACGACGGTCGAGGCGGGTTTTGGCCTCTTTTTTGACTTTTTGCCTAAGTGTTGGCGAGTTTTGCCTACGGACTGATAACTCTGCCTCCGTAAGTCGGAAATTAGTCCCGTAAGTTGTAACGTGTGTCTAATATCTACGCGGTGCTATATATGTGTTTACGTTTTGTGTCGACGGCCGAGGTGGGTTTCGGCCACTTTTTCGACCTTTTGCCTAAGTGTTGGTCAGTTTTGGCTACGGGCTGATAACTCGGCCTCCGTAAGTTGGAATCGAGTCCCGTAAGTTGTAACATGTGCCTAATACCTACGCGTGTCTAATATCTATGCGGTGCTATATATGTGTTTGCGTGTCGTTACTACAACCAATGAGAGTTTTGGCCTCTTTTTTGACCTTTTGTCTAAGTGTTGGTCAGTTTTGCCTATGGGCTGATAACTCGGCCTCCGTCAGTCGGAATTGAGTCCCGTAAGTTATAATGCGTGCCTAATACCTACACGATGTTATGTATGTGTTTGCGTATCGTTACGATGGCCGAGGCGAGTTTTGGTCTCTTTTTTGACTTTTTGCATAAGTGTTGGTCAGTTTTGCCTACGGGCTGATAACTCGGCCTCCGTATGTCGGAATCGAGTCCCGTAAGTTGTAACATATGTCTAATACCTACGCGGTGCTATGTATGTGTTTGCGTATCATTACGATGGCCGAGTCGAGTTTTGGCTTCTTTTTTGACTTGTTACCTAAGTGTTATTTAGTTTTGCCTACGGGCTGATAACTCGGCCTCCATAAATCGGAATCGAGTCCCGTAAATTGTCACGGGTGCCTAATACTTACGCGGTTCTATGCACGTATTTTCGTATCGTTAGAACGGCCGAGGTAGGTTTTGGCCTCTTTTTCTACTTTTACCCCAAATATTGGTCAGTTTTGCCCACGGGTTGATAACTCGATCTCCGTAAGTTAGAATCGAGTCCCGTAAGTTGTAACGCGGCCTAATACCTACGCGGTCCTAGTTATGTGTTTGCGTGTCGTTACTACTGCCAAGGTGAGTTTTGGCCTCTTTTTCGACTTTTTGCCTAATTGTTGCTCAGTTTTCCCGTAAGTTGTAATGCGTGTCTAATACCTACGCGATGCTATATATGTGTTTGGGTGTCGTTACGATGTCCGAGGCGAGTTTTGGCCTCTTTTTTGACCTTTTGCCTAAGTGTTTGTCAGTTTTGCCTACGGGCTGATAACTCGGCCTCCGTATGTCGGAATCGAGTCCCATAAGTTGTAACCCATGCCTAATACCTATGCGGTACTATGTATGTGTTTGCGTATCGTTACGATGTCCGAAGCGGGTTTTGGCTACTTTTTTGACTTTTTACCTAAGTGTTAATTAGTTTTGCCTACGGTCTGATAACTCGGCCTCCGTAAATCGAAATTGAGTCCCGTAAGTTGTAACGCGTGCCTAATACCTACGCGGTGCTATGTACGAGTTTTCGTATCGTTACAACGGCTGATGTGGGTTTTGGCCTCTTTTTTGACTTTTTTCCCAAATATTGGTCAGTTTTGTCTACGGGCTGATAACTCGGCCTCCGTAAATCAGAATTGAGTCCCGTAAGTTGTAACGCGTGCCTAATACCTACAATGGCCGATGCAGGTTTTGGCCTCTTTTTTAACTTTTTACCTAAGTGTTAGTCAATTTTGCATACGGGCTAATAACTCGGTCTACGTATTTCAGAATCGAGTCCCATAAGTTGTAACGCATGCATAATACATACGCGGTACTATGTATGTGTTTTTATGTTGTTACGACGACCGAGTCATGTTTTGCCCTCTTTTTCGACTTTTTACCTAAATGTTGTTATGTTTTGTTTACGGGCTGATAACTCGGCCTCCGTAAGTCAGAATTGAGTCCCGTAAGTTATAACGCGTGCCTAATACGCATGCAGTGCTATGTAAGTCTTTGCGTGTTGTAACGACAGCCGAGGTGGGTTTTGGCCTCTTTTTGGACTTTTTGCCTAAGTGTTGGTCAGTTTTGCCTACGGGCTGATAACTCGGCCTCCGTATGTCGAAATCAAGTCCCGTAAGTTGTAATGAATACCTAATACCTACGCGTGCTATGTATTTGTTTGCGTATCGTTACGATGGTTGAGGCGGGTTTTGGCCTCTTTTTTGACATTTTAACTAAGTGTTGGTCAGTTTTGCCTACGGGCTGATAACTCGCCCTCCGTAAGTCAGAATTGAGTTTCGTAAGTTGTAACGCGTGCCTAATACCTACGCGGTGCTATGCACGAGTTTATGTCTCATTATAATAACTGAGGCGGGTTTTGGACTCTTTTTCGACTTTTTGCCTAATTTTGGTCAGTTTTGCCTACGAGCTGATTACTCGGTCTCCGTAAATCAGAATCGAGTCCCGTAAGTAGTAACGCGTGCCTAATATCTACACGGTGATATGTACGTGTTTACGTGTCGTTACGTCGGTCGAGGCGGATTCTGGCCACTTTTTGACTTTTTACCTAAGTGTTGGTCAGTTTTGCCTACGGGCTGATAAGTCGCCCTCCGTAAGTTGGAATCGGGTCCAGTAAGTTTTAACGCGGTACTATGCATGTGTTTTCGTGTCGTTACAACGACCGAGACGGGTTTTGGCCTCCTTTTTAATTTTTTACCTAATTGTTGGTCAGTTTTGCCTACGGGCTGATAACTCGGCCTCCGTAAGTCAGAATCGAGTAACATATATTGTAACGCGTTCTTAATACCTACGTTGTGCTATATTTGTGTTTTCGTGTTGTTATGACGGTCGAGGCGGGTTTTGGTCTTTTTTTTGACTTTTTGCCTAAGTGTTGGCGAGTTTTGCCTACGGACTGATAACTCAGCCTCCGTAAGTCAGAAATTAGTCCCGTAAGTTGTAACGTGTGCCTAATACCTACGCGGCGCTATGTATGTGTTTACGTGTTGTGACGATGGCCGAGGTGGGTTTCAGCCTCTTTTTCGACTTTTTGCCTAAGTGTTGGTCAGTTTTGGCTACGGGCTGATAACTCGCCTCCGTAAGTTGGAATCGAGTCCCGTAAGTTGTAACATGTGCCTAATACCTATGCGTGCCTAATATCTACGCGGTGCTATATATGTGTTTGCGTGTCGTTACTGCAACCAAGGAGAGTTTTGGCCTCTTTTTTGACCTTTTGCCTAAGTATTGGTCAGTTTTGCCTATGGGCTGATAACTCGGCCTTCGTCTGTCGGAATCGAGTCCCGTAAGTTATAATGCGTGCCTAATACCTACATGATGCTATGTATGTGTTTGCGTGTCGTTACGATGGTCGAGGCGAGTTTTGGTCTCTTTTTGGACTTTTTGCCTAAGTGTTGGTTAGTTTTGCCTACAGGCTGATAACTCTTCCTTCGTACGTCTGAATCTAGTCCCGTAATTTGTAACGCGTTCTTAATACCTACGCGGTGCTATGTACGAGTTCTTGTGGATTTTGGCCTCTTTTTCTACTTTTTGCCTCAGTGTTGGTCAGTTTTGCCTACGGGCTGATAACTCGGCCTCCGTCTGACGGAATTGAGTCCCGTAAGCTGTAATGTGTGCCTAATACCTACGCGTTGATATGTATGTGTTTGCTTGTCATTACGATGGCCGAGGTGAGTTTTGGCCTCTTTTTCGACTTTTTGCCTAAGTGTTGGTCAATTTTGCCTGCGGGCTGATAACTCGGCCTCCGTATGTCGGAATCGAGTCCCGTGAGTTGTAACACATGCCTAATACCTACGCGGTACTATATATGTGATTGCGTATCATTACGACGGTCGAGATGGGTTTTGGCTTCTTTTTTGACTTTTTACCTAAGTGTTAATTAGTTTTGCCTACGGGCTGATAACTCGGCATCCGTAAGTCGGAATTGAGTCCCGTAAGTTGTATCGCGTGCATTATACCTACGCGGTGCTATGCATATATTTGTGTGTCGTTACAATGGCCGATGCGGGTTTTGGCCTCTTTTTTTAACTTCTTACCTAAGTGTTGGTCAATTTTTGAATACGGGCTAATAACTCGGTCTACGTATGTCAGAATCGAGTCCCGTAAGTTGTAACGCATGCCTAATACATACACGGTACTATGTATATGTTTTTATGTCGTTACGACGGTCGAGGCATGTTTTGTCCTCTTTTTTGACTTTTTACCTAAACGTTGTTCAGTTTTGCTTACGGGCAGGTAACTCGGCCTCCGTAAGTCAGAATTGAGTCCCGTAAGTTATAACGCATGCCTAATACCCATGCAGTGCTATGTATGTCTTTACGTGTTGTTACGACGGCCGAGGCGGGTTTTGACCTATTTTTCTAAATTTTCCTAAATGTTGGTCAGTTTTGCCTACGGGCTGATAACTCGACCTCCGTAAGTCGGAATCGAGTCCCGTAAGTTGTATAGCGTGTCTAATACCTACGCAATGCTATGTATGCGTTTGTGTGTCATTACGACGGCCGAGACTGGTTTAGGCATCTTTTTTGACTTTTTGCTTAAGTATTGGTCAGTTTTGCCTACGGGCTGATAACTTGGCCTCCGTATGTCAGAATCGAGTCCCGTAAGTTGTAACGCGTGCCTAATACTTACGCCGTGCTATATACATGTTTGCGTATTGTTACGATGGCCGATGCGGTTTTGGCCTCTTTTTCGACGTTTTGCCTAAGTGTTGGTCAGTTTTGCCTACGGGCTGATAATTCGGCATATGTAAGTCGGAATCGAGTCCCATAAGTTGTAACACATGCCTAATATCTACGCAGTGCTATGTACGTGTTTGCGTGTCGTTATGAAGGCCGAGGCGAGTTTTGGCCTCTTTTTCGACTTTTTGCCTAAGTGTTAGTCAATTTTGCCTACGGGCTAATAACTCGGCCTCTGTAAGTTAGATTCGAGTTCTGTAAGTTGTAACGCGTGCCTAATACCTACACGGTGCTATGTATGTGTTTACGTGTCGTTACGATGACTGAGACGGGTTTTGCCCTCTTTTTTAACTTTTTGCCTAAGTGTTAGTCAGTTTTGCCTACGGGCTGATAAGTCGGTCTCCGTATGTCGGAATCGAGTCCCGTAACTTGTAACGCGTGCCTAATATCTACGCGGTTCTATGTACATGTTTGCATTTTGTTTCAACGGCCGAGGCGGGTTTTGGCCTCTTTTTTGACTTTTTCCATAAGTGTTGGTTAGTTTTGTCTACGGGCTGATAACTCGGCTTATGTAAGTCAGAATTGAGTCCCGTAAGTTGTAACACGTGCCTATTACCTTCACGGTGCTATATACGTGTTTGCGTGTCGTTATGACGGTCGAGGCGGGTTTTGGCCTCTTTTTCGAGTTTTTGCCTAAGTGTTTGTCAGTTTTGCCTACGGGCTGATAACTCGGCCTCCGTAAGTCGAAATTGAGCCCCGTAAGTTGTAACGTGTGCCTAATGTCTACGTGGTGCTATGCATATGTTTGTGTATCATTACGACGACCGAGGCTAATTTTGGCCTCTTTTTTGACTTTTTGCCTAAGTGTTGGTCAGTTTTGCCAATGGGCTGATAACTCGGCCTCCGTAAGTCAGAATCGAGTCCTGTAAGTTGTAACGCGTGCCTAATTCCTACGCGGTGCTATGTATGAGTTTGCGTCTCATTACGACGGTCGAGACTAGTTTTTGACATCTTTTTCGACTTTTTGCATAAGTGTTGGTCAGTTTTACCTACGGGCTGATAACTCGGCCTCCGTAAGTCGGAATCGAGTCCCGTAATTTGTAACACGTGTCAAATACCTACGTGGTACTATGTATGTGTTTGCGTGTCGTTATTACAGCCAAGGTGAGTTTTGGCCTCTTTTTTGACTTTTTACCTAACTATTGGTCAGTTTTACCTACGGGCTGATAACTCGGCCTCCGTCAGTTGGAAACGAGTTCCGTAAGTTTTAATGCGTGCCAAATACCTACGTGATGATATGTATGTGTTTGCGTGTCGTTACGATGGCCGAGGCGAGTTTCGGCCACTTTTTCGACTTTTTGCTTAAGTATTGGTCAGTTTTGCCTACGGGCTGATAACTCGGCCTCCGTAAGTCGAAATTGAGTCCCGTAAGTTATAACGTGTGCCTAATGCCTACATGGTTCTATGTATATATTTGTGTGTTATTACGACGGCCGAGGCTAATTTTGACCTCTTTTTTGACTTTTTGCCTAAGTGTTGGTCAGTTTTGTCAATGGGCTGATAACTCGGCCTCCGTAAGTTAGAATCAAGTTCCGTAAGTTGTAACGCGTGCCTAATTCCTACGCAGTGCTATGTATTATTTTGCGTCTTATTACGACGGTCGAGACTAGTTTTTGGCATCTTTTTCGACTTTTTGCCTAAGTGTCGGTCAGTTTTGCCTACGGGCTGATAACTCGGCCTCCGTAAGTCGGAATCGAGTCCCGTAAATTGTAACGTGTGCCAAATACCTACGCGGTTCTATGTATGTGTTAGCGTGTCGTTACTACAGCCGAGGTGAGTTTTGGCCTCTTTTTCGACTTTTTGCCTAACTATTGATCAGTTTTACCTACGGGCTTAGAACTCGACCTCCGTCTGTCGGAATCTAGTCCCGTAAGTTGTAATACGTGCCTAATACCTACGTGATGCTATGTATGTGTTTGCGTGTCGTTACGATGGCCGAGGCGAGTTTCGACCACTTTTTCGACTTTTTGCCTAAGTGTTGGTTAGTTTTGCCTACGGGCTGATAACTCGGCCTCCGTATGTTGGAATCAAGTCCCGTACATTGTAATGTATGCCTAATACCTACGCGGTGCTATGTATGTTTTTGCGTATCATTACGATGGCCGAGGCGGGTTTTAGCTTCTTTTTTGACTTTTTACCTACGTGTTAGTTAGTTTTGCTTACGGGCTGATAACTCGGCCTCCATAAGTCAGAATCAAGTCCCTTAAGTTGTAACGCGTGCTTAATACCTACGCCATGCTATGTACTAGTATTTGTATCGTTACAACGGCCGAGGTGGATTTTGGCCTCTTTTTCTGCCTTTTGCCTAAGTGTTGGTCTGTTTTGCCTACGTGCTGATAACTCGGCCTCCGTCTGTCGGAATCGAGTCCTGTAAGTTGTAATGCGTGCCTAATACCTACACGATGCTATGTATGTGTTTACGTGTTGTTACAATGGCCGATGCGAGTTTTGGCCTCTTTTTCGACTTTTCGCCAAAGTGTTGGTCAGTTTTGTCTACGGGCTGATAACTCGACCTTCGTATGTCGGAATCGAGTCCCGTAAGTTGTAACGTATGCCTAATACCTACGCGGTGCTATGTATGTATTTCCGTATCATTTCGATGGCCAAGGCGGGTTTTGGCTTCTTTTTTGTCTTTTTACCTAAGTGTTAGTTTGTTTTGCCTACGGGCTGATAACTCGGCCTCCGTAAATCAGAATCGAGTCCCGTAAGCTGTAACGCGTGCTTAATACCTACACGGTGCTATGTACGAGTTTTCGTATCGTTACAACGGCCGAGGTGGGCTTTGACCTCGTTTTTGACTTTTTACCCAAATATTGGTCTGTTTTGCCTACGGGCTGATAACTCGGCCTCGGTAAGTCGGAATTGAATCCCGTAAGTTGTAATGCGTGCCTAATACCTACGCGGCTCTATGCATATATTTGCGTGTCGTTAAAATGGTCGATGCGGGTTTTGGCCTCTTTTTTAACTTTTTACCTAAGTGTTGGTCAATTTTGCATACGGGCTTATAATTCGGTCTACGTATTCAGAATTGAGTCCCGTAAGTTTTAACGCATGCCTAATACATACGTGGTACTATGTATGTGTTTTTATATCGTTACCATGGCCGAGGCATGTTTTGGCCTATTTTTTGACTTTTTACCTAAATGTTGTTCAGTTTTGCTTACGGGCTGATAACTCGGCCTCCGTATGTCAGAATTGAGTCTCGTAAGTTATAACGCGTGCCTAATACCCATGCAGTGCTACGTATGTCTTTGCGTATTGTTACGACGGTCGAAGTGGGTTTTGGCCTCTTTTTCGAGTTTTTGCCTAAGTGTTGGTCAGTTTTGCCTACGGGCTGATAACTCGGCCTCCGTATGTCGAAATCGATTCCCGTAAGTTGTAATGTATGCCTAATACCTACGCGGTGCTATGTATGTGTTTGCGTATCGTTACGATGGCTGAAGCGGGTTTTGGCCTCTTTTTTGACATTTTACCTAAATGTTGGTCAGTTTTGCCTACGGGCTGATAACTTGGCCTCCGTATGTCAGAATCGAGTCCCGTAAGTTGTAACGCGTGCCTAATACTTACGCCGTACTATATACATGTTTGCGTATTGTTACGATGGTCGAGGCGGTTTTGGCCTCTTTTTCGACGTTTTGCCTAAGTGTCGGTCAGTTTTGTCTACGGGCTGATAATTCGACCTATGTAAGTCAGAATCGAGTCCCATAAGTTGTAACGCATGCCTAATACCTACGCAGTGCTATGTACGTGTTTGTGTGTCGTTATGAAGGCCGAGGCGGGTTTTGGCCTCTTTTTCGACTTTTTGCCTAAGTGTTAGTCAGTTTTGCCTACGGGCTGATAAGTCGGGCTCCGTAAATCGGAATCGAGTTCCACAAGTTGTAACACGTGTCTAATACCTACGTGGTGCTATGTACGTGTTTGCGTGTCCTTACGACGGCCGAGGCTGGTTTTGGCCGACTGTTTGCCTAAGTGTTGGTCAATTTTGCCTATGGGGCTAATAACTCGGCCTCTGTAAGTTAGATTCCGGTTCCATAAGTTGTAACGCGTGCCTAATATCTACACGGTGCTATGTATGTGTTTACGTGCCGTTACGATGACTGAGACGGGTTTTGGCCTCTTTTTTAACTTTTTGCCTAAGTGTTAGTCAGTTTTGCCTACGGGCTGATAACTCGGCCTCCGTAAGTCGGAATCGAGTCCCGTAACTTGTAACGCGTGCCTAAAATCTACGCGGTTCTTTGTACTTGTTTGCGTATCGTTACAACGGCCGAGGCGGGTTTTGGCCTCTTTTTTGACTTTTTGCCTAAGTGTTGGTCTGTTTTGCCTACAAGCTGATAACTCGGCCTATGTAAGTCAGAATTAAGTCCCGTAAGCTGTAACACGTGCCTAATACCTTCACAGTGCTATGTACTTATTTACGTGTCGTTATGACGGTCGAGGCGAGTTTTGGCCTCTTTTTTGACTTTTTACCTAAGTGTTGGTCAGTTTTGTCTACGAGCTGATAACTCGGCCTCCGTAAGTTGGAATCGAGTCCCGTAAGTTTTAACGCGTGCCTAATACCTACGCGGTACTATGCATGTGTTTTCGTGTCGTTACAACTGCCGATGCGGGTTTTGGCCTCTTTTTTAACTTTTTACCTAAGTATTGGTCAGTTTTGCCTACGGGCAGATAACTCGGCCTCCGTAAGTCAGAATCGAGTAACGTATATTGTAATGCGTGCCTAATACCTACATTGTGCTATGTATGTGTTTGCGTGTTGTTACGACGGTCGAGGCGGGTTTTGGCCTCTTTTTTGACTTTTTGCCTAAGTGTTGGCGAGTTTTTACTACGGACTGATAAATCGGCCTCCGTAAGTCAGAAATTAGTCTCGTAAGTTGTAACGTGTGCCTAATATCTACGCGGTGCTATGTATGTGTTTACGTGTTGTTACGACGGCCGAGGTGGGTTTTGACTTCTTTTTCGACTTTTTGCCTAAGTGTTAGTCAGTTTTAGCTACGGGCTGATAACTCGGTCTCCGTAAGTTAGAATCGAGTTCCGTAATTTGCACGTGTTTGCGTGTTTTTTCGACGGCCGAGCCGGGTTTTGGCCTATTTTTCGACATTTTGCCTAAGTGTTGGTCAGTTTTGCCTACGGGCGAATAACACGGCCTCTGTTAGTTGAAATTGATTCCCGTAAGTTCTAACACGTGCCTAATACTTACATGGTGCTATGTTCATGTTTGCGTGTCTTTACGACTGCCGAGGCGGTTTTGGCCTCTTTTTTGCCTTCTTGCCTAAGTGTTGGTCAGTTTTATCTACGGGCAGATAATTCGGCCTCCGTAAGTTAGAATCAAGTTCTGTAAGTTGTAACACGTGCCAAATACCTATGTTGTGCTATGTATGTGTGTGCGCATTGTTCCGACAGTCGAAGTGAGTGTAACACGTGCCAAATACCTAATACTTGCATAAGTGTTGGCGAGTTTTTCCTACGGGCTGATACCTCGGCCTCCGTAAGTCGGAATCGAGTCCCGTAAGTTGTAACGAGTGCCTAATACCTACGTGGTGCTATGTATGTGTTTGCATGTCGTTACGAAGGCCGAGGCGGGTTTTGGCCTCTTTTTTGACTTTTTACCTAAATGTTTTTCAGTTTTGCCTACGAACTGATAACACAACTTCCGTAAGTCGGAAATTAGTTTCGTAAATTGTAACGTGAGCCTAATACTTACGCGGTGCTATGTATGTGTTTGCGTATTGTTACGACGGCCGAGGTGGGTTTTGGCCTCTTTTTCGACTTTTTGCCTAAGTGTTGGTCAGTTTTGGCTACGGGCTGATAACTCGGCCTCCGTAAGTTGGAATCGAGTCCCGTAAGTTCTAACGCGTGACTAATACCTATGTGGTACTATGCACGTGTTTACGTGTTGTTACGATGGCCGAGGCAGGTTTTGGCCTTTTTTTCGACTTTTTGCCTAAGTGTTGGTCAGTTTTTCCTACGGGCTGATAACTCGGCTTCTGTAAGTCGGAATCGAGTCCCGTAAGTTCTAACCCGTGCCTAATACCTACGCGGTGCTATGTTCATGTTTTCATGTCTTTACGACTGCCGAGGCGGGTTTTGGCCTCTTTTTTGACTTCTTGCCTAAGTGTTGGTTAGTTTTACCTACGGGCTGATAACTCGGCCTCCGTAAATCAGAATCAAGTCCCGTAAGTAGTAATACGTGCCTAATACCTACACGGTGATATGTGTGTGTTTGCGTGTCGTTACTACGGCCGAGGCGGGTTTTGGCCCCTTTTTTGACTTTTTACCTAAGTGTTGGTGAGTTTTGCCTACGGGCTGATAACTCGGCCTTCGCAAGTTGGAATCGAGTCCCGTACGTTTTAACATGTGCTTAATACCTACGCGGTACTATGCATGTGTTTTCGTGTCGTTACAACGGCCGATGCGGGTTTTGGCCACTTTTTTAACTTTTTACCTAAATGTTGGTCAGTTTTGCCTACGGGCTGATAACTCGGCCTCCGTAAGTCAGAATCGAGTATCGTATATTGTAACGCATGCCTAATACCTACATTGTTCTATGTATATGTTTGCGTGTTGTTACGACGGTCGAGGCGAGTTTTGGCCTCTTTTTGACTTTTTGCCTAAGTGTTGGCGAGTTTTGACTACGGGCTGATAACTCGGCCTCCGTAAGTCGGAATTGAGTCCCGTAAGTTATAACGAGTGCCTAATACCTACGCAGTACTATGTATGTGTTTGCGTGTCGTTACGACGGCTGAGACGGGTTTTGGCCTCTTTTTTGACTTTTTGCCTAAGTGTTTCTCAGTTTTGCCTACGGGTTGATAACTCGGCATCCGTAAGTCTGAACTAAGTCCGGTAAGATATAACGCGTGCCTAGTACCTACGCAGTGCTATGTACATGTTGACGTGTCGTTAAGATGGTCGAGGCGGGATTTGGTCTCTTTTTCGACTTTTTGCCTAAGTGTTGGTCAGTTTTGCCTACGGGCTTATAACTCGGTCTTCGTAAGTCGGAATCGAGTCCTGTAAGTTGTAACGCGTGCCTAATACCTACGCGGTGCTATGTATCTGTTTGCGTGTCCTTACGACGGTCGAGGCGGGTTTTGGTCTTTTTTCGATTGTTTGCCTAAGTGTTGGTCAGTTTTGTCTACGGGCTGATAACTCGGTCTCTGTAAGTAAGAATCGAGTCCTGTAAGTTGTAACGCGTGCCTAATACCTACGCGGTGCTATCTTTGTGTTTACGTGTCTTTACGAATGTCGAGGCGAGTTTTGGCCTCTTTTTCGACTTCTTGCCAAAGTGTTGGTCAGTTTTACCTACGGGCTTATAACTCGGCCTCCGTAAGTTAGAATCGAGTCCCGTAAGTTGTAATGCATGCCTAATACCTACGTTGTGCTATGTATGTGTTTGCGTGTTGTTACGACGGTCAAGGCGGGTTTTGGCCTCTTTTTCGACTTTTTGCCTAAGTGTTGGCGAGTTTTGCCTACGGGCTGATAACTCAACCTTCGTAAATCGGAATCGAGTCCCGTAAGTTGTAACGCTTGCTTAATACTCACGCGATGCTATGTAAGTGTTTGTGTATCGTTACGACGGCCGAGGTAGGTTTTAGCCTCTTTTTCGACTTTTTGCCTAAGTGTTGGTCAGTTATGCCTACGGGTTGATAACTCGGCCTACGTATATCGGAATCAAGTCCCGTAAGTTGTAACGCATGTCTAATACCTACGTGGTTCTATGTATGTCTTTGAGTATCGTTTTGACAGCCGAGGCGGGTTTTGGCCTCTTTTTTGACTTTTTAGCTAAGTGTTGGTCAATTTTGCCTACGGCTGATATCTCGGCCTCCGTAAGTCAAAATCGTGTCTCGTAAGTTGTAACGTATGCCTAATACCTACGCGATCCTATGTATGTGTTAGCGTATCGTTACGACGACCGAGACGAGTTTTGGCCTCTTTTTTAACTTTTTACCTAAGTGTTGGTTAGTTTTATCTACGGGCTGATAACTCGGCCTCCGTAAGTCGAAATCGAGTCCCGTAAGTTATAACGGGTGCCTAATACCTACGTGGTACTATATACAAGTTTCCGTATCGTTTCAACGGCCGATGCGAGTTTTGGCCTCTTTTTCGATTTTTTTGCCTAAGTGATGGTCAGTTTTGTCTACGGGCTGATAACTCGGCCTCCGTAAGTCAGAATCGAGTCCCGTAAGTTGTAACACGTGCCTAATACCTGCGCAGTGCTATGTACATGTTTGCGTGTCATTACGACGGCCGAGATGAGTTTTGGCTTCTTTTTTGACTTTTTCCCTAAGTGTTGGTCAGTTTTGCCTACGAACTGATAACTCGGCCTCCGTAAGTCAGAATTGAGTCTCGTAAGTTATAACGTGTGCCTAATACCTACGCGGTACTATGCCTGCGTTTGCATATCTTTACAATGGCCGAGTCGGATTTTGGACTCTTTTTTATCTTTTTACCTAAGTGTTGGTCAATTTTGCCTACGGGCTGACAACTTGGCCTACGTATGTGAAAATCGAGTCCCGTAAGTTGTAACACATGTCTAATACATGCGTGGTGCTATGTATGTGTTTGCGTGTCATTAAGACAGCCGAGGCATGTTTTGGCCTCTTTTTTTACTTTTTGCCTAAGTATTGTGCAGTTTTTTCTACGGGTTGATAACTCGGCCTCCGTAAGTCAGAATTGAGTCTACTAAGTTATAACACGTGCATAATACCCACGCGGTTCTATGTATGTGTTAGCGTGTTGTTACGACGGCCGAGGTGGGTTTTGGCCTCTTTTTCGACTTTTTGCTTAAGTGTTGTTCAGTTTTGCGTACGGGCTGATAACTCGGCCTCCGTTTGTCGGAATCGAGTCCCGTAAGTTGTAACGCGTGCCTAATACCTACGCGGTACTATGCACGTGTTTGCTTGTTGTTACGACGGCCGAGGCGGGTTTTGGCCTCTTTTTTCAATATTTTGCCTAACTGTCGGTCAGTTTTGTCTACGGGCTAATAACTCGGCCTCTGTAAGTCGGAATCGAGCCCAGTAAGTTCTAACACGTGCCTAATACCTACACGGTGCTATGTTCATATTTGCGTGTCTTTACGACTGCCGAGGCGGGTTTTGGCCTCTTTTTTGACTTCTTGCCTAAGTGTTGGTCAGGTTTACCTACGGGCTGATAACTCGGCCTCCGTAAATTAGAATTGAGTCCCGTAAGTTGTAACACGTTCCTAATACCTACGCTGTGCTATGTATGTGTGTGCGTGTTGTTACGACGGTCGAGGCGGGTTTTGGCCTCTTTTTCGACTCTTTGCTTAAGTGTTGGCGAGTTTTGCCTACGGGCTGATAACTCGGCCTCCGTAAGTCGGAATCAAGTCTCGTAACTTGTAACGAGTGCCTAATACCTACGCGGTGCTATGTATGTCTTTGTGTGTCGTTACAACGGCCGAGACGGGTTTTAGCCTCTTTTTTGACTTTTTACCTAAATGTTGTTTTGTTTTGCTTATGGGCTGATAACTCGGCCTTTGTAAGTCAGAATTGAGTCCCGTAAGTTATAACGCATGCCTAATACCCATGCAGTGTTATGTATGTCTTTGCGTGCTGTTACGACGGCCGAGGTGAGTTTTAGTGATAGCTCGGCCTCCGTATGTCGAAATCAAGACCCTTAAATTGTAACGCGTGCCTAATACCTACGTGTTTCTATGTACATATTTGCATATCGTTACGACGGTCGAGTCTAGTTTTGACCTCTTGTTCGTCTTTTAGCCTAAGTGTTGTTCAGTTTTGCCTACGGGCTGATAACTCGGCCTCCGTAAGTCAGAATCAAGACCCATAAGTTGTAACACATGCCTAATACCCACGCGGTTCTATGTATGTGTTTGCGTGTCGTTACGACTGCCGAGGTGGTTTTTGGCCTCTTTTTTAACTTTTTGCCTAAGTGTTGGTCAGTTTTGCCTACGGGCTGATAACTCGGCCTTCGTAAGTCATAATCGAGTCCCGTAAGGTGTAACACGTGCCTAATATCTGCGCGGTGCTATGTACATGTTTGTGTGTCATTACGACGGCCGAGGTGGGTATATGAATAAATGAGGAGGAAGAGTATTTTTGTTACAATAAATGCTAAAAACATGTTAAACATGTTGGTGGGCCCCATTTTTAGCTGAAATTTGATTATAGACTGTAAATACGTTCGTATGTGAATTTCGGTCAATTTTTGCTTGAAATTTAAAAAAACTTAGACTTACAAAGTTGTAGAGAATTGAATTTCCTATGGAATGAACATAGGATTCGAATTTTTCTGATAAAAGGGCTATTTATTATAAATTATTGAAGTTTCGAAATAATTTATTTTTGAAGTTTTAAATATTTTTTTAAAGAAAAACGTTTTTGTTATGATTGGTGGGCGCCACTTGTTGTTGCAAAATGCTGAATTCAGATTTCTAAGGTGGGCGTAAAAAAATTTTAAAAATATATTATTATTTTATTAAATGTTCTGCTTTGGTGTTCTAACCATTTTCCTATAAATAGGGTGCTTAGGTTAGAATTGAAAATCACACCAGAAACTGAAGTTTTCTCTCTATATTATTGAGCGTATTTTTGTGAGTATTTTGATACTTTGAGTGTTGCTATCTGGTGCAAGTTTCCTTCAGCATTATATTTGATATTCCAGCCAGAAGTACTATTCTTTTGAGGTAAGGAATGTTATTTTTTTTATAAATGATATTATTTCTTTCAATATCATTATGCCGGAATATTGGTAAGATTTTTACTGTGAAATTCTTGTCTTTTTGTGTCGAGGTTAATATTCACATATACGACACTATTCACAGAAAAATTAATTTTTTTTATTTGTCCAAGTTGTTTATTATGATTACTAGCTTTGATTGTATCTATGTTTTGATTTCATTCTTGAATTTTACTCCGCAATGGTTTATTATGGAGTATTTTTGAACTTGGATAAACTAAAGTACGATTCCTTAAACCTTGTCCTTTTATCTCACTGGATTCGTTTTCTTTAAATTATTATCATCATTCTTAGTCCTAAATGGTGATATAACTGAATATCTTTGGTATGTATTGCAAAGATGAACAATATCTTTGGTCTGTAGTGCAATGATGAATAGGTGTTGAGATGAACATGACCAACTGGGAATACGATTGAATATTTTAGTCGTATTGCAAATATGAGTATTTGATTCAAGATATATATTGATTGATGTCACAGGGATAAAATATTGATGATGAACTTTAAAATCATAGAAGATAGTAGATTTCATTCTCTACTTAACTCTTCTAATGAATTGTTATTTCCGCTGCGAATATTGATCTAAAACTTGTTGTCTATTATATTATATCAGATTTTTTCCTGTTGAGGACTAACGATAATTTGTTCTATATTATCTTAGTCATAATGTTCTTTATTGGGCTAGTTGAGCTCACCATTTTCCTTTTTGTTCCATTTTTCTTCTCAAGAGGCGAGAATGTAGCGGATACTAGTCGGGGTATGGAATAATGGTTCTAGGAGGTTGTTTTAGTAGTCCTCACTGTTT
Source organism: Panax notoginseng (assembly GCA_016801055.1). Taxonomy (NCBI): domain Eukaryota; kingdom Viridiplantae; phylum Streptophyta; class Magnoliopsida; order Apiales; family Araliaceae; genus Panax; species Panax notoginseng. The sequence goes on along the minus strand of CM029013.1, from coordinate 266,276,369 downwards.
TTATAAAATAATGTATCAATAATTATAACGAGGACTTATTTGAGTTTGAATATTGTCTAGAAGACAGTATTTGTATTTAAACTCACAGTATATGTGTTGTCGTGTTTTGCACGACAATTGTAATAATGAAAGTTGAAGTTATTTTCTATACCATGTATTTGGCGACTCAGAATAAGTGATGTATACCTATTTTGGGGGTGTCACAGACTTAGTCTTGCTCCTTTACTTATTTTCTTCATCTTACTTACTGGTACTTATCAATTCCTTTACTTTTGATCTTTTTGGATTATAATAAACCTGCATCATTTTCTCACTGAATTCAATCTATTCATATGTCCATCATTTTCTCACTGAATTCAATCTATTCATATGTCAATTCGTTGGCAGTGATTGCAAAAGTTTAAACAGGAAACTACTAAATTCGGTTTTTAACCCAATAACTAATTCGGTTATTCGGTTATCTTGTATCTCGGGGTGTAATTCGGATACTTAAAATAGGAGAATTTCGGTTTTTGGTTACAACCGAATAGCTTATTCGGTTCGGTTAATAATCGAATGCTCAGCCCTAATCCTAAATGTCAGATATTTAGGAACTGAAGGAGTACTTTGTAAGTATTACTGAATCCATATAAAAGTTTAGTAAATTAAGAAAAATGGGTAGTTAATGTGTAGACTAATAACGGAGATTTGTTGATCACTTTGTTGAAAACAGATAAAGAAGGATTCCGGTCAATTTGATGTAAAAAAAATCTATCCAATCCGTAGTTTAATTGTGGAAGCGAGGATTACTTTGTTTGAAACAGAGAAGAATTCAACCAATTTTAAAATATCTCCAATCCACAGTTTAATTGTGCGAACGAGTATTACTTTTAAAAATATGGTATTTTTGCATATTGACTTGGTGGGCATCCATTCACTGAACTAAACTGCGAATTCTCCTATATTAAAGTGCAGATTGAGGTTTCATTACACCGTTTAGAACTCCTCCACGAATTGGGGTTCCGGTACACTGTTCGATTAGTGAATGAACCGTTGAAATTCGTTATAAGGATCCTGATTATGGATCATGTCCATATATACATGTTTGTGGTTTTATGTGTAAATAAATTTACACACACTTGGGGCAACATTAGTGCCTTGAAATTTGCGAGGAGCTTGAGATTAATTTATAATTTTTTTATAGAACAAATGAACAAACCATCCAACTTCGCTCAAAATAGGAGTAATAGAAACTATGATGGTAAAATGTTAGAAGTATCAATAGCTTAAAAATGGCAATTCTTAATATCACTGTTCAATTTTGCACTTGCAAAACATAATCCCCAGCAAGTAGACCTGGCAAATATGGCCCAGGCCCGCGGGCCGGCCCGCCCGCCACGGGCTGGGCTTTGGGCTGTGATTTTTTAGCCCATGAAATTTGGGCCATTTTTGGCCCAGCCCGTGAAAGCCCGGCCCGCGGGCGGCCCGTGATTTTTTTTTTAAAAAAAATGTTGCTACTTGTGGGTTATGAGGCTTGAACACAAGACTTGTAAGTAAATAAATAAGAGTTCAAACCAACTGAGCTACAACAACTATTTATTTTTAATGCAATCTTCAATATAAAAATATATTTTTAATTATTATAGTTGTAGTAAATAATAATTGTAGTTTAAAATTTCTTAATTGATGTGGCTGTTAATCAAAATATTATATGAATTTTTAAAAAAATATCACGAATCATATTACATAAATTGAAAACCCATCAAGCAGGTAGGTTTATGAAACACATCATATATACAATATTTAAATGAACTAGTTTATGATCCGAAATTCCAAATCAAGATGATCCAAGGAACTGATATGACCATGAGCAGACAAATCATAAACTAAAACATAATATTAGTTAGCGGATTCATAGATTTTCGAGAAAGGTATCAAATATTTAATTGACATAATTAATAAATATTTTCCTGACGAAGTTTTGAAGATAATGAATCCATAAGGATTAGACAGGTGTTCACTGAATCAAGAAACTTCAAAACATTCTCGTCTTTTTTCACGTCTTTGATGTATGTAGTTAATGTAGGTAATTAGAATTATTGTTTATTATAAATTATTTTATTATTTTTAATATTTATTATTATTATTATTTTTGGTGTAGCAAAATGTTACAAAAAAAAAATAGGTGAAGAAGCCCGCGGGCCGGGCCAATCCGGGCCACGGGCCTAACATTTTTGACTTGCCAAAACCTGGGCTTTTTTGGCCTGACCCACCGTTGACCCGCCCGCGCTCGGTCCGACACGCCCCTGGCCCGCCCGTTTGTCACCTCTACCAGCAAGTAGCAATCGAATAGACTTATTCAAGTACCAATGCGTGAGTAATAGACTCCTTTCTAAGTCATCAGTAGGTCCCTTGACAACAACCGCAAAACAAGTGCCTTGGACGTTTGAATATCAAATGCATAATAGACTCCCTTATAAGTCATTAGCCTAAGGTTCAAAGTATGAAACATGCACATGATTTTGTCACCCAAACTCCAAAGTATGAAAATAACGACCAACAGAATTCAGATAAATCCCATTTTATTACTTTACAAGTAGCAAGAAAAAGGGTAAAAAACAAAAACAAACTTCTCACATTATCAGAATCCATCTCTGGTCTACAATATAAGATCAAGTAGTTGGCAAAGGAGTTGGCAAATGTAAGTTTTCAGGCTCAATGCGCACAGAGAGTTGCCTTGCCACCTGACACGACAGAAACAGAATTTGTATGTTTCCTAAAAAGTGAGAAAAATCAACACGTAAATTATCCTAATACAATATACTGGCCAGCTCCACCATTATCATGTTAAAGCAACATTTTTCATTGAATTGCAACAACAAAAATTTACAACCAGAATCCATGGGTTGCAGTGCAGGCCCTTTTTCCACTTTGGTGCATTACTTGCCAAAACATAACTTTAGACACAACATCTCAACTCTTCACAAAACTTAGCAAGGTCAATGTTTTATATATCCAAAATACATATAAATCCAACACCTAATGCCCACTTTTACATCAGAATGGCAAGAGAATTGAGAAGGTTGTTCCTCTATCCTCCCCACCACTTGCTTGGAACTTGCTCCTTTTTACAGCTTTTTGGATTAATTAAGACACTTAAATACATATATTGTCATGAACTTAACCAATGAGGTTGAAGGACCACAGTTAAGCAGGCTAAATGGCATAAGCCTTTCAGTGTTGAACTCCCAACTTAAGAGCAAAATGTGTATATGCCGGCCCTAATTCATATGTTATATATGTAAAACCAGTCTCACAGATGACGAGACTGGTTGCTGGTCTCTGATATCAAGATACAACTTTCACATTCCATTTTTGTATCATTCTCATATTTTCACTTGCAAACGAAGTAAAACTAAAAGAATGTTTATACAGGAGAGATTAATTGGTCATTCCCTACAACTGACATATTTTGGTTTATACGTCTAAAATTTCTAGCAACAAAATAGCAATAATTTTTGTTTGTTCCAGGAAATAAAACAGATAAGGAAGGATGAAGGAAAAAATTAATACCAAACTCTATTACCTACTGAATTTGGAATTAATTTCACTCAAAATAAATCATAAATTTTCTATCTAGTTGAAGCAAAAGGAGTTTCCATTGAAGAAAATGTGTGCCCTTCTAAGCAGCTATTGCCAAAACTTACATCATTAGTGCCATAGTAATCACCATTACAACCACACAGATAGTTTTTACCTATTCTCTATGAAAGTATGATATACTCCCTCCGTTCCGTATTATTTGATTATTGTTAACTTTTTAAAGTCAACTTTAGAGATTTTTAACGCAAAGTTGACATAAATTCTTTTAATATTAATCAATATAATGATGAATATTATAAACTATTTAAAAAGTGTTACTCATTGTAAGTTTTATTGTTTCATAGTTTTTAATGAGTCACCTCAATTTTGAGTTTAAAAATGTCTCAAATTGATTTTCAAAAGTCAATAATGATCATATAATTTGGAACGGAAAGAGTAATATATATTATACATATATATATAGAGAGAGAGGGAAAAAAAAGAAAAACTAAATGTATTAAAAAAAAGATTAAATACACTTATGTCCCTTGAAGTTAATTATTTTATTCACTAAACATTACTATATTGGTAATGTGTAGTGAGTAAAAGAATTAATCACATTAATTAATTTAAATAAAATAATTAACTTTGATTATTTTACTTGAATGATTAGCAGAGTTAATTATTTTATTTGAACTAATTAATTGAGTTAGTTATTTTATTTAAGTTAATTAGTAGAGCTAATTATTTTGTTTAGTTAATTAGTGGAGTTAACTACTTTATTTGAGTAAATTATTAAATTTAATTAATGAGATTAGTTATTTATGTGTAGTGTGATAATTTGTAGTGAATTTTATTTATCTTAAGTAGTATATACATGTTTATACTATTTAAATGGATTGTTCTATATAAGAAAACACAATTAAATTTACTTTAAATACATTAAAAAGTGTTAAAATCGTAACACGTCAGCATTCCGGTCAAAGTTATGGTCGGAGGATCACTTTTACTTACATGTACTTGGACGTTGCTATTATTAGTTTTATAATTTAGGTTCGTTTGTGTAAGTTGGGTGATACTTCGAGGGACAGAACTATATTTAACCCTTAAACGGAGAGAGTTATATATATATTATACATATATATATATATATAGAGAGAGAGATAGAGAGGAAAAAAGGAAAAATTAAATGTTTAAAAACAATACCCAACAGATAACAAATTCAGACACCAAGTCTGATAAATCAACAGCAAAAAAAAACTAACAAACCTCATCAAGAAGATGACCAACGATAAAAAGCCAACAAAGAAAAACGCAGAACATACCTCAGCAACGATTTCATCTTTTGTCACTGGTTCGCGCAATTTATTGTCAACCTTGATGAACCTTCCCAGAACCTTGACAAAATGTCAGCAGGTAGCATAAATTCAATGCTTGTTGAAGAAGCATAACAAGTTTACTGAAGCAAAAAATAGGTAGCACTCTTAAAGATAAACAGTTATAATTAAATTAATTCAGTCAGATCTCATGCTCCTGAACTTTTTGATTGTGAGATTTTCCTTGTATGCTTCTACACCCAACTTTTGAATTTGAACAGCAACTAGGCATCAAATATTTTTATTTCAACTTTGATAAAGTTGTCTTATTTTTGATTGATAAGTAGCAATCTGAAGAAAGGTTTGATGCCAATCATTTAATAATGCAAGTCACCATGTATATAAAATGCTTCACCCATCTATGAAATTCAAACTCAAGATGATCAAGGTCAAATTCGTATCAAAATGAAATATATAATTATCTAAGAATCATAGAAATCTCCAACATGTCACACTCGCCCAAAAACAATAGCAATCAAAAGCTTCTATATAGAAAACCAACCAGCTTAGCATTGTCCAGGCGCTTTGCTGCTGTCTGATATTCTTTGGTTATATCTTCCTCCGTCTTGTGAACAACCTTAACCTCTCCAACCTCCTTAGGTTGGTAAATCTAATGAAAGAAAGTGGTAAACATAGATTCAGTGTATAAAGAATGATTAAAAAGTTCATGTCAAGTGTATGATTAAGGTGAGTCAAGATGGTATCAAAAGTTCATAACAAGCGTACCGTATACAAGTGGAGGAGAAAAAATAGCAGCAATAATGTTGGGAAAGGGATAGCGCATCAGTAACTTCCATCAGACATTAAAATTCTCATAAAAATGAAGAAATAAGCTAAGCAATACCTATGTAGAATGAATTTAGACAAATATGCAAACAACAATTTGCAATACACACCCAAAGGTAGGATTTAAGAACAAAAATTAATGTCAAACAGTCGGATGCCTTCTGCATTGAGATGGTCCACATTAAGTATTCTATTGACCATTCGTTTGCAATATGTTTGCATGCGTAAAAGAGAGGGGGAGAGAGAGAGCAATAAAGGCAGAAACATTAAGGCCAGCAGAGGTTACTAGACTCACTACCAATTGAAACATTGAAGGTTAATCATTTGAAACACTTCAAATTAGTAAATTTGCCTCACTGTCAACTGAATGAATTTATAAATAGTCGAAACAAGTTTCTAATTTCAATTTTCCCAATACACATGCGCGCGCGCACGCACACACACACACACACACACACACACACACACATATATATATATATATATATATATATATATATATATAAACAAGTGGCTCTAGCATGCTAATCATCTAAACAAGTATATGCAAGCTAGGCATATATCCATGTGCCTAGCTTTGATACACACAGCCTCTCGAGGTCACACAAAAAGCCATAACAAAGGATGATGGCTGCATATGAAAACTCTCATACACAACTGTCAAACACTCCAAGGTACAATTTAAGAGATACCACGTTCAGATAATAATAATTATCTACGTGTATATTCATGTATACACACACAATAAGAATCAACAAAAATAGAAACTTGTGCAGCTCGCTGATGAGATGGGCAAACTTGTCAATGTTTGGGACGGCAAGCAATTTGGGCATCAGATGGTTGCGGAAATGTCCAGGAGCTACTTTCATCGTCTCTCCCGCTTTTCCAAGCTTGTCTATAGTTTGTAATCCATATTATTATATTATCATTTCCAACTAAACTGCTCAATAAGATAACAAAGGGGAGACCTAATAAATTGCAAAATGAGTAACTCACAGTTGTAAGAATCACTTCCAACTTTCTGTATCTAACACCCTGCCCAGCAAATAATGTTGGGTGATGCAATACCCGATCAAAGCTCTGCCTGATTATGTTTCTACAATAATGGATATAAGCCATCTGTGTAGCTACATAGATATATAGAATTTAACAAAATTTACGCCGTCAGACAAAGATATATAAAGATGCATTAAAAAATTTAAATATTCCCAAAAGAAAAATGGCAATCAAAATGTCGATTGATACATAATTTAAATCACAGACATCCCTGAGGACAGTGGCGAAGCCAGGAATTGCTGACAGTGGGGGCGATTATTAGAGTATCAAACAATAAATTAAAATTGATAATTATAGTAACAAAAAACGACTTAAATATATAACCAAAAATATATAATATATGTCATTGTTGTAGCCATCAAACTTATATACCAAAAATAACTAGTATAATATAGCAATAACTAGTCTGATAAAAGAATGTGGTCAGATAGGTTGCACAGGATTCTTATGGTCAGCACTTGTCTGGCAAAAGAAATCTTGGCACCCAGATTAAATGTGAAAGCAAGCTTTATCCTAGTGATTAAATGTGAAAGATTTGGTGATTAACTGGATCTTTGATTGGTCTAATAAGCAGTAAGCACACATGAATCTGAATGATTCTTCAAAAAAGTTTGATAGAGCATGTTGTTTGTTTTAGGCCACTGCAGGTAACTCTGAAAACATGAAAGATGATCTGAGTGGCCTCGATAAAGTAATTGGTGCTGTCTTGGGACAATAAACTGGTGTATGTTTGACAATTTTATTATATATTGACTCTGCAGATTTTTTAGGCCACACTACCAATTTTATTATATATGGACTCTGTGAAGTCAAAAGTTTGATTTTCACTATTATAAAACTAAAGTAAAAAACAAAATCTTTGAGGACAACAGATAAACACACGAAAAAAGGAGTCAAATGCCACAATAGGCCAACTGGCCAAGCAACTTGGTATTAGAAACACACATTCAGGTCTACTCGGTGAGTCGGTGGAGATAAGGAGAACAGAGCATAAATTAGACAAAAAATCAAGAAAAAACCCCCAATTTGATAATGGCATAAAGATAGAAAATCAAGAAAAAACCCCAATTATAGATAGAAACTATCAGGAATTCACAAATTAATTAGACAAAAAATCAAGGAAAGCCCCCAATTATAAACCCTAAAAGCATAAATTTTACCAGTTGATAGATGGCTTTGGGGTTGGGGTCTTGCCGTCTTGAGGAAAAGCCTAAGAGCCGAAGAGGTGGGAGCTGAATGGAGCTAGTGAGGTCTTACCAGTTACCAGCCGAAGAGGTGGGAGATGAATGGAGTCGTGTTCGTGTTATTGTATATGAGGTGAGAATTTCAGTGGGTGCAATTGACTCTTCTATCCCACAAAAAAATCTATTTATCATATATTAAAATTAAAAAAAAATCCAGTGGGTGCAATTGACCCCCCTGGCTAACCCCTAGCTTCGCCCCTGCCTGAGGATGGGATACCTGGTTTCTGCTGGAGGAGAATACAGAGCTAGCTGTCTCGGCAGTGGCGGATATTTTGCCGGCACACACGAATGCCGACGGTGGCTGTGGCGGTGGCAACAGGAGGAAGTAGAGCGACGTAGGGTTCAGTTGGGCAGAGAACCGATTCCATTCACTTTTAGGTTTTAACTCCTTTCATTCTTTTTCCTTGTATTAATAAAATAATATACTCCCTCCGTCCCAAATTAATTGCTCAGTTTTGACTTTTTTAAGTCAAATTGACTAATTTTAAAATTAATAATTAAGCATATATAAATATATTTCTCAAATTATAAAAATTGGGGTTAGTAAGAAATTGTATATACTTTCTTTTGGTTATAATCTCTTCACCTATATTTTAGCAAAAATAGTAAAAAAATAGTTTTAAAAATGGTCAATTTGAATTTAAAAAGTCAAAACTGAGCAATTAATTTGGGACAGAGGGAGTATTTACGTTGGCAATAAATTACTATACAATTCTTAACATTTGAGAAAATAGAAATAGAGTCCCACAAGTTGCAACACGTGCCTAATACCTACGTGGTGCTATGTACGTGTTTGCGTGTCCTTACGACGGCTGAGGCTGGTTTTAGCCTCTTTTTCGACTTTTTGCCTAAGTGTTGGTCTGTTTTGTCTACGGGCTAATAACTCGGCCTCCGTAAGTCGGAATCGAGTTTCGAAAGTTGTAACGCGTGCCTAATACCTACGTGGTGCTATGTATGTGTTTACGTGTCATTACGATGACTTTGCCTATAGTTACAACGGTCGAGACGAGTTTTGGCCTCTTTTTTGACTTTTTGCCTAAGTGTTGGTCAGTTTTGCCTACGGGCTGATAACTTAGACCCCATAAGTCAGAATCGAGTCCCGTAAGTTGTAATGCGTGCCTAATTCCTACGCGATGCTATGTATGTGTTTGCGTGTCGTTACAACGGCCGAGGCTAGTTTTGGCCTCTTTTTCGACTTTTTGCCTAAGTGTTGGTCAGTTTTGCCTACGGGCTGATAACTCGGCCTCCGTAAGTCGGAATCGAGTCTCATAAGTTATAACGCATGCCTAATACCTACGCGATGCTATGTACGTGTTTGCGTGTTGTTACGATAGCCGAGGCTTGTTTTGACCCCTTTTTAGACTTTTGCTTAAGTGTTGGTCAATTTTGCCTACACGCTGATAACTCGGCCTCCGTAAGTCAGAATCGAGTCCCATGAGTTGTAACGCGTGCCTAATACCTATTCTGTGCTATGTATATGTTTGCGTGTTATTACGACAGCCGAAGTGGGTTTTGGACTCCTTTTCGATTTTTTGCTTGAGTGTTGGTCAGTTTTACCTACGCGCTGATAACTCGGCATCCGTATGTCAGAATCGAGTCTCATAAGTTGTAATGCGTGTCTAATACCAACGCAGTGTTATGTACGTGTTTGCATGTCATTATGAGGGTCGAGGCGGTTCTGGCCTCTTTTTCGACTTCTTCCCTAAGTGTCGGTCAGTTTTACCTACGGGCTGATAACTTGGCCTTCGTATATCAGAATCGAGTCCCGTAAGTTGTAACTCATGCCAAATACCTACGCGGTGCCATGCATGTGTTTGCGCGTCGTTATGACGGCCAAGGCGGGTTTTGGCCTCTTTTTCGGTTTTTTGCCTAAGTGTTGGTCAGTTTTGCCTACAGGCTGATAGCTCGGCCTCCGTATGTCGGAATCGAGTCCCTTAAGTTGTAATGCGTGTCTAATACCTACGCGGTGCTATGTACGTGTTTGCATATCGTTACGACGGTCGAGGCTGGTTTTGGCCTCTTATTCGACTTTTTGCCTAAGTGTTGGTCAGTTTTGCCTACGGGCTGATAACTCGGCCTCCGTAAGTCGGAATCGAGTCCCGTAAGTTGTAAAACATGCCAAATACCTACGCGGTGTTATGTATGTCTTTGCGTGTCGTTACTACACCGAGGTGAGTTTTGGCCTCTTTTTCGAGTTTTTGCCTAATTGTTGGTCAGTTTTGCCTACGGGCTGATAACTCGGCCTCTGTCCATCGGAATCGAGTCCCGTAAGTTGTAACGCATGCCTAATATCTACGCGGTGCTATGTATGTGTTTGCATTTAATTACGATGGCCGAAGCTGGTTTTGGCTTCTTTTTTGACTTTTTACCTAAGTGTTAGTTAGTATTGCCTACGGGCTGATAACTCGGCCTCCATAAATAGGAATCGAGTCCCGTAAATTGTCACGCGTGCCTAATACCTACGCGGTGCTATGTACGTATTTTTGTATCGTTACAACGGCCGAGGTGGGTTTTGGCCTCTTTTTCGACTTTTACCCCAAATACCTACGCGGTCCTAGTTATATGTTTGCGTGTCGTTACTACTGCAAGGTAAGTTGTAATGCGTGCCTAATACCTACGCGATGCTATGTATGTGTTTGGGTGTCGTTACGATGTCCGAGACGAGTTTTGACCTCTTTTTTGACTTTTTGCCTAAGTGTTGGTCAGTTTTGCCTACGGGCTGATAACTCGGCCTCCGTATGTCGGAATCGAGTCCCATAAGTTGTAACGCATGCCTAATACCTATGTGGTGCTATGTATGTGTTTGCGTATCGTTATGATGTCCGAAGCGGGTTTTGGCTACTTTTTTGACTTATTACCTAAGTGTTAATTAGTTTTGCCTACGGTCTGATAACTCGGCCTCCGTAAATCGGAATCGAGTCTCGTAAGTTGTAACACGTGACTAATACCTACGCGGTGCTATGTACGAGTTTTCGTATCGTTACAACGGCCGAGGTGGGTTTTGGCCTCTTTTTTGACTTTTTTCCCAAATATTGGTCAGTTTTGTCTCGTAAGTTGTAACGCGTGCCTAATACCTACAATGGCCGATGCGGGTTTTGGCCTCTTTTTTAACTTTTTACCTAAGTGTTGGTCAATTTTGCATACGGGCTAATAACTCGGTCTACGTATGTCAGAATCGAGTCCCATAAGTTGTAACGCATACCTAATACATACGCGGTACTATGTATGTGTTTTTATGTTGTTACGACGACCGAGTCATGTTTTGCCCTCTTTTTCGACTGTTTATCTAAATGTTGTTCTGTTTTGTTTACGGGCTGATAACTCGGCCTCCGTAAGTCAGAATTGAGTCCCGTAAGTTATAACGCTTGCCTAATACCCATGCAGTGCTATGTAAGTCTTTACGTGTTGTTACGACGGCCGAGGTGGGTTTTGGCCTCTTTTTGGACTTTTTGCCTAAGTGTTGGTCAGTTTTGTCTACGGGCTGATAACTCGGCCTCCGTATGTCGAAATCGAGTCCCGTAAGTTTTAATGAATACCTAATACCTACGCGGTGCTATGTATTTGTTTACGTATTGTTACGATGGTTGAGGTGGGTTTTGGCCTCTTTTTTGACATTTTAACTAAGTGTTGGTCAGTTTTGCCTACGGACTGATAACTCGGCCTCCGTAAGTCGGAATTGAGTTTCGTAAGTTGTAACGCTTGCCTAATACCTACGCGGTGCTATGCACGAGTTTCTGTCTCATTATAATAGCTGAGGCGGGTTTTGGACTCTTTTTCGACTTTTTGCCTAATTTTGGTCAGTTTTGCCTATGAGTTGATAACTCGGCCTCCGTAAATCAAAGTCGAGTCCCGTAAGTAGTATCGCGTGCCTAATACCTACACTGTGATATGTACGTGTTTACGTGTCGTTACGACGGCCGAGACGAGTTTTGGCCTCTTTTTTGACTTTTTACCTAAGTGTTGGTCAGTTTGCCTACAGGCTGATAACTCGGCCTCCGAAAGTTGGAATCGAGTCCCGCAAGTTTTAACCCGTGCCTAATACCTACGCGGTACTATGCATGTGTTTTCGTGTCGTTACAACGGTCGAGGCGGGTTTTGACCTCTTTTTTGACTTTTTACCTAATTGTTGGTCAGTTTTGCCCACGGGCTGATAATTCGGCCTCCGTAAGTCAGAAATTAGTCCCGAAATTTGTAACGTGTGCCTAATACCTACGCGGTGCTATATATGTGTTTACGTGTTGTGACGACGGCCGAGGTGGGTTTCAGCCTCTTTTTTGACCTTTTGCCTAAGTGTTGGTCAGTTTTGGCTACGGGCTGATAACTCGGTCTCCGTAAGTTAGAATCGAGTCCCGTAAGTTGTTACATGTGCCTAATATCTACGCGGTGCTATATATGTGTTTGCGTGTCGTTACTACAACCAAGGAGAGTTTTGGACTCTTTTTTGACCTTTTGCCTAAGTGTTGGTCAGTTTTGCCTATGGGCTGATAACTCGGCCTCTGTCTGTCGGAATCGAGTCCCGTAAGTTATAATGCGTGCCTAATACCTACACGATGCTATATATGTGTTTGCGTGTCGTTACGATGGCCGAGGCGAGTTTTGGTCTCTTTTTTGACTTTTTGCCCAAGTGTTGGTCAGTTTTACCTACGGGCTGATAACTCGGCCTCCGTATGTCGGAATCGAGTCCCGTAAGTTTGTACATATGTCTAATACCTATGAGGTGCTATGTATGTGTTTGCGTATCATTACGATGGCCGAGTCGAGTTTTGGCTTCTTTTTTGACTTGTTACCTAAGTGTTAGTTAGTTTTACCTACATGCTGATAACTCGGCCTTCGTACGTCTGAATCGAGTCCCATAAGCTGTAACGCGTGCCTAATACCTACGCGGTGCTATATACGAGTTCTTGTGGATTTTGGCCTCTTTTTCTACTTTTTGCCTAAGTGTTGGTCAGTTTTGCCTACGGGTTGATAACTCGGCCTCCGTCTGACGGAATTGAGTCCCCTAAGCTGTAATGCGTGCCTAATATCTACGTGATGATATGTATGTGTTTTCTTGTCGTTACGATGGCCGAGGTGAGTTTTGGCCTCTTTTTCGACTTTTTGCCTAAGTGTTGGTCAATTTTGCCTGCGGGCTGATAACTCGGCCTCCGTATGTCGAAATCGAGTCCCGTAAGTTGTAACACATGCCTAATACCTACGCGGTAGTATGTATGTGTTTGCGTATCATTACAACGGCCGAGGCGTGTTTTGGCTTCTTTTTTGACTTTTTACCTAAGTGTTAATTAGTTTTGCCTACGGGCAGATAACTCGACCTCCGTAAATTGGAATCGAGTCCCGTAAGTTGTAGCGCGTGCCTAATACCTACGCAGTGCTATGTACGAGTTTCCATATAGTTACAACGGCCGAGGTGGGTTTTGGCCTCTTTTTCGACTTTTCCCCCTAATGTTGGTTAGTTTTGCCTACGGGCTGATAACTCGGCATCTGTAAATCGGAATTGAGTCCCGTAAGTTGTATTGGGTGCCTAATACCTACGCGGTGCTATGCATATATTTGTGTGTCGTTACAATGGCCGATGCGGTTTTTGGCCTCTTTTTTAACTTCTTACCTAAGTGTTGGTCAATTTTGAATACGGGCTACTAACTCGGTCTACGTATGTCAGAATCGAGTCCCGTAAATTGTAACGCATGCCTAATACATACACGGTACTATGTATATGTTTTTATCTCGTTACGACGGTCGAGGCATGTTTTGGCCTCTTTTTTAACTTTTTACCTAAATGTTGTTCAGTTTTGCTTACGGGCTGATAACTCGGCCTACGTCAGTCAGAATTGAGTCCCGTAAGTTATAACGCATGCCTAATATCCATGCAGTTCTATGTATGTCTTTACGTGTTCTTACGACGGCCGAGGCGGGTTTTGACCTCTTTTTCGAAATTTTCCTAAATGTTGGTCAGTTTTGCCTACGGGCTGATAACTCGGCCTCCGTAAGTCGTAATCGAGTCCCGTAAGTTGTATCGCGTGTCTAATACCTACGCAATGCTATGTATGCGTTTGTGTGTCATTACGACGGCCGAGACGGGTTTAGGCCCCTTTTTTGATTTTTTGCCTAAGTATTGGTCTGTTTTGCCTACGGGCTGATAACTTGGCCTCCGTATGTCAGAATCGAATCCCGTAAGTTGTAACGCGTGCCTAATACTTACGCCGTGCTATATACATATTTGCGTATTGTTACGATGGCCGAGGCGGTTTTGGCCTCTTTTTCGACGTTTTGCCTAAGTGTTGGTCAGTTTTGCCTACGGGCTGATAACTCGGCCTATGTAAGTCGGAATCGAGTCTCATAAGTTGTAACGCATGCCTAATACGTACGCAGTGCTATGTACGTGTTTGCGTGTCGTTATGAAGGCCGAGGCGAGTTTTGGCCTCTTTTTCGACTTTTTGCCTAAGTGTTAGTCAGTTTTGCCTACGGGCTGATAAGTCGGCCTTCGTAAGTCGGAATTGAGTCCCGTATGCTTGTATTTGCGTGTGGTTAAAATGGTCGATGCAAGTTTTGGCCTCTTTTTTAACTTTTTACCTAAGTGTTGGTCAATTTTGCATACGGGCTTATAATTCGGTCTACGTATGTTAGAATTGAGTCCCGTAAGTTTTAACGCATGCCTAATACATACGCGATACTATGTATGCGTTTTTATGTCGTTACGATGGCCAAGGCATGTTTTGGCATATTTTTTGACTTTTTACCTAAATGTTGTTCAGTTTTGCTTACGGGCTGATAACTCGACCTCCGTATGTCAGAATTGAGTCTCTTAAGTTATAACGCGTGCCTAATACCCATGCCGTGCTACGTATGTATTTGCGTGTTGTTACGACGACCGAGGTGAGTTTTGGCCTCTCTTTCGAGTTTTTGCCTAAGTGTTGGTCAGTTTTGCCTACGGGCTGATAACTCGGCCTCCCTATGTCGAAATCGATTCCCATAAGTTGTAATGTATGTCTAATACCTACGCGGTGCTATATATGTGGTTACGTATCGTTACGATGGCTGAAGCGGGTTTTGGCTTCTTTTTTGACATTTTACCTAAATGTTGGTCAGTTTTGCCTACGGGCTGATAACTCGACCTCTGTAAGTTAAAATCGAGTTCCGTAAGTTGTAACGCATACCTAATACCTGCGCGGTGCTATGTACGAGTTTTTGTCTCATTACAACGGCCGAGGCGGGTTTTGGCCTCTTTTTCGACTTTTTTCCCAATTGTTGGTCTGTTTTGCCTACGGGCTGATAACTGGGCCTCCGTAAGTCGGAATCGAGTCCCGTAAGTTGTATCGCGTGTCTAATACCTACGCAATGCTATGTATGCGTTTGTGTGTCATTACGACGACCGAGACGGGTTTAGGCCTCTTTTTTGACTTTTTGCCTATGTATTGGTCAGTTTTGCCTACGGGCTGATAACTTGGCCTCCGTATGTCAGAATCGAGTCCCGTAAGTTGTAACGCGTGCCTAATACTTACGCCGTGCAATATACATGTTTGCGTATTGTTACGATGGCCGAGGCGGTTTTGGCCTCTTTTTCGACGTTTTTCCTAAGTGTTGGTCAGTTTTGTCTACGGGCTGATAATTCGACCTATGTAAGTCAGAATCGAGTCCCATAAGTTGTAACGCATGCCTAATACCTACGCAGTGCTATCTACGTGTTTGCGTGTCGTTATGAAGGTCGAGGCGAGTTTTGACCTCTTTTTAGACTTTTTGCCTAAGTGTTAGTCAGTTTTGCCTACGGGCTGATAAGTCGGGCTCCGTAAATCGGAATCGAGTCCCACAAGTTGTAACACGTGCCTAATACCGACGTGGTGCTATGTACGTGTTTGCGTGTCCTTACGACGGCCGAGGCTGGTTTTGACCTCTTTTTCGACTGTTTGCCTAAGTGTTGGTCAGTTTTGCCTATGGGCTAATAACTCGACCTCTGTAAGTTAGATTCGAATTTCATAAGTTGTAACGCGTGCCTAATACCTATACGGTGCTATGTATGTGTTTACGTGTCGTTACGATGACTGAGACGGGTTTTGGCCTCTTTTTTAACTTTTTGCCTAAGTGTTAGTCAGTTTTGCCTACGGGCTGATAACTCGGCCTCCGTAAGTCGGAATCGAGTCCCGTAACTTGTAATGCGTGCCTAATATCTACGCGGTTCTATGTACTTGTTTGCGTATCATTACAACGGCCGAGGCGGGTTTTGGTCTCTTTTTTGACTTTTTGCCTAAGTGTTGGTCAGTTTTTTCTACATGCTGATAACTCGGCCTATGTAAGTCAGAATTGTGTCCCGTAAGCTGTAACACGTGCCTAATACCTTCACGGTGCTATATACGTGTTTGCGTGTCATTATGACGGTCAAGGCGGGTTTTGGCCTCTTTTTTGACTTTTAACCTAAGTGTTGGTTAGTTTTGTCTACGAGCTGATATCTCGGCCTCCGTAAATTGGAATCGAGTCCCGTAAGTTTTAACGCGTGCCTAATACAATAGACAACAAATTTCATGTGTTTTCGTGTCGTTACAACGGCCGATGCGGATTTTGGCCTCTTTTTTAACTTTTTACCTAAGTGTTGGTCAGTTTTGCCTACGGGCAGATAACTCGGCCTCCGTAAGTCAGAATCGAGTAACGTATATTGTAACGCGTGCCTAATACCTACATTGTGCTATGTATGTGTTTGCGTGTTGTTACGACGGTCGAGGCGGGTTTTGGCCTCTTTTTTGACTTTTTGTCTAAGTGTTGGCAAGTTTTTACTATGGACTGATAAGTCGGCCTCCGTAAGTCAGAAATTAGTCTCGTAAGTTGTAACGTGTGCCTAATACCTACGCGGTGCTATGAGGTGAGAATTTCAGTGGGTGCAATTGACTCTTCTATCCCACAAAAAAATCTATTTATCATATATTAAAATAAAAAAAAAATCCAGTGGGTGCAATTGACCCCACTGGCTAACCCCTAGCTTCGCCCCTGCCTGAGGATGGGATACCTGGTTTCTGCTGGAGGAGAATACAGAGTTAGCTGTCTCGGCAGTGGCGGATATTTTGCCGGCACACACGAATGCCGACGGTTTCTGTGGCGGTGGCAACAGGAGGAAGTAGAGTGACGTAGGGTTCAGTTGGGCAGAGAACTGATTCCATTCACTTTTAGGTTTTAACTCCTCTCATTCTTTTTCCTTGTATTAATAAAATAATATACTCCCTCCGTCCCACATTAATTGCTCAGTTTTGACTTTTTTAAGTCAAATTGACTATTTTTAAAATTAATAATTAAGCATATATAAATATATTTCTAAAATTATAAAAATTGGGGTTAGTAATAAATTGTATATACTTTCTTTTGGTTATAATCTCTTCACCTATATTTTAGCAAAAATAGTAAAAAAATAGTTTTAAAAATGGTCAATTTGAATTTAAAAAGTCAAAACTGAGTAATTAAATTGGGACAGAGGGAGTATTTACGTTGGCAATAAATTACTATACAATTCTTAACATTTGAGAAAATAGAAAATAATACGATTCGTTCTTCAGAAAGGCTAATAAAAAAATTGTTTAAATTCTTTATAAAAATAAAGAAAAAATTGAATATTTACTCATCATTAATCACAATTTAAAGTTTAAACCATACATATTAATTAAACATCCTAAACAGAAAAATATCAAACACAACGTCATTTATCATTAATTATAAAAATCAAGATTTAAACATCCTAAAAAAAATATTAAATTAACATCATTTTTAATAAAAGATAAGACCCCGAATTTTATGAAATGAAAGTATTCAATTTTCTTATAATTATTATTTTATTTCATAAATGGTTAAATTGATAAAAGGTTAAAGTTAAGGGTGATATGTGAAAATATTTGCAAAGTAAGCAAATATTATAAAATATTCGTTTGGTCGGGGAATATTTTTTTTGTCGGGAATATCCGTACGACGACACAATCATTGGTGGACCGAACAATGGAAGTATTGCCGTAGTTAGAAAACAACAGAATTGTCATTTTATAAAAATAACAGCGAAAGTGTTACCGTTAAAACTGTTGAACTACTCGGTAGTAAAAGTACAGTAATACGCGTGGTTGCATAGTAGCACACGGTATTGATTATTGATGCTTACGTAAGAAGTCACATTAATTATATTTAATTATTGTCACAGTAATTGCTGCATCATATCTCTCATATTATTGATTCAATTATTGTCACGGTATCATCTGCATAATATGTTATATTAATAAATCAATAATTGAGACGACAAAGTTATTCATATTATTATTTGTAATTTTGACAATGTCTAGAAGTTCTGTCAAGAAGAAGTTAGATAATCTAATTGCGCGCCAATAGGGAGAAATCCTTATCGGAAAGCCCCCTCTTTCTTGAGAACGACCTGATTGTTAGATATTGTGAGTTATAATTGTGACACCCCCAAAATAGGTATACAACACACATTCTGAGTCATCAAAATACATGGTACAAAAACAACTACAACTTTATTAATACATCATAAAAACTGTGAGTTTAAATACAAATATTGTCTTCTAGACAATATCCATAACCAAATAAGTCCTCATTACAATTATTGAAACTTTATTATACAAAAACGGTGAAGACTACTAAGACAACTTTCTAGAACCATCATTCCACACCCCGACTCGTACTCGCTACATTCTCGCCTCCTGAGAAGAAAAATAGAACAACAAGGAAAAGGGTGAGCTCAACTAGCCCAGTAAAGAATATTATGACTAAGATAATATAGAACAAATTATCGCTAGTCCTCAACAGGAAAAAACCTGATAGAATACAATAGACAACAAATTTCAGATCAATATTCGCAGTGGAAAATAATAATTCATAGAATAGTTACGTAGAGAATGAAATCTACTAGTATCTATGAATTTAAAAGTCCATCATCAATATTTTATCCCTGTAACATCAATCAATATACATCTTCAATCAAATATTCATCTTTGCATTACAGGCCAAAGATATTCATCAGTTGGTCATGTTCATCTCAACACCTGTTCATCTTTGCACTACGGGCCAAAGATATTCATAAGAAAATCAACCATCTTTGCACTACATGCCAAAGATATTCAGTAACATCATCATTTAGGACTGAGGATGATGAAAAATATTTTTAAAGAAACGAATCCAGTGAAACAAAAGACAAGGATTAAGGATTCGTAATTCGGTTTATCCATGTCCAAAAATACCTCAATAATAATCATAGTGGAGTAAAATTCAAGAATGATAAAAGCATGGATACAATCAAAGCTAGTATCCATAATAGATATTTTGGACAAAAACGAAAATTTAATTTTCTGTGAATAGTGCCGTATTCGTAAATAGTGTCGTATACGTGAATAGTAACCCCGACACCAAAAGTTTCAAATTTGATAAAAACTTCAGATCAATATTTCGGCATAATGATATTGAAAGAATAACATAATTACGAAAAAAATAATATCCCTTACCTCGAAAGAATAATACTTCTAGTTGAAACACCGGATATAGGCTATAACTTAAACTTGCACCGTATAGCAACACTCAAAGTATTAAAATACTCACAAGAATACGCTCAATATATAGAGAGAGAAAAAGAGAGAAAACTTGTTTCTGGTGTGATTTTCAATTCTAACCTAAGCACCTTATTTATAGGAAAATGCTTAGAACACCAAAGCAGAAAATTTAATAAAATATTAATATATTTATAAAATTTTTCTTAGCCCACCTCTAGACATTTGAATTCAGCACTTGCACATGTTAATGATGTCCACCAAAAAAAAAAACGTTTTTCTTAAAATAATTATTTAAAACTTTCAAAAATCAATTCTTTCGGAACTTCGAAACTTCAATAGTTCATTTTAAATAGCCCTTTTATCAGAAAAATTCGAACCACATGTCCTTACCATAGGAAATTCCATTCTCTACAACTTTGCAGAAGAAAATTTTTGCCTAAGTGTTTGTCAGTTTTACCTACGGGCTGATAACTCGGCCTCCGAATCTCCGAATCGAGTCCCGTAAGTTGTACGAGTTTCTGTATCATTACAACGGCCGAGGTCGACTTTGGCCTTTTTTCGACTTTTTGCCCAAATGTTAGTCGATTTTGCCTACGGGTTGATAACTCGGCCTCCATAAGTCGGAATTGAGTCCCGTAAGTTGTAACGCGTGCCTAATACCTACACGGTGCTATGTATGTATTTGCGTGTCGTTACAATGGCCGATGCGGGTTTTGGCCTCTTTTTTAACTTTTTACCTAAGTGTTGATCAATTTTGAATACGGGCTAATAACTCGGTCTACGTATGTCAGAATCATGTCCCGTAAGTTGTAACACATGCCTAATACATAAGCAATACTATGTATATGTTTTTATGTCGTTACGACGGTTGAGGCATGTTTTGGCCTCTTTTTTGACTTTTTATCTAAATGTTGTTCAGTTTTGCTTACAGGCTGATAACTCGGCCTCCGTAAGTCAGAATTGAGTCCCGTAAGTTATAACGCGTGCCTAATACCCATGCAGTGCTATGTATGTCTTTGCGTATTGTTACGACGGCCGATGTTGGTTTTGGCCTCTGTTTTAACTTTTTGCCTAAGTGTTGGTCAGTTTTGCCTACGGACTGATAACTCGGCCTCCGTATGTCGGAATCGAGTCCTGTAAGTTGTTACGTATGCCTAATACCTACGCGGTGCTATGTATGTGTTTTCGTATCATTACGATGGTCGAGGCGAGTTTTGGCTTCCTTTTTGACTTTTTACCTAAGTGTTAGTTAGTTTTGCCTACGGGCTGATAACTCGGCCTCCGTAAATCGGAATCGAGTCCCATAAGCTGTAACGTGTGCCTAATACCTACGCGGTGCTATGTACGAGTTTCCGTATCATTACAACGACCGAGGTGGATTTTGGCCTTTTTTTGACTTTTCCCCAAATGTTGGTCAGTTTTGCCTACTTGCTGATAACTCGGCCTCCGTAAGTCGAAAATGAGTCCTGTAAGTTGTAACGCGTGTCTAATACCTACGCGGTGCTATGCATGTATTTGCGTGTCATTACAATGGCTGATGCGGGTTTTGGCCTCTTTTTTAACTTTTTACCTAAGTGTTGGTCAATTTTGCATACGGGATAATAACTCGGTTTACGTATGTCAGAATCGAGTCTCGTAAGTTGTAACGCATGCCTAATACATACGCGGTACTATGTATGTGTTTTTATGTCGTTACGACGGCCGAGGAATGTTTTGGCTTCTTTTTTGACTTTTTACCTAAATGTTGTTCAGTTTTGTTTACGGGCTGATAACTCGGCCTCCGTAAGTCAGAATTGAGTCCCGTAAGTTATAACGCGTGCTTAATACCCATGTAGTGCTATGTATGTCTTTGCGTGTTGTTACGACGGCCGAGGTTGGTTTTGGCCTTTTTTTCGACTTTTTGTCTAAGTGTTAGTCAGTTTTACCTACGGGCTGATAACTTGGCCTCCGTATGTCGAAATTGAGTCACGTAAGTTGTAATGTATGCCTAATATTAATGCGGTGCTATATATGTGTTTGCGTATCGTTACGATGACTGAAGCGGGTTTTGGCCTCTTTTTTAATATTTTACCTAAGTATTGGTCTGTTTTGCCTACGGGCTGATAACTCGGTCTCTGTAAGTCGGAATCAAGTCCCGTAAGTTATAACGCATGTCTAATACCTACGTGGTTCTATGTATGTGTTTTCGTATCGTTTTGATAGCCAAGGCGGGTTTTGGCCTCTTTTTTAACTTTTTAGCTAAGTGTTGGTCAGTTTTGCCTACGCTGATAACTCGGCCTCCGTAAGTCGGAATCGAGTCCCGTAAGTTTTAACGCATGCCTAATACCTACAAGGTGCTATGTAAGACTTTGCCTATCGTTACAACGGTCGAGACGAGTTTTGGCCTCTTTTTTAACTTTTTGCCTAAGTGTTGGTCAGTTTTGCCTACGGGCTGATAACTCGGCCCCCGTAAGTCAGAATCGAGTCTCGTAAGTTGTAATGCGTGCCTAATTCCTACGCGATGCTATGTATTTGTTTGCGTGTCGTTACAACGGCCGAGGCTAGTTTTGGCCTCTTTTTCGACTTTTTGCCTAAGTGTTGGTCAGTTTTGCCTACGGGCTGATAACTCGGCCTCCGTATGTCGGAATCGAGTCTCATAAGTTATAACGTATGCCTAATACCTACGCGATGTTATGTACGTGTTTGCGTGTTGTTACGATAGTCGATGCTTGTTTTGACCCCTTTTTAGACTTTTTGCTTAAGTGTTGGTCAATTTTGCGTACACGCTGATAACTCGGCCTCCGTAAGTCAGAATCGAGTCCCATGAGTTGTAACGCGTGCCTAATACCTATGCAGTGCTATGTATATGTTTGCTTGTTATTACGACAGCCGAGGTGGGTTTTGGAATCCTTTTCGATTTTTTGCTTGAGTGTTGGTCAGTTTTACCTACGTGCTGATAACTCGGCATCCGTATGTCAGAATCGAGTCCCATAAGTTGTAATGCGTGTCTAATACCGACGCAGTGTTATGTACGTGTTTGCATGTCATTATGAGGGTCGAGGCAGTTCTGGCCTCTTTTTTGACTTTTTGCCTAAGTGTTGGTCAGTTTACCTACGGGCTGATAACTTGGCCTTCGTATATCAGAATCGAGTCCCGTAAGTTGTAACGCATGTCAAATACCTACGCGGTGCCATGCATGTGTTTGCGCGTCGTTATGACGGCCAAGGCGGGTTTTGGCCTCTTTTTCGGCTTTTTGCCTAAGTGTTGGTCAGTTTTGCCTACAGGCTGATAGCTCGGCCTCCGTATGTCGGAATCGAGTCCCTTAAGTTGTAATGCATGTCTAATACCTACGCGGTGCTATGTACGTGTTTGCATATCATTACGACGGTCGAGGCTGGTTTTGGCCTCTTGTTCGACTTTTTGCCTAAGTGTTGGTCAGTTTTGCCTACGGGCTGATAACTCGGGCTCCGTATGTCGGAATCGAGTCCCGTAAGTTGTAACGTATGCTTAATACCTACGCGGTGCTATGTATGTGTTAGCGTATCGTTACGACGGCCGAGGCGAGTTTTGGCCTCTTTTTTAACTTTTTACCTAAGTGTTGGTTAGTTTTATCTACGGGCTGATAACTCGGCCTCCGTAAGTCGAAATCGAGTCCTGTAAGTTGTAACGCATGCCTAATACCTACGTGGTGCTATGTACAAGTTTTCGTATCGTTTCAACACCCGAGGCGAGTTTTGGCCTCTTTTTCGATTTGTTTCCTAAGTGTTGGTCAGTTTTGTCTACGGGCTGATAACTCGGCCTCCGTAAGTCTGAATCGAGTCCCGTAAGTTGTTACACGTGCCTAATACCTGCGCAGAGCTATGTACGCATTTGCGTGTCATTACGACGGCCGAGATGTGTTTTGGCTTCTTTTTTGACTTTTTCCCTAAGTATTGGTCAGTTTATCCTACGAACTGATAGCTCGGCCTCCGTAAGTCAAAATTGAGTCTCGTAAGTTATAACGCGTGTCTAATACCTACGCGGTACTATGCATGCGTTTTCATGTCATTACAATGGCCGAGTCGGGTTTTGGCCTCTTTTTTATCTTTTTACCTAAGTGTCGGTCAATTTTGCCTACGGGCTGACAACTTGGCCTACGTATGTGGAAATCGAGTCCCGTAAGTTGTAGCACATGCCTAATACATGTGCGGTGCTATGTATGTGTTTGCGTGTCATTACGACGGCCGAGGCATGTTTTGGCCTCTTTTTTTACTTTTTGCCTAAGTATTGTGCAATTTTCCCTACGGGTTGATAACTCGGCCTCCGTAAGTCAGAATTGAGACTTCAAAGTTATAACGCGTGCCTAATACCCACGCGGTGCTATGTATGTGTTAGCATGTTGTTACGAAGGCCGAGGTGGGTTTTGGCCTCTTTTTCGACTTTTTGCTTAAGTGTTGTTCAGTTTTGCGTACGGGCTGATAACTCGGCCTCCGCTTGTCGGAATCGAGTCCCGTAAGTTGTAACGCGTGCCTAATACCTACGCGGTACTATGCACGTGTTTGCTTGTTGTTACGACGGCCGAGGCGGGTTTTGGTCTCTTTTTCGACATTTTGCCTAAGTGTTGGTCAGTTTTGCCTACGGGTTGATAACTCGGCCTCTGTAAGTCGGAGTCGAGCCCCATAAGTTTTGACAAATGCCTAATACCTACACGGTGCTATGTTCATATTTGCGTGTCTTTACGACTGCCGAGGCGGGTTTTGGCCTCTTTTTTGACTTCTTGCCTAAGTGTTGGTCAGTTTTACCTACGGGCTGATAACTCGGCCTATGTAAGTTAGAATTGAGTCCCGTAAGTTGTAACATGTGCCTAATACCTATGCTGTGCTATGTATGTGTGTGCGTATTGTTACGACAGTCGAGGCGGATTTTGGCCTCTTTTTTGACTCTTTGCTTAAGTGTTGGCGAGTTTTGCCTACGGGCTGATAACTCGGCCTCCGTAAGTCGGAATCGAGTCTCGTAACTTGTAACGAGTGCCTAATACCTCCGCGGTGCTATGTATGTCTTTGCGTATTGTTACGACGGCCGAGGCGGGGTTTAGCCTCTTTTTTGACTTTTTACTTAAGTGTTGGTCAGTTTTGCCTACGGGCTATTAACTCGGCCTACGTAAGTTAGAATCGAGTCCTGTAAGTTTTAACGTGTGCCTAATACCTATGCAGTACTATGCATGTGTTTTCGTGTCATTACAACGGCTGAGGCGGGTTTTGGCCTCTTTTTTAACTTTTTACCCAAGTGTTGGTCAGTTTTGCCTACGGGCTAATAAGTCGGCCTCCTTAAGTCGGAATCGAGTAACATATATTGTAATGCGTGCCTAATATCTACATTGTGCTATGTATGTGTTTGCGTGTTGTTACGACGGTCGAGACGAGTTTTGGCCTCTTTTTTAACTTTTTGCCTAAGTGTTGGCGAGTTTTGCCTACGGACTGATGACTCGGCCTCCGTAAGTCAGAAATTAGTCCCGTAAGTTGTAACGTGTGCCTAGTACCTACGTGGTGCTATGTATTTGTTTACGTGTTGTTACGACGGCCAAGGTGGTTTTGGCCTCTTTTTCGACTTTTTGCCTAAGTGTTAGTCAGTTTTGACTACGGCCTGATAACTCAGCCTCGGTAAGTTGGAATCGCGTCTCGTAAGTTGTAACGCGGGCCGAATACCTACGCGATACTATGCACGTGTTTGCGTGTTGTTACGACGGCCGAGGCGGGTTTTGGCCTCTTTTTCGACATTTTGCATAATTGTTGGTCAGTTTTGCCTACGGGCTGGTAACTCGGCCTCCGTAAGTTGGAATCGAGTTCTATAAGTTGTAACGCGTGTCTAATACCTACGTTGTGCTATGTATGTGTTTGTGTGTCATTATGACGACTGAGACAGGTTTTGGCCTTTTTTTTAACTTTTTGCCTAAGTATTGGTCAATTTTGCCTACGGGCTGATAACTTGGCCTCCGTATGTCAGAAACGAATTCTGTAAGTTGTAACGCGTTTCTAATACCTACGCTGTGCTATATACAAGTTTTCGTATTGTTACGATGGCCGAGGCGGGTTTTGGACTCTTTTTCGACTTTTTGCCAAACTGTTGGTCAGTTTTGCCTACGGGCTGATTACTCGGCCTATGTAAGTCGGAATCGAGTCCCATATGTTATAACGCATGCCTAATACCTACGCGATGTTATGTACGTGTTTGCGTGTCGTTATGAAGACCGAGGCGGGTTTTGGCCTCTTTTTCGACTTTTTGTCTAAGTGTTAGTCAGTTTTGCCTACGGGCTGATAAGTCGGCCTCCGTAAATCGGAATAGAGCCCCACAAGTTGTAACACGTGCCTAATACCTGTGTGGTGCTATGTACGTGTTTGCGTGTCCTTACGACGGCTGAGGCTGGTTTTAGCCTCTTTTTCGACTTTTTGCCTAAGTGTTGGTCTGTTTTGCCTACGGGCTAATAACTCGGCCTCCGTAAGTCGGAATCGAGTTTCGAAAGTTGTAACGCGTGTCTAATACCTACGTGGTGCTATGTATGTGTTTACGTATCATTACGATGACTGAGACATGTTTTGGCCTCTTTTTTGATTTTTTGCCAAAGTTTTAGTCAGTTTTACCTACGGGCTGATAACTCGGCCTCCGTAAGTCGGAAACGAGTCCCGTAAGTTGTAACGCGTGCCTAATACATACGTGGTGCTATGTATTCTTTGAGTATCGTTACAACGGCCGAGGCGGGTTTTAACCTCTTTTTTGACTTTTTGCATAAGTGTTGGTCAGTTTTGCCTACAGGCTAATAACTCGGCCTCCGTAAGTCGAAATCGAGTCCCATAATTTGTAACACATGTCTAATAACTACACGGTGATATATACATGTTTGCGTGTCGTTATAACGGCCGAGGCGGGTTTTGACCTCTTTTTTGAGTTTTTGCCTAAGTGTTGGTCAGTTTTCCCTACGGGATGATAACTCGGCCTCTGTAAGTTATAACTCGTGCCTAATGCCTACGTGGTGCTATGTACATATTTGTGTGTCATTACGACAACCGAGGCTAATTTTGGCCACTTTTTTGAATTTTTTCCTAAGTGTTGGTCAGTTTTCCCAATGGGCTGATAACTCGGCCTCCGTAAGTCAGAATCGAGTTCTGTAAGTTGTAATGCTTGCCTAATTCCTGCGCGGTGCTATGTATTAGTTTGCGTCTCATAACGACGGTCGAGACGGGTTTTTCGCATCTTTTTCGACTTTTTGCCTAAGTGTTGTTCAATTTTGCCTACGGCCTGATAACTCGGCCTCTGTGAGTCGGAATCGAGTCCAGTAAGTTCTGACGCGTGCCTAATACCTACGCGGTGCTATATATGTATTTGCGTGTCGTTACTACAGCCGAGGTGAGTTTTGGCCTCTTTTTCGACTTTTTGCCTAATTGTTGGTCAGTTTTGCCTACGGGCTGATAACTCGGCCTCTGTCCGTCGGAATCGAGTCCCGTAAGTTGTAACGTATGCCTAATACCTACGCGGTGCTATGTATGTGTTTGCGCATCATTACGATGGTCGAGGCGGGCTTTGGCTTCTTTTTTGACTTTTTACCTAAGTGTTGGTTAGTTTTGTCTACGGGCTGATAACTCGGCCTCCGTAAGTCGGAATAGAGTCCCGTAAGTTGTAACGCGTGCCTAATACCTACGCGGTACTATGTACGAGTTTCTGTATCGTTAGAACGACCGAAGCGGATTTTGGGCTCTTTTTCTACTTTTTGCCTAAGTGTTGGTCAGTTTTGCCTCCGGGCTGATAACTCGGCCTCCGTAAGTTGGAATCGAGTCCCGTAAGTTGTAATGCGTGTCTAATACCTACGTAATTCTATGTACGCGTTTGTGTGTCATTACGACGGCCGAGACGGGTTTTGGCCTCTTTTTTGACTTTTTGCCTAAGAATTGGTCAGTTTTGCCTACGGGCTGATAACTTGGCCTCCGTATGTCAGAATCGAGTCCCGTAAGTTGTAATGCGTGCCTAATACCTACGCGGTGCTATATACATGTTTGCGTATTGTTACGATGTCTGAGGCTATTTTGGCCTCTTTTTTGACGTTTTGCTTAAGTGTTGGTCAGTTTTGCCTACGGGCTGATAACTCGTCCTATGTAAGTCGGAATTGAGTTCCATAAGTTGTAACGCATACCTAATACCTAAGCAGTGCTATGTACGTGTTTGCGTGTCGTTATGAAGGCCGAGGCAGGTTTTGGCCTATGTTTCGACTTTTTGCCTAAGTGTTAGTCAGTTTTGCCTACGGGCTGATAAGTCGGCCTCCGTAAATCGGAATCGAGTCCCACAAGTTGTAACACATACCTAATACCTACATGGTGTTATGTACGTATTTGCGTGTCCTTATGACGGCCGAGGCTGGTTTTGGCCTCTTTTTCGACTGTTTGCCTAAGTGTTGGTTAGTTTTGCCTACGGGCTAATAACTTAGCCTCCGAAAGTTAGAATTGAGTTCCGTAAGTTGTAACGCGTGCCTAATACCTACGCGGTGCTATGTATTTGTTTACGTGTCGTTAGGATGACTGAGACGAGTTTTGGCCTTTTTTTTAACTTTTTGCCTAAGTGTTAGTCAGTTTTGCCTACAGACTGATAACTCGGCCTCCGTAAGTCGGAATCGAGTCCCGTAAATTGTAACGCGTGCCTAATATCTACGCGATGCTATGTACTTTTTTAAGCATCGTTACAACGGCCAAGGCGGGTTTTGGCCTCTTTTTTGACATTTTGCCTAAGTGTTGGTCAGTTTTGCCTACGGGCTGATAACTCGGCCTATGTAAGTCAGAATTGAGTCCCGTAAGTTGTAACACGTGTCTAATACCTACACGGTGCTATATACGTGTTTGTGTGTCGTTATGACGGTCGAGGCGGGTTTTGGCCTCTTTTTCGAGTATTTGCCTAAGTGTTTGTCAGTTTTGTCTACGGGCTGATAACTCGGCCTCCGTAAGTCGAAATTGAGTCTCGTAAGTTGTAACGCGTGCCTAATTCCTACGTGGTGCTATGTATATGTTTGTGTGTTATTAAGACGGCCGTGCCTATTTTGGCCTCTTTTTGACTTTTTGCTCAAGTGTTGGCAAAATTTGCCAATGGGCTGATAACTCGGCCTTCGTAAGTCAGAATCGAGTCCTTTAAGTTGTAACGCGTGCCTAATTCCTACGCGGTGCTATGTATTAGTTTGCGTCTCATTACGAGGGTCGAGACTGGTTTTTGGCATCTTTTTCGACTTTTTGCATAAGTGTTAGTCAGTTTTGCCTACGGGCTGATAACTCGGACTCCGTAAGTCGGAATCAAGTCCCGTAAGTTGTAACGCGTGCCAAATACCTACGCGGTACTATGTATATATTTGCGTGTCGTTACTAAAGCCGAGGTGAGTTTTGGCCTCTTTTTCGAGTTTTTGCCTAATTGTTGGTCAGTTTTGCCTACGGGCTGATAACTCGGCCTCTGTCCGTCGGAATCGAGTCCCGTAAGTTGTAACGCATGCCTAATATCTACGCGGTACTATGTATGTGTTTGCATATCATTACGATGGCCGAAGCTGGTTTTGGCTTCTTTTTTGACTTTTTACCTAAGTGTTAGTTAGTTTTGCCTACGGGCTGATAACTCGGCCTCCATAAATCGGAATCGAGTCCCGTAAATTGTCACGCGTGCTTAATACCTACGCGGTGCTATGTACGTATTTTCGTATCGTTACAACGGCCGAGGTGGGTTTTGTCCTCTTTTTCGACTTTTACCCCAAATACCTACGCGGCCCTAGTTATATGTTTGCGTGTCGTTACTACTGCAAGGTAAGTTTTGGCCTCTTTTTCGACTTTTTACCTAAGTGTTGCTCAGTTTTTCCGTAAGTTGTAATGCGTGCCTAATACCTACGCGATGCTATGTATGTGTTTGGGTGTCGTTACGATGTCCGAGACGAGTTTTGGCCTCTTTTTTGACTTTTGCCCTAAGTGTTGGTCAGTTTTGCCTACGGGCTGATAACTCGGCCTCCGTATGTCGGAATCGAGTCCCATAAGTTGTAACGCATGCCTAATACCTATGTGGTGCTATGTATGTGTTTGCGTATCGTTACGATGTCCGAAGCGGGTTTTGGCTACTTTTTTGACTTTTTACCTAAGTGTTAATTAGTTTTGCCTACGGTCTGATAACTCGGCCTCCGTAAATCGGAATTGAGTCCTGTAAGTTGTAACACGTGCCTAATACCTACGCGGTGCTATGTACGAGTTTTCGTATCGTTACAACGGCCGAGGTGGGTTTTGGCCTCTTTTTTGACTTTTTTCCCAAATATTGGTCAGTTTTGTCTACGGGCTGATAACTCGGCCTCCGTAAATCGGAATTGAGTCCCATAAGTTGTAACGCGTGTCTAATACCTACAATGGCCGATGCGGTTTTTGGCCTCTTTTTTAACATTTTACCTAAGTGTTGGTCAATTTTGCATACGGACTAATAACTCGGTCTACGTATGTCAGAATCGAGTCCCATAAGTTGTAACGCATACCTAATACATATGCGGTACTATATATGTGTTTTTATGTTGTTACGACGACCGAGTCATGTTTTGCCCTCTTTTTCGACTTTTTACCTAAATGTTGTTCTATTTTGTTTACGGGCTGATAACTCGGCCTCCGTACGTCAGAATTGAGTCCCGTAAGTTATAACGCGTGCCTAATACCCATGCAATGCTATGTAAGTCTTTACTTGTTGTTACGACGGCCGAGGTGGGTTTTGGCCTCTTTTTGGACTTTTTGCCTAAGTGTTGGTCAGTTTTGTCTACGGACTGATAACTCGGCCTCCGTATGTCGAAATCGAGTCCCGTAAGTTTTAATGAATACCTAATACCTACGCGGTGCTATGTATTTGTTTGCGTATCGTTACAATGGTTGAGGCGGATTTTGGCCTCTTTTTTGACATTTTAACTAAGTGTTGGTCAGTTTTGCCTGCGGGCTGATAACTCGGCCTCCGTAAGTCGGAATTGAGTTTCGAAAGTTGTAACGCGTGCCTAATACCTACGCGGTACTACGCACGAGTTTCTGTCTCATTATAATAGCTGAGGCTGGTTTTGGACTCTTTTTCGACTTTTTGCCTAATTTTGGTCAGTTTTGCCTACGAGCTGATAACTCGGCCTCCGTAAATCAGAATTGAGTCCCGTAAGTAGTATCGCGTGCCTAATACCTACACTGTGATATGTACGTGTTTACGTGTCGTTACGACGGCCGAGGCGAGTTTTGGCCTCTTTTTTGACTTTTTACCTAAGTGTTGGTCAGTTTTGCCTACGGGCTGATAACTCGGCCTCCGAAAGTTGGAATTGAGTCCCGTAAGTTTTAACACGTGCCTAATACCTACGCTGTACTATGCATGTATTTTCGTGTCGTTACAACGGCCGAGACGGGTTTTGGCCTCTTTTTTAATTTTTTACCTAATTGTTGGTCAGTTTTGCCTACGGGCTGATAACTCGGCCTCCGTAAGTAATAATCAAGTAACATATATTGTAACGCGTGCTTAATACCAACATTGTGCTATGTTTTTGTTTGCGTGTTGTTACGACCGTCGAGGCGGGTTTTGACCTCTTTTTTGACTTTTTGCCTAAGTGTTGGCGAGTTTTGCCTACGGACTGATAACTCAGCCTCCGTAACTCAGAAATTTGTCCCGTAAGTTGTAACGTGTGCCTAATACCTACGCGGTGCTATGTATGTGTTTATGTGTTGTGACGACGACCGAGGTGGGTTTCGGCCTCTTTTCGACTTTTTGCCTAAGTGTTGGTCAGTTTTGGCTACGGACTGATAACTCGGTCTCCGTAAGTTGGAATCGAGTCCCGTAAGCTGTAACATGTGCCTAATATCTACGCGGTGCTACATATGTGTTTGCGTGTCGTTACTACAACCAAGGAGAGTTTTGGACTTTTTTTTGACCTTTTGCCTAAGTGTTGGTCAGTTTTCCTATGGGCTGATAGCTCGGCCTCCGTCTGTCGGAATCGAGTCCCGTAAGTTATAATGCGTGCCTAATACCTACACGATGCTATGTATGTGTTTGCGTGTCGTTACGATGGCCGAGGCGAGTTTTGGTCTCTTTTTTGACTTGTTACCTAAGAGTTAGCTAGTTTTGCTACAGGCTGATAACTCGGTTTTCGTACGTCTGAATTGAGTCCCGTAAGTTGTAACGCGTGCCTAATACCTACGCGGTGCTATGTACGAGTTCTTGTGTATTTTGGCCTCTTTTTCTACTTTTTGCCTAAGTGTTGGTCAGTTTTGCCTACGGACTGATAACTCGGCCTCCGTCTGACGGAATTGAGTCCCCTAAGCTGTAATGCGTGCCTAATACCTACGCAATGATATGTATGTGTTTGCTTGTCGTTACGATGGCCAAGGTGAGTTTTGGCCTCTTTTTCGACTTTATGCCTAAGTGTTAGTCAATTTTGCCTGCGGGCTGATAACTCGGCCTCCGTATGTCGAAATCGAGTCCCGTAAGTTGTAACACATGCCTAATACCTACGCGGTAGTATGTATGTGTTTGCGTATCATTACAACGGCCGAGGCGTGTTTTGGCTTCTTTTTTGACTTTTTACCTAAGTGTTAATTAGTTTTGCCTACGGGCTGATAACTCGGCCTCCGTAAATTAGAATCGAGTCCCGTAAGTTGTAACGCGTGACTAATACCTACGCGGTGCTATGTACGAGTTTCCATATAGTTACAACGGCCGAGGTGGGTTTTGGCCTCTTTTTCGACTTTTTCCCCAAATGTTGGTTAGTTTTGTCTACGGGCTGATAACTCGGCATCTGTAAGTCGGAATTGAGTCTCGTAAGTTATATTGCGTGCCTAATACCTACGCGGTGCTATGCATATATTTGTGTGTCGTTACAATGGCAGATGCGGTTTTTGGCCTCTTTTTTAACTTCTTACCTAAGTGTTGGTCAATTTTGAAGACGGGCTAATAAGTCGGTCTACGTATGTCAGAATCGAGTCCCGTAAGTTGTAACGCATGCCTAATACATACACGGTACTATGTATATGTTTTTATCTCGTTACGACGGTCGAGGCATGTTTTGGCCTCTTTTTTGACTTTTTACCTAAATGTTGTTCAGTTTTGCTTACGGGCTGATAACTCGGCCTACGTCAGTCAGAATTGAGTCCCGTAATTCGGCCTATGTAAGTCGGAATCGAGTCCCATAAGTTGTAACGCATGCCTAATACCTACGCAGTGCTATGTACGTGTTTGCGTGTCGTTATGAAGGCCGAGGCGAGTTTTGGCCTCTTTTTCGACTTTTTGCCTAAGTGTTAGTCAGTTTTGCCTACGGGCTGATAAGTCGGGCTCCGTAAATTGGAATCGAGTCCCACAAGTTGTAACACGTGCCTAATACCTACGTGGTGCTATGTACGTGTTTACGTGTCCTTACGACGGCCGAAGCTGGTTTTGGCCTCTTTTTCGACTGTTTGCCTAAGTGTTGGTCAGTTTTGCCTACGGGCTAATAACTCGGCCTCTGTAAGTTTGATTCGAGTTCCTAATACCTACGCGGTTCTATGCATGTATTTGCGTGTCGTTACAATGGCCGATGCGGGTTTTGGCCTCTTTTTTAACTTTTTACCTAAGTGTTGGTCAATTTTGAATACGGGCTAATAACTCGGTCTACGTATGTCAGAATCATGTCCCGTAAGTTGTAACACATGCCTAATACATAAGCAGTACTATGTACATGTTTTTATGTCGTTACGACGGTTGAGGCATGTTTTGGCCTCTTTTTTGACTTTTTATCTAAATGTTGAAGTTTTGCTTACAGGCTGATAACTCGGCCTCCGTAAGTCAGAATTGAGTCCCGTAAGTTATAACGCGTGCCTAATACCCATGCAGTGCTATGCATGTCTTTGCGTGTTGTTACGACGGCCGATGTTGGTTTTGGCCTCTGTTTTAACTTTTT
The DNA here is from genome assembly GCA_016801055.1 of Panax notoginseng. Lineage (NCBI taxonomy): Eukaryota > Viridiplantae > Streptophyta > Magnoliopsida > Apiales > Araliaceae > Panax > Panax notoginseng. The sequence continues at coordinate 266,242,930 of CM029013.1, read as the reverse complement.
GCCTAAGTGTTGGTCAGTTTTGCCTACGGACTGATAACTCGGCCTCCGTATGTCGGAATCGAGTCCTGTAAGTTGTTGCGCATGCCTAATACCTACGCGGTGCTATGTATGTGTTTTCGTATCATTACGATGGCCGAGGCGAGTTTTGGCTTCCTTTTTGACTTTTTACCTAAGTGTTAGTTAGTTTTGCCTACGGGCTGATAACTCGGCCTCCGTAAATCGGAATCGAGTCCCATAAGCTGTAACGTGTGCCTAATATCTACGCGGTGCTATGTACTAGTTTTCGTATCATTACAACGGCCGAGGTGGATTTTGGCCTTTTTTTGACTTTTCCCCAAATGTTAGTCAGTTTTGCCTACTGGCTGATAACTCGGCCTCCGTAAGTCGGAAATGAGTCCTGTAAGTTGTAACGTGTGTCTAATACCTACGCGGTGCTATGCATGTATTTGCGTGTCATTACAATGGCTGATGCGGGTTTTGGCCTCTTTTTTAACTTTTTACCTAAGTGTTGGTCAATTTTGCATACGGGATAATAACTCGGTCTACGCATGTCAGAATCGAGTCCCGTAAGTTGTAACGCATGCCTAATACATACGCGATACTATGTATGTGTTTTTATGTCGTTACGGCGGCCGATGAATGTTTTGGCCTCTTTTTTGACTTTTTACCTAAATGTTGTTCAGTTTTGTTTACGGGCGGATAACTCGGTCTCCGTAAGTCAGAATTGAGTCCCATAAGTTATAACGCGTGCTTAATACCCATGTAGTGCTATGTATGTCTTTGCGTGTTGTTACGACGGCCGAGGTGGGTTTTGGCCTTTTCTTCGACTTTTTGCCTAAGTGTTGGTCAGTTTTGCCTACGGGCTGATAACTTGGCCTCCGTATGTCGAAATTGAGTTACGTAAGTTGTAATGTATGCCTAATACCAATGCGGTGCTATGTATGTGTTTGCGTATCGTTACGATGACTGAAGCGGATTTTGACCTCTTTTTTAATATTTTACCTAAGTATTGGTCAGTTTTGCCTACGGGCTGATAACTCGGTCTCCGTAAGTCGGAATCAAGTCCCGTAAGTTATAACGCTTGCCTAATACCTACGTGGTTCTATGTACGTGTTTTCGTATCGTTTTGATAGCCAAGGCGGGTTTTGGCCTCTTTTTTGACTTTTTAGCAAAGTGTTGGTCAGTTTTGCCTACGCTGATAACTCGGCCTCCGTAAGTCGGAATCGAGTCCCGTAAGTTTTAACGCATGCCTAATACCTACACGGTGCTATGTAAGACTTTGCCTATCGTTACAACGGTCGAGACTAGTTTTGGCCTCTTTTTTAACTTTTTGCCTAAGTGTTGGTTAGTTTTGCCTACGGGCTGATAACTCGGACCCCGTAATTCAGAATCGAGTCCCGTAAGTTGTAATACGTGCCTAATTCCTACGCGATACTATGTATGTGTTTGCGTGTCGTTACAACGGCCGAGGCTAGTTTTGGCCTCTTTTTCGACTTTTTGCCTAAGTGTTGGTCAGTTTTGCCTACGGGCTGATAACTAGGTCTCCGTAAGTCGGAATTGAGTTTCGTAAGTTATAACGCGTGCCTAATACCAACGCGGTGCTATGCACGAGTTTCTGTCTCATTATAATAGCTGAGGCGGGTTTTGGACTCTTTTTCGACTTTTTGCCTAGTTTTGGTCAGTTTTGCTTACGAGCTGATAACTCGGCTTTCATAAATCAGAATCGAGTCCCGTAAGTATTATCGTGTGCCTAATAACTACACGGTGATATGTACGTGTTTACGTGTCGTTACGACGGCCGAGGCGAGTTTTGGCCTCTTTATTGACTTTTTACCTAAGTGTTGGTCAGTTTTGCCTACGGGCTGATAACTCGGCCTCCGAAAGTTAGAATCGAGTCCCGTAAGTTTTAACACGTGCCTAATACCTACGCGGTACTATGCATGTGTTTTCGTGTCGTTACAACGGCCGAGGCGGGTTTCGGCCTCTTTTTTAATTTTTTACCTAATTGTTGGTCAGTTTTGCCTACGGGCTGATAACTCGGCTTCCGTAAGTAAGAATCAAGTAACATATATTGTAACGCGTGCTTAATACCTACATTGTGCTATGTTTTTGTTTGCGTGTTGTTACGACGGTCGAGGCGGGTTTTGACCTCTTTTTTGACTTTTTGCCTAAGTGTTGTTCTATGTATGTGTTTGCGTATCATTATGATGGCCGAGTCGAGTTTTGGCTTCTTTTTTGACTTGTTACCTAAGTGTTAGTTAGTTTTGCCTACATGTTGATAACTCGGTCTTCGTACGTCTGAATCGAGTCCCGTAAGTTGTAACGCGTGCCTAATACCTACGCGGTGCTATGTACGAGTTCTTGTGGATTTTGGCCTCTTTTTCTACTTTTTATCTAATTGTTGGTCAGTTTTGCCTACGGACTGATAACTCGGCCTCCGTCTGACGGAATTGAGTCCCCTAAGCTGTAATGCGTGCCTAATACCTACGCGATGATATGTATGTGTTTGCTTGTCGTTACGATGGCCGAGGTGAGTTTTGGCCTCTTTTTCGACTTTTTGCCTAAGTGTTGGTCAATTTTGCCTGCGGGCTGATAACTCGGCCTCCGTATGTCGAAATCGAGTCCCGTAAGTTGTAACACATGCCTAATACCTACGCGGTAGTATGTATGTGTTTGCGTATCATTACAACGGCCGAGGCGTGTTTTGGCTTCTTTTTTGACTTTTTACCTAAGTGTTAATTAGTTTTGCCTACGGGCTGATAACTCGGCCTCCGTAAATTGGAATCGAGTCCCGTAAGTTGTAACGCGTGCCTAATACCTACGCAGTGCTATGTACGAGTTTCCATATAGTTACAACGGTCGAGGTGGGTTTTGGCCTCTTTTTCGACTTTTTCCCAAATGTTGGTTAGTTTTGTCTACGGGTTGATAACTCGGCATCTGTAAGTCGGAATTGAGTCTCGTAAGTTATATTGCGTGCCTAATACCTACGCGGTGCTATGCATATATTTGTGCGTCGTTACAATGGCCGATGCGGTTTTTGGCCTCTTTTTTAACTTCTTACCTAAGTGTTGGTCAATTTTGAATACGGGCTAATAAGTCGGTCTACGTATGTCAGAATCGAGTCCCGTAAGTTGTAACGCATGCCTAATACATACACGGTACTATGTATATGTTTTTATCTCGTTACGACGGTCGAGGCATGTTTTGGCCTCTTTTTTGACTTTTTACCTAAATGTTGTTCAGTTTTGCTTACGGGCTGATAGCTCGGCCTACGTCAGTCAGAATTGAGTCCCGTAAGTTATAACGCATGCCTAATACCCATGCAGTGCTATGTATGTCTTTACGTGTTGTTACGACGGCCGAGGCGGGTTTTGACCTCTTTTTCGAAATTTTCCTAAGTGTTGGTCAGTTTTGCCTACGGGCTGATAACTCGGCCTCCGTAAGTCGGAATCGAGTCCCGTAAGTTGTATCGCGTGTCTAATACCTACGCAATGCTATGTATGCGTTTTTGTGTCATTACGACGGCCGAGACGGGTTTATGCCTCTTTTTGACTTTTTGCCTAAGTATTGGTCTGTTTTGCCTACGGGCTGATAACTTGGCCTCCGTATGTCAGAATCGAGTCCCGTAAGTTGTAACGCGTGTCTAATACTTACGCCGTGCTATATACATGTTTGCGTATTGTTACGATGGCCGAGGCGGTTTTGGCCTCTTTTTCGACGTTTTGCCTAAGTGTTGGTCAGTTTTGCCTACGGGCTGATAATTCGGCCTATGTAAGTCGGAATCGAGTCCCATAAGTTGTAACGCATGCCTAATACCTATGCAGTGCTATGTACGTGTTTGCGTGTCGTTATGAAGGCTGAGGCGAGTTTTGGCCTCTTTTTCGATTTTTTGCCTAAGTATTAGTCAGTTTTGCCTACGGGCTGATAAGTTGGGCTCCGTAAATTGGAATCGAGTCCTACAAGTTGTAACACGTGCCTAATACCTACGTGGTGCTATGTACGTGTTTGCGTGTCCTTACGACGGCCGAGGCTGGTTTTGGCCTCTTTTTCGACTGTTTGCCTAAGTGTTGGTCAGTTTTGCCTACGAGCTAATAACTCGGCCTCTGTAAGTTTGATTCGAGTTCTGTAAGTTGTAACGCGCGCCTAATACCTACACGGTGCTATGTATGTGTTTACGTGTCGTTACGATGACTCAGACGGGTTTTGGCCTATTTTTTAACTTTTTGCCTAAGTGTTAGTAAGTTTTGCCTACGGGCTGATAACACGGCCTCCGTAAGTTGGAATCGAGCCCCGTAACTTGTAACGCGTGCCTAATATCTACGCTGTTCTATGTACATGTTTGCGTTTCGTTACAACGGCCGAGGCGGGTTTTGGCCTCTTTTTTGACTTTTCCCTAAGTGTTGGTTAGTTTTGCCTACGGGCTGATAACTCGGCCTATGTAAGTCAGAATTGAGTCCCGTAAGTTGTAACACGTGCCTATTACCTTCACGGTGCTATATACGTGTTTGCGTGTCGTTATGACGGTCGAGGCGGGTTTTGGCATCTTTTTTGAGTTTTTGCCTAAGTGTTTGTCAGTTTTACCTACGGGCTGATAACTCAGCCTCCGTAAGTCGAAATTGAGTCCCATAAGTTGTAACGCGTGCCTAATTCCTACGTGGTCCTATGTATATGTTTGTGTGTCATTACGACGGCCGAGGCTAATTTTGGCCTCTTTTTTGACTTTTTGCCTATGTGTTGGTTAGTTTTGCCAATGGGCTGATAACTCGGCCTCCGTAAGTCAGAATCGAGTCCTGTAAGTTGTAACGCGTGCCTAATTCCTAGGCGGTGCTATGTATTAGTTTGCGTCTCATTACGAGGGTCGAGACTGAGTTTTGGCATCTTTTTCGACTTTTTGCATAAGTGTTGGTCAGTTTTACCTACGGGCTGATGACTCGGCCTCCGTAAGTCGGAATCGAGTCCCGTAATTTGTAACACGTGTCAAATACCTACGTGGTGCTTTGTATGTGTTTGCGAGTCGTTACTACAGCCAAGGTTAGTTTTGGCCTCTTTTTTGACTTTTTACCTAACTATTGGTCAGTTTTACCTACGGGCTGATAACTAGCCCTCCGTCAGTTGGAATCGAGTCCCGTAAGTTTTAATGCGTGCCAAATACTTACGTGATGCTATGTATGTGTTTGCGTGTCGTTGCGATGGCCGAGGCGAGTTTCGGCCACTTTTTCGACTTTTTGCATAAGTATTGGTCAGTTTTACCTACGGGCTGATAACTCGGCCTCCGTAAGTAGAAATTGAGTACCGTAAGTTGTAACGTGTGCCTAATACCTACGTGGTGCTATGTATATGCTGGTGTGTTATTACGACGGCCGAGGCTAATTTTGGCCTCTTTTTTGACTTTTTGCCTAAGTGTTGGTCAGTTTTGCCAATGGGCTGATAACTCGGCCTCTGTAAGTTAGAATCAAGTTCCGTAAGTTGTAACGCGTGCCTAATTCCTACGCGGTGCTATGTATTAGTTTGCGTCTTATTACGACGGTCGAGACTAGTTTTTGGCATCTTTTTCGACGTTTTGCCTAAGTGTTGGTCATTTTTGCCTACGGGCTGATAACTCGGCCTCCGTAAGTCGGAATCGAGTCCCGTAAATTGTAACGCGTGCCAAATACCTACGCTGTGCTATGTATGTGTTTGCGTATCATTACGATGGCCGAGGCGGGTTTTGACTTCTTTTTTGTCTTTTTACCTAAGTGTTAGTTAGTTTTGCCAACGGGCTGATAACTCGGCCTTCGTAAATCAGAATCGAGTCCGTAAGCTGTAACGCGTGCCTAATAACCACACGGTGCTATGTACGAGTTTCCGTATCGTTACAACGGCCGAGGTGGGTTTTGACCTCGTTTTTGACTTTTTCCCCAAATATTGGTCAGTTTTGCCTACGGGCTGATAACTCGGCCTCCGTAAGTCAGAATTGAGTCCCGTAAGTTGTAACGCGTGCCTAATACTTACGCGGTTCTATGCATGTATTTGCGTGTCGTTAAAATGGTCGATGCGGGTTTTGGCCTCTTTTTTAACTTTTTACCTAAGTGTTGGTCAATTTTGCATACGGGCTTATAATTCGGTCTACGTATGTCAGAATTGTGTCTCGTAAGTTTTAACGCATGCATAATACATACGCGGTACTATATATGTGTTTTTATGTCGTTACAATGGCCGAGGCATGTTTTGGCATATTTTTTGACTTTTTACCTAAATGTTGTTCAGTTTTGTTTACGGGCTGATAACTCGACCTCCGTATGTCAGAATTGAGTCTCTTAAGTTATAACGCGTGCCAAATACCTATGCAGTGTTACGTATGTCTTTGCGTGTTGTTACGACGACCGTGGTGAGTTTTGGTCTCTTTTTCGAGTTTTTGCCTAAGTGTTGGTCAGTTTTGCCTACGGGCTGATAACTCGGCCTCCGTATGTCGAAATCGATTCCCATAAGTTGTAATGTATGCCTAATACCTACGTGGTGCTATGTATGTGTTTGCGTATCGTTACGATGGCTGAAGCGGGTTTTGGCCTCTTTTTTGACATTTTACCTAAATGTTGGTCAGTTTTCCCTACGGGCTGATAACTCGACCTCCGTAAGTCAGAATCGAGTTCCGTAACTTGTAACGCATGCCTAATACCTGCGCGGTGCTATGTACGAGTTTTCGTCTCATTACAACGGCCGAGGCGGGTTTTGGCCTCTTTTTCGACTTTTTTCCTAAGTGTTGGTCTGTTTTGCCTACGGGCTGATAACTCGGCCTCCGTAAGTCGGAATCGAGTCCCGTAAATTGTATCGCGTGTCTAATACCTACGCAATGCTATGTATGCGTTTGTGTGTCATTACGACGGCCGAGACGGATTTAGGCCTCTTTTTTGACTTTTTGCCTATGTATTGGTCAGTTTTGCCTACGGGCTGATAACTTGGCCTCCGTATGTCAGAATCGAGTCCCATAAGTTGTAACGCGTGCCTAATACTTACGCCGTGCTATATACATGTTTGCGTATTGTTACGATGGCCGAGGCGGTTTTGGCCTCTTTTTCGACGTTTTGCCTAAGTGTTGGTCAGTTTTACCTACGGGCTGATAATTCGACCTATGTAAGTCAGAATCGAGTCCCATAAGTTGTAACGCATGCCTAATACCTACGCAGTGCTATGTACGTGTTTGCGTGTCGTTATGAAGGTCGAGGCGGGTTTTGGCCTCTTTTTCGACTTTTTGCCTAAATGTTAGTCAGTTTTGCCTACGGGCTGATAAGTCGGGCTCCGTAAATCGGAATCGAGTCCCACAAGTTGTAACACGTGCCTAATACCTATGTGGTGCTGTGTACATGTTTGCATGTCCTTACGACGGCCGAGGCTGGTTTTGGCCTCTTTTTCGACAGTTTGCCTAAGTGTTGGTCAGTTTTGCCTATGGGCTAATAACTCGACCTCTGTAAGTTAGATTCGAATTTCATAAGTTGTAACGCTTGCCTAATACCTACACGGTGCTATGTATGTGTTTACGTGTCGTTACGATGACTGAGACGAGTTTTGGCCTCTTTTTTAACTTTTTGCCTAAGTGTTAGTCAGTTTTGCCTACGGGCTGATAACTCGGCCTCCGTAAGTCGGAATCGAGTCCCGTAACTTGTAATGCGTGCCTAATATCTACGCGGTTCTATGTACTTGTTTGCGTATCGTTACAACGGCCGAGGCGGGTTTTAGTCTCTTTTTTGACTTTTTGCCTAACTGTTGGTCAGTTTTTCCTACATGCTGATAACTCGGCCTATGTAAGTCAGAATTGAGTCCCGTAAGCTGTAACACGTGCCTAATACCTTCACGGTGCTATATACGTGTTTGCGTGTCATTATGATGGTCAAGGCGTGTCACAATTCTGACATACGTGTTGGTCAGTTTTACCTACGGGCTTATAACTCGGCCTCCGTAAGTTGGAATCGAGTCCCGTAAGTTGTAACGCATGCCTAATACCTACGTTGTGCTATGTATGTGTTTGCGTGTTTTTACGACGGTCAAGGCGGGTTTTGGCCTCTTTTTCGACTTTTTGCCTAAGTGTTGGCGAGTTTTGCCTACGGGCTGATAACTCAACCTTCGTAAGTCGGAATCGATTCTCGTAAGTTGTAACGTGTGCCTAATATACACGCGGTGCTATGTAAGTGTTTGTGTATCGTTACGACGGCCGAGGTGGGTTTTGGCCTCTTTTTTGACTTTTTGCCTAAGTGTTGGTCAGTTATGCCTACGGGTTGATAACTCGGCCTCCGTATATCGGAATCAAGTCCCGTAAGTTGTAACGCATGCCTAATACTTACATGGTTCTATGTATGTGTTTCCGTATCGTTTCAACGGCCGATGCGAGTTTTGGCCTCTTTTTCGATTTTTTTGCCTAAGTGATGGTCAGTTTTGTCTACGGGCTGATAAATCGGCCTCCGTAAATCAGAATCGAGTCCCGTAAGTTGTAACACGTGCCTAATACCTGCGCAGTGCTATGTACGTGTTTGCGTGTCATTACGACGGCCGAGATGGGTTATGGCTTCTTTTTTGACTTTTTCCTTAAGTGTTGTTCAGTTTTGCCTACGAACTGATAACTCGGCCTCCGTAAGTCAGAATTGAGTCTCGTAAGTTGTAACGCGTGCCTAATACCTATGCAGTACTATGCATGTGTTTGCGTGTTGTTACGACGGTCGAGACGAGTTTTGGCCTCTTTTTTAACTTTTTGCCTAAGTGTTGGCGAGTTTTGCCTACGGACTGATGACTCGGCCTCCGTAAGTCGGAAATTAGTCCCGTAAGTTGTAACGTGTGCCTAGTACCTACGTGGTGCTATGTATTTGTTTACGTGTTGTTACGACGGCCGAGGTGGTTTTGGCCTCTTTTTCGACTTTTTGCCTAAGTGTTAGTCAGTTTTGACTACGGGCTGATAACTCGGCCTCGGTAAGTTGGAATCGCGTCTCGTAAGTTGTAACGCGGGCCGAATACCTACGCGGTACTATGCACGTGTTTGCGTGTTGTTACGACGGCCGAGGCGGGTTTTGGCCTCTTTTTCGATATTTTGCATAATTGTTGGTCAGTTTTGCCTACGGACTGGTAACTCGGCCTCCGTAAGTTGGAATCGAGTTCCATAAGTTGTAACGCGTGTCTAATACCTACGTTGTGCTATGTATGTGTTTGTGTGTCATTATGACGACTGAGACAGGTTTTGGCCTCTTTTTTAACTTTTTGCCTAAGTATTGGTCAATTTTGCCTACGGGCTGATAACTTGGCCTCCGTATGTCAGAAACGAATTCTGTAAGTTGTAACGCGTTTCTGATACCTACGCTGTGCTATATACAAGTTTTCGTATTGTTACGATGGCCGAGGCGGGTTTTGGACTCTTTTTCGACTTTTTGCTAATGTGTTGGTCAATTTTGCCTACGGGCTGATAACTCGGCCTATGTAAGTCTGAATCGAGTCCCATATGTTGTAACGCATGCCTAATACCTACGCGATGCTATGTACGTGTTTGCGTGTCGTTATGAAGACCGAAGCGGGTTTTGGCCTCTTTTTCGACTTTTTGTCTAAGTGTTAGTCAGTTTTGCCTACGGGCTGATAAGTCGGCGTCCGTAAATCGGAATAGAGCCCCACAAGTTGTAACACGTGCCTAATACCTGTGTGGTGCTATGTACGTGTTTGCGTGTCCTTACGACGGCTGAGGCTGGTTTTGGCCTCTTTTTCGACTTTTTGCCTAAGTGTTGGTCTGTTTTGCCTACGGGCTAATAACTCGGCCTCCGTAAGTCGGAATCGAGTTTCGAAAGTTGTAACGCGTGCCTAATACCTACGTGGTGCTATGTATGTGTTTACGTGTCATTACGATGACTGAGACATGTTTTGGCCTCTTTTTTGACTTTTTGCCAAAGTTTTAGTCAGTTTTACCTACGGGCTGATAACTCGGCCTCCGTAAGTCGAAAACGAGTCCCGTAAGTTGTAACGCGTGCCTAATACATACGTGGTGCTATGTATTCTTTGAGTATCGTTACAACGGCCGAGGCGGGTTTTGACCTCTTTTTTGACTTTTTGCATAAGTGTTGGTCAGTTTTGCCTACAGGCTAATAACTCGGCCTCCGTAAGTCGAAATCGAGTCCCATAATTTGTAACACATGTCTAATAACTACACGGTGATATATACATGTTTGCGTGTCGTTATGACGGCCGAGGCGGGTTTTGACATCTTTTCTGAGTTTTTGCCTAAGTGTTGGTCAGTTTTGCCTACGGGATGATAACTCGGCCTCTGTAAGTTATAACGCGTGCCTAATGCCTACGTGGTGCTATGTACATATTTGTGTGTCATTACGACAGTCGAGGCTAATTTTGGCCACTTTTTTGAATTTTTTCCTAAGTGTTGGTCAGTTTTTCCAATGGGCTGATAACTCGGCCTCCGTAAGTCAGAATCGAGTTCTGTAACTTGTAATGCTTGCTTAATTCCTACGCGGTGCTATGAATTAGTTTGCGTCTCATTACGACGGTCGAGACGGGTTTTTCGCATCTTTTTCGACTTTTTGCCTAAGTGTTGGTCAATTTTGCCTACGGCCTGATAACTCGGCCTCTGTGAGTCGGAATCGAGTCCCGTAAGTTCTAACGCGTGCCTAATACCTACGCGGTGCTATATATGTGTTTGCGTGTCGTTACTACAGCCGAGGTGAGTTTTGGCCTTTTTTTCGACTTTTTGCCTAATTGTTGGTCAGTTTTGCCTACGGGCTGATAACCCGGCCTCTGTCCGTCGGAATCGAGTCCCGTAAGTTGTAACGTATGCCTAATACCTACGCGGTGCTATGTATGTGTTTACGTATCATTACGATGGCCGAGGCGGGCTTTGGCTTCTTTTTTGACTTTTTATCTAAGTGTTGGTTAGTTTTGTCTACGGGCTGATAACTCGGCCTCCGTAAGTCAGAATCGAGCCCCGTAAGTTGTAACGCGTGCCTAATACCTACGCGGTACTATGTACGAGTTTCTGTATCGTTAGAACGACCGAAGCGGATTTTGGGCTCTTTTTCTACTTTTTGCCTAAGTGTTGGTCAGTTTTGCCTACGGGCTGATAACTCGGCCTCCGTAAGTTGGAATCGAGTCCCGTAAGTTGTAATGCGTGTCTAATACCTACGCAATTCTATGTATGCGTTTGTGTGTCGTTACGACGGCCGAGACGGGTTTTGGCCTCTTTTTTGACTTTTTGCCTAAGAATTGGTCAATTTTGCCTACGAGCTGATAACTTGGCCTCCGTATGTCAGAATCGAGTCCCGTAAGTTGTAATGCGTGCCTAATACCTACGCGGTGCTATATACATGTTTGCGTATTGTTACGATGTCTGAGGCTATTTTGGCCTCTTTTTTGACGTTTTGCTTAAGTGTTGGTCAGTTTGGCCTACGGGCTGATAACTCGTCCTATGTAGGTCGGAATTGAGTCCCATAAGTTGTAATACATACCTAATACCTACGCAGTGCTATGTACGTGTTTGCGTGTCGTTATGAAGGCCGAGGCGGGTTTTGGCCTCTTTTTCGACTTTTTGCCTAAGTGTTAGTCAGTTTTGCCTACGGGCTGATAAGTCGGCCTCCGTAAATCGGAATCGAGTCCCACAAGTTGTAACACATGCCTAATACCTACATGGTGTTATGTACGTGTTTGCGTGTCCTTATGACGGTCGAAGCTGGTTTTGGCCTCTTTTTCGACTGTTTGCCTAAGTGTTGGTCAGTTTTGTCTACGGGCTAATAACTTAGCCTCCGAAAGTTATAATTGAGTTTCGTAAGTTGTAACGCATGCCTAATACCTACGCGGTGCTATGTATGTGTTTACGTGTCGTTAGGATGACTGAGACGGGTTTTGGCCTTTTTTTTAACTTTTTGCCTAAGTGTTAGTCAGTTTTGCCTACAGACTGATAACTCGGCCTCCGTAAGTCGGAATCGAGTCCCGTAACTTGTAACGCGTGCCTAATATCTACGCGATGCTATGTACTTTTTTAAGCATCGTTACAACGGCCAAGGCGGGTTTTGGCCTCTTTTTTGACATTTTGCCTAAGTGTAGGTCAGTTTTGCCTACGGGCTGATAACTCGGGCTATGTAAGTCAGAATTGAGTCCCGTAAGTTGTAACACGTGCCTAATACCTACACGGTGCTATATACGTGTTTGTGTGTCGTTATGACGGTCGAGGCGGGTTTTGGCCTCTTTTTCGAGTTTTTGCCTAAGTGTTTGTCAGTTTTGCCTACGGGCTGATAACTCGGCCTCCGTAAGTCGAAATTGAGTCTCGTAAGCTGTAACGCGTGCCTAATTCCTACGTGGTGCTATGTATATGTTTGTGTGTCTTTAAGACGGCCGTGCCTATTTTGGCCTCTTTTTGACTTTTTGCTCAAGTGTTGGTAAAATTTGCCAATGGGCTGATAACTCGGCCTTCGTAAGTCAGAATCGAGTCCTTTAAGTTGTAACGCGTGCCTAATTCCTACGCGGAGCTATGTATTAGTTTGCGTCTCATTACGAGGGTCGAGACTGGTTTTTGGCATCTTTTTCGACTTTTTGCATAAGTGTTAGTCAGTTTTGCCTACGGGCTGATAACTCGGACTCCGTAAGTCGGAATCAAGTCCCGTAAGTTGTAACGCGTGCCAAATACCTACGCGGTGCTATGTATGTATTTGCATGTTGTTACTACAGCCGAGGTGAGTTTTGGCCTCTTTTTCGAGTTTTTGCCTAATTGTTGGTCAGTTTTGCCTACGGCCTGATAACTCGGCCTCTGTCCGTCGGAATCGAGTCCCGTAAGTTGTAACGCATGCCTAATATCTACGCGGTGCTATGTATGTGTTTGCATATCATTACGATGGTCGAAGCTGGTTTTGGCTTCTTTTTTGACTTTTTACCTAAGTGTTAGTTAGTTTTGCCTACGGGCTGATAACTCGGCCTCCATAAATCGGAATCGAGTCCCGTAAATTGTCACGCGTGCCTAATACCTACGCGGTGCTATGTACGTATTTTCGAATCGTTACAACGGGCGAGGTTGGTTTTGGCCTTTGTTTCGACTTTTACCCCAAATACCTACGCGGTCCTAGTTATGTGTTTGCGTGTCGTTACTACTGCAAGGTAAGCTTTGGCCTCTTTTTCGACTTTTTACCTAAGTGTTTCTCAGTTTTCCCGTAAGTTGTAATGCGTGCCTAATACCTACGCGATGCTATGTATGTGTTTGGGTGTCGTTACGATGTCCGAGACGAGTTTTGGCCTCTTTTTTGACTTTTTGCCTAAGTGTTGGTCAGTTTTGCCTACGGGCTGATAACTCGGCCTCCGTATGTCGGAATCGAGTCCCATAAGTTGTAACGCATGCCTAATACCTATGTGGTGCTATGTATGTGTTTGCGTATCGTTACGATGTCCGAAGCGGGTTTTGGCTACTTTTTTGACTTTTTACCTAAGTGTTAATTAGTTTTGCCTACGGTCTGATAACTCGGCCTCCGTAAATCGGAATCGAGTCCCGTAAGTTGTAACGCGTGCCTAATATCTACGCGGTGCTATGTACGTGTTTGCATATCGTTACGACGGCCGAGGCTGGTTTTGGCCTCTTGTTCGACTTTTTGCCTAAGTGTTGGTCAGTTTTACCTACGGGCTGATAACTCGGCCTCCGTATGTCGGAATCGAGTCCCATAAGTTGTAACGCATGCCTAATACCTATGTGGTGCTATGTATGTGTTTGTGTATCGTTACGATGTTCGAAGCGGGTTTTGGCTACTTTTTTGAATTTTTACCTAAGTGTTAATTAGTTTTGCCTACGGTCTGATAACTCGGCCTCCGTAAATCGGAATCGAGTCCCGTAAGTTGTAACGCGTGCCTAATACCTACGCGGTGCTATGTACGTGTTTGCATATCGTTACGACGGTCGAGGCTGGTTTTGGCCTCTTGTTCGACTTTTTGACTAAGTGTTGGTCAGTTTTGCCTACGGGCTGATAACTCGGCCTCCGTAAGTCGGAATCGAGTCCCGTAAGTTGTAACGCGTGCCAAATACCTACGCGGTGCTATGTATGTATTTGCGTGTCGTTACTACAGCCGAGGTGAGTTTTGGCCTCTTTTTCGAGTTTTTGCCTAATTGTTGGTCAGTTTTGCCTACGGGCTGATAACTCGGCCTCTGTCCGTCGGAATCGAGTCCCGTAAGTTGTAACGCATGCCTAATATCTACGCGGTGCTATGTATGTGTTTGCATATCATTACGATGGCCGAAACTGGTTTTGACTTCTTTTTTGACTTTTTACCTAAGTGTTAGTTAGTTTTGCCTACGGGCTGATAACTCGGCCTCCATAAATCAGAATCGAGTCCCGTAAATTGTCACGCGTGCCTAATACCTACGCGGTGCTATGTACGTATTTTCGTATCGTTACAACGGCCGAGGTGGGTTTTGGCCTCTTTTTCGACTTTTATCCCAAATACCTATGCGGTCCTAGTTATATGTTTGCGTGTCGTTACTACTGCAAGGTAAGTTTTGGCCTCTTTTTCGACTTTTTACCTAAGTGTTGCTTAGTTTTTCCGTAAGTTGTAATGCGTGCCTAATACCTACGCGATGCTATATATGTGTTTGGGTGTCGTTACGATGTCCGAGACGAGTTTTGACCTCTTTTTTGACTTTTTGCCTAAGTGTTGGTCAGTTTTGCCTACGGGCTGATAACTCGGCCTCCGTATGTCGGAATCGAGTCCCATAAGTTGTAACGCATGCCTAATACCTATGTGGTGCTATGTATGTGTTTGCGTATCGTTACGATGTCCGAAGCGGGTTTTGGCTACTTTTTTGACTTTTTACCTAAGTGTTAATTAGTTTTGCCTACGGTCTGATAACTCGGCCTCCGTAAATCGGAATCGAGTCCCGTAAGTTGTAACACGTGCCTAATACCTACGCGGTGCTATGTACGAGTTTTCGTATCGTTACAACGGCTGAGGTGGGTTTTGGCCTCTTTTTTGACTTTTTTCCCAAATATTGGTCAGTTATGTCTACGGGCTGATAACTCGGCCTCCGTAAATCGGAATTGAGTCCCGTAAGTTGTAACGCGTGCCTAATACCTACAATGGCCGATGTGGTTTTTGGCCTCTTTTTTAACTTTTTACCTAAGTGTTGGTCAATTTTGCATACGGGCTAATAACTCGGTCTACGTATGTCAGAATCGAGTCCCATAAGTTGTAACGCATACCTAATACATACGCGGTACTATGTATGTGTTTTTATGTTGTTACGACGACCGAGTCATGTTTTGCCCTCTTTTTCGACTTTTTACCTAAATGTTGTTCTATTTTGTTTACGGGCTGATAACTCGGCCTCCGTAAGTCAGAATTGAGTCCCGTAAGTTATAACGCGTGCCTAATACCCATGCAATGTTATGTAAGTCTTTGCGTGTTGTTACGACGACCGAGGTGGGTTTTGGCCTCTTTTTGGACTTTTTGCCTAAGTGTTAGTCAGTTTTGTCTACGGGCTGATAACTCGGCCTCCGTATGTCGAAATCGAGTCCCGTAAGTTTTAATGAATACCTAATACCTACGCGGTGCTATGTATTTGTTTGCGTATCGTTACAATGGTTGAGGCGGGTTTTGGCCTCTTTTTTGACATTTTAACTAAGTGTTGGTCAGTTTTGCATACGGGCTGATAACTCGGCCTCCGTAAGTCGGAATTGAGTTTCGTAAGTTGTAACGCGTGCCTAATACCTACGCGGTGCTATGCACGAGTTTCTGTCTCATTATAATAGTTAAGGCTGGTTTTGGACTCTTTTTTGACTTTTTGCCTAATTTTGGTCAGTTTAGCCTACGAGCTGATAACTCGGCCTCCGTAAATCAGAATCGAGTCCCGTAAGTAGTATCGCGTGTCTAATACCTACACGGTGATATGTACGTGTTTACGTGTCGTTACGACGGCCGAGACGAGTTTTGGCCTCTTTTTTGACTTTTTACCTAAGTGTTGGTCAGTTTTGCCTACGGGCTGATAACTCGGCCTCCGAGAATCGAGTCTCGTAAGTTTTAACACGTGCCTAATACCTACGCGGTACTATGCATGTGTTTTCGTGTCGTTACAACGGCCGAGGCGGGTTTTGGCCTCTTTTTTAATTTTTTACCTAATTGTTGGTCAGTTTTGCCTACGGGCTGATAACTCGGCCTCCGTAAGTAAGAATCAAGTAACATATATTGTAACGCGTGCTTAATACCTACATTGTGCTATGTTTTTGTTTGCGTGTTGTTACGACCGTCGAGGCGGGTTTTGACCTCTTTTTTGACTTTTTGCCTAAGTGTTGGCGAGTTTTGCCTACGGACTGATAACTCAGCCTCCGTAACTCAGAAATTAGTCCCGTAAGTTATAACGTGTGCCTAATACCTAGGCGGTGCTATGTATGTGTTTATGTGTTGTGACGACGACCGAGGTGGGTTTCGACCTCTTTTTCGACTTTTTGCCTAAGTGTTGGTCAGTTTTGGCTACGGACTGATAACTCGGTCTCCGTAAGTTGGAATCGAGTCCCGTAAGCTGTAACATGTGCCTCATATCTACGCGGTGCTACATATGTGTTTGCGTATCGTTACTACAACTAAGGAGAGTTTTGGACTTTTTTTTGACCTTTTGCCTAAGTGTTGGTCAGTTTTGCCTATGGGCTGATAACTCGGCCTCCGTCTGTCGGAATCGAGTCCCGTAAGTTATAATGCGTGCCTAATACCTACACGATGCTATGTATGTGTTTGCGTGTCGTTACGATGGCCGAGGCGAGTTTTGGTCTCTTTTTTGACTTGTTACCTAAGTGTTAGTTAGTTTTGCCTACAGGCTGATAACTCGGTTTTCGTACGTCTGAATCGAGTCCCGTAAGTTGTAACGCGTGCCTAATACCTACGCGGTGCTATGTACGAGTTCTTGTGGATTTTGGCCTCTTTTTCTACTTTTTGCCTAAGTGTTGGTCAGTTTTGCCTACGGGTTGATAACTCGGCCTCCGTCTGACGGAATTGAGTCCCCTAAGCTGTAATGCGTGCCTAATACCTACGCAATGATATGTACGTGTTTGCTTGTCGTTACGATGGCCGAGGTGAGTTTTGGCCTCTTTTTCGACTTTTTGCCTAAGTGTTGGTCAATTTTGCCTGCGGGCTGATAACTCGACCTCCGTATGTCGAAATCGAGTCCCGTAAGTTGTAACACATGCCTAATACCTACGCAGTAGTATGTATGTGTTTGCGTATCATTACAACGGCCGAGGCGTGTTTTGGCTTCTTTTTTGACTTTTTACCTAAGTGTTAATTAGTTTTGCCTACGGGCTGATAACTCGGCCTCCGTAAATTGGAATCGAGTCCCGTAAGTTGTAACGCGTGCCTAATACCTACGCGGTGCTATGTACGAGTTTCCATATAGTTACAACGGCCGAGGTGGGTTTTGGCCTCTTTTTCGACTTTTTCCCCAAATGTTGGTTAGTTTTGTCTACGGGTTGATAACTCGGCATCTGTAAGTCGGAATTGAGTCTCGTAAGTTATATTGCGTGCCTAATACCTACGCGGTGCTATGCATATATTTGTGCGTCGTTATAATGGCCGATGCGGTTTTTGGCCTCTTTTTTAACTTCTTACCTAAGTGTTGGTCAATTTTGAATACGAGCTAATAAGTCGGTCTACGTATGTCAGAATCGAGTCCCGTAAGTTGTAACGCATGCCTAATACATACACGGTACTATGTATATATTTTTATCTTGTTACGACGGTCGAGGCATGTTTTGGCCTCTTTTTGACTTTTTACCTAAATGTTGTTCAGTTTTGCTTACGGGCTGATAACTCGGCCTACGTCAGTCAGAATTGAGTCCCGTAATTCGGCCTATGTAAGTCGGAATCGAGTCCCATAAGTTGTAACGCATGCCTAATACCTACGCAGTGCTATGTACGTGTTTGCGTGTCGTTATGAAGGCCGAGGCGAGTTTTGGCCTCTTTTTCGACTTTTTGCCTAAGTGTTAGTCAGTTTTGCCTACGGGCTGATAAGTCGGGCTCCGTAAATTGGAATCGAGTCCCACAAGTTGTAACACGTGCCTAATACCTACGTGGTGCTATGTACGTGTTTACGTGTCCTTACGATGGCCGAAGCTGGTTTTGGCCTCTTTTTCGAGTTTTTGCCTAAGTGTTGATCAGTTTTGCCTACGGGCTAATAACTCGGCCTCTGTAAGTTTGATTCGAGTTCTGTAAGTTGTAACGCATGCCTAATACCTACGCGGTGCTATGCATGTATTTGCGTGTCGTTACAATGGCCGATGCGGGTTTTGGCCTCTTTTTTAACTTTTTACCTAAGTGTTGGTCAATTTTGAATACGGGCTAATAACTCGGTCTACGTATGTCAGAATCATGTCCCGTAAGTTGTAACACATGCCTAATATATAAGCAGTACTATATATATGTTTTTATGTCGTTACGACGGTTGAGGCATGTTTTGGCCTCTTTTTTGACTTTTTATCTAAATGTTGTTCAGTTTTGCTTACAGGCTGATAACTCGGCCTCCGTAAGTCAGAATTGAGTCCCGTAAGTTATAGCGCGTGCCTAATACCCATGCAGTGCTATGTATGTCTTTGCGTGTTGTTACGACGGCCGATGTTGGTTTTGGCCTCTGTTTTAACTTTTTGCCTAAGTGTTGGTCAGTTTTGCCTACGGACTGATAACTCGACCTCCGTATGTCGGAATCGAGTCCTGTAAGTTGTTACGCATGCCTAATACCTACGCGGTGCTATGTATGTGTTTTCGTATCATTATGATGGCCGAGGAGAGTTTTGGCTTCCTTTTTGACTTTTTACCTAAGTGTTAGTTAGTTTTGCCTACGGACTGATAACTCGGCCTCCGTAAATCAGAATCGAGTCCCATAAGCTGTAACGTGTGCCTAATACCTACGCGGTGCTATGTACGAGTTTCCGTATCATTACAACGGCCGAGGTGGATTTTGGCCTTTTTTGACTTTTCCCCAAATGTTAGTCAGTTTTGCCTACTGGCTGATAACTCGGCCTCCGTAAGTCGGAAATGAGTCCTGTAAGTTGTAACGTGTGTCTAATACCTACGCGGAGCTATGCATGTATTTGCGTGTCATTACAATGGCTGATGCGGGTTTTGGCCTCTTTTTTAACTTTTTATCTAAGTGTTGGTCAATTTTACATACGGGATAATAACTCGGTCTACGCATGTCAGAATCGAGTCCCGTAAGTTGTAACGCATGCCTAATACCTACGTGGTTCTATGTATGTGTTTTCGTATCGTTTTGATAGCCAAGGCGGGTTTTGGCCTCTTTTTTGACTTTTTAGCTAAGTGTTGGTCAGTTTTGCCTACGTTGATAACTCGGCCTCCGTAAGTCGGAATCGAGTCCCGTAAGTTTTAACGCATGCCTAATACCTACACGGTGCTATGTAAGACTTTGCCTATCGTTACAACGGTCGAGACGAGTTTTGGCCTCCTTTTTGACTTTTTGCCTAAGTGTTGGTCAGTTTTGCCTACGGGCTGATAACTCGGACCCCGTAAGTCAGAATCGAGTCCCGTAAGTTGTAATGCGTGCCTAATTCCTACGCGATGCTATGTATGTGTTTGCGTGTTGTTACAACGGTCGAGGCTAGTTTTGGCCTCTTTTTTGACTTTTTGCCTAAGTGTTGGTCAGTTTTGCCTACGGGCTGATAACTCGGCCTCCGTAAGTCGGAATCGAGTCCTGTAAGTTGTAACGCGTGCCTAATTCCTACGCGGTGCTATGTATTAGTTTGCGTCTCATTACGACGGTCGAGACTGGTTTTTGGCATCTTTTTCGACTTTTTGCATAAGTGTTGGTCAGTTTTACCTACGGGCTGATAACTCGGCCTCCGTAAGTCGGAATCGAGTCCCGTAATTTTTAGCACGTGTAAAATACCTACGTGGTGCTATGTATGTGTTTGCGAGTCGTTACTACTGTAACAACCCCAAAATAGGTTCATTCCACCCAACCCATTCTGAGTCGTCAAATACATGGTACAGAAAACAACTACAACTTTATTACAACAATTGTCGTGCAAAATACAACAACACATATGCTGTGAGTTTGGATACAAATATATACCAAATGTGACTCATGTTCCAACCGTGGACATCACCTCACAATAACACCTTACATAAAGGTATAGTCAAAAACTGTTTTAGAAATTAGAATCTTTGGGAAGTGCTCAAGGAAACCTTCGTACATGGGAGGCCACGCGTCTAGGTTATGATAGATATCATATGGCCACAGAATTATCCTTGGTTGACCCAATAGACCCCAAAGAAAAACGAGAAGATTACTATCATATTCTTCCCAATGGTGAGTCTTCTCTTGACTTATCATTATCTCCACTGTCTCTAATTGAGAATTATACTTCAAACAAACACCAAGATTATATAGGTAGTGCTTGTAGATATACTCACAAGTGGATGTGCACAATCATGTCTTATGATGACACGAGGTTGTATGTCGTTAGACATCTTGTATGATAGTGGCAAAACACCCTTCCAACGTTGGGTTCGCCTCACCCTATTTTCTTCACCAAATATAACTACTAAATGATGACCACCGTTCTATTCCCTTGTTACCCTCGCTCGACCCAGCTACACTCTTATTACCTGAAAGGAATTGTGAAGCAAAAGGGTGAGCACAACTAGCTCAGTAAAGAATATCATGACTAAAGATAATTAAATTATCAATAGCCTTCATCAATAATAAATCAGAGATTTAGAACATATGGTAAATGATAAAAATTTCAACCATAGTTGCAGCGGAACGAGCAATCCATTAGAAGAGTCAAATAGACTATAAAGTCTATTATCTTCTCCATGTTAAAAATCCACCAACAATGTTTTATCCATGTAACATCACTCAACAGTTTCTTTCCACAATCATATGAATAACTCATAATCATAATTGTGACTATAAATTTTTCTTCGCACCCAGGACGAAGAATATTTTCATCACCTGTCTTTACCTGAAACATCAAAGATCATGGTTATACCAAATCACAGTTCCTGTTCATAATCATACTAATAACTTCATCTTTGCACTACGGGCCAAAGATATTCATCAACAAGTCATCTTTGCACTACAGGCCAAAGATATTCATCAACAGTTCATCTTTGCACTACAGGCCAAAGATATTCATCAACAATTCATCTTTGCACTACAGGCCAAAGATATTCATCAACAATTCATATTTGCACTACAGGCCAAATATATTCATATCTCAAAGAAATATATAATCATTTCAGAATTTATATAAACAATAATTATAACCATGTTGATCAATTCACCTTTGCACTTAAGCTAAAGATATTCAATTATAAATTCAATGGTCATGATCATACCAGTCACAATTCAACTTTGCACTACAGGCCAAAGAGAACCCTAGTCATGATCATACCAATAATCTACCCATCTTTACACTCCAGTGAAAGAGAATTTCAACATCAGGGTTATAAAAATGTTATATATGATAATAAAATCAATATAATCAACATATAGATTTAATCTCAAGAGTAATATTCATAAATCAACTATAATTTGGTTAGTAAAAGAAACCAATTTTGTCGTGAATAGTAACTCGTGAATAGTAACTCGTGAATAGTAACACCGACTCAAAAAGGTAGAAATTCCACAATAAAATTCATACCAATATTTCGGTATAATGATATTGAAAGAATAACATTTCTTAAGCTTATAAACAATTTATTTAAATTGTTTACACTTTACTAATTAATGCATTTAATCATCATAAAATGCCAACTCTTAAGATTTCATCATCAATAACCAAAACCCTCATCAAAAATCTGCATATACCTCATATAGGATTCTCAAGCCATAAAATCCTATTTTCCAATTTTCTTACTTCACATAACATATTTAATTCATTTACTCATAACTAGACTATTTTCATGAAAAATACCAAATCAGTTCCAAAAATATTTCTTTTCTGGAATTTAGCATAATATAGTCCCATAGTGAACATATATTTTTCTCAGAATTTTTAAAAGTCATTTACTATTTTTCATATGGCCAAAATAGCCGAATATTTAGACATTTATCAAAAATTGTACTTTTGTCTAAAAATTCTGAAATTTACAGAGTATACTTCTATCATATACATGTACTCCCAATAAAAATTTCATCAATTTTGGAGTTAACCACAAGGAATTATAAGCAGTTACTTTTAAAATAGTCTTTTCTCATAAAATTCATAACTCTCAATCTATACATCCAAAAATCACCATTTTTGGACACAATCAATAAAACTCATCAAAATATCATTTCAAATTTTTCCAGAATTTTTGAAGTTCAGAAAAATTACGAAACTGAAAAACATAACAACCCTTAAAATCCCTTACTATCCCTTACTATCCCTTACCTCAAAAGAGCAGTACTTCTGACTGGATATCGGATATGATGCTGAAGGAAACTTGCACTGATGAATAGCAACTCACCAAGTATCTAAAAACTCACAAAATATGCTTCATAATATAGAGAGAGAAAGAGAGAAAGCTTATGTTTCTGGTGTGATTTTCAATTCTAACTTAGCCCTCTATTTATAGGAAAATTTTGGTAGGTTTGACCTGCAACCTGATGGCTTTACCTGCTACTATTCCCACCCACCACATTTGAAATATAATTCAGCACATTTCTTCACCAACCACAAGTGGGGCCCACCAATTCTAGAATTTTCCACCAAAATGATAAACTCCGAAAATTCAACAATTTCTGAACCAGTCATCTCGTAAAATTCATAATAAATCATACGTTCATTTTTAACGGTTCAAAATTTGTGGACATATACTCAACTTATATATGTATAACATATCCAAAAATTACCACGATCCAACGGTCGGATTAAAAATTATAACCCCCGCAAAATATCTCAAAAACCCTGATTTTTAATACCTCCATTCCGACAAAAATACTGATAAAAACCTCAACATTAACTCCTTCATTTTTTAACCACAAAAATATATCCCTCATTTATATCCACATAAAATAAATATTTTCTTATCATATGAATCAATAATTAATTATTCACAAATAATATTACAGAATCACATTTATGACAACCAGGCCGTTCCCAGGAAAGAGGGGGCTTTCCAATAAGGATTTCTCCTTACTGGCGCGCAATTAGATGACCAAACCTCTCCTTAGACAGAACTTTCTAGACATTGCCAATAATGTTATCTAATAATATTATTCAAATAATATGAATTATTGATCTGATAATAGAAAATACTGTGCAGCAACAATTATTAAACAACAATAATATAAAATATCAACGCAGCAATTATTGAATCAATAAAATAAAATATTGAACAGTAATTACTGTAACAATTATTGAGTAGTGCCTTCTTACGTAAGAATCAATAATTTCAAAAATACTATGCAATACCGTGTGCTACTGTGCAATAACGCGTATTACTGTATTTTAACCACCGGGTATTCCAACAGTGTTAACGGTAACAACTACGCCGTTATTTGTAAAAACTCAAATTTGTCGTTTTCTTCACCCGACAGTTATTCTGTTATGGGGCCCACAAATAGCTGCGCCGTCGTACGAATATTTCCCGACAGAAAGAATATTCCACGACCAAACGAATATTCCCCGACAACAATGATTATTTTATAACCACTTGCTTATTTTGAAAAAAATTCATATTTCACCCATAACTTTAAACTTTTATCAATTTAACCATTTACTGAATAGTAATTATAAGAAAAATTGAATATTTTATTTCATAAAATTCGGGGTCTTACAATCTCCCCTCCTTATGAAATTTCGTCCTCGAAATTTACGTACCTGGTATTTCAAAGAGTTGAGAATACCTTGCTTTCATTTCAGATTCCATCTTTCCTGTCATCATAATTTCTCCATTGCTCATCTCCTGTATTTCAGATATCATTCTAGAATACAGCTTCAAAACAAGGGTTAATTAAACAAATTAACATATCACATAATATCCCGATATTATGACTGACCAACAAATAAGCTTAGGTAGGACACACTAGCGAAGGATTTACTCATCTCTCTCCTCCTAGTCCTATTCCCCGATCTCCGCCAGAGATCATATCCCTAAGCTCTGATACCAAATGTAACGCCCCCAAAACAGGTTCATTCCACCCAACCCATTCTGAGTCGTCAAATACATGGTACAGAAAACAACTACAACTTTATTACAACAATTGTCGTGCAAAATACAACAACACATATGCTGTGAGTTTGGATACAAATATATACCAAATGTGACTCATGTTCCAACCGTGGACATCACCTCACAATAACACCTTACATAAAGGTATAGTCAAAAACTGTTTTAGAAATTAGAATCTTTGGGAAGTGCTCAAGGAAACCTTCGTACATGGGAGGCCACGCGTCTAGGTTATGATAGATATCATATGGCCACAGAATTATCCTTGGTTGACCCAATAGACCCCAAAGAAAAACGAGAAGATTACTATCATATTCTTCCCAATGGTGAGTCTTCTCTTGACTTATCATTATCTCCACTGTCTCTAATTGAGAATTATACTTCAAACAAACACCAAGATTATATAGGTAGTGCTTGTAGATATACTCAGCAAGTGGATGAGCACAACCCTGTCTTATGATGACACGAGGTTGTATGTCGTTAGACATCTTGTATGATAGTGGCAAAACACCCTTCCAACGTTGGGTTCGCCTCACCCTATTTTCTTCACCAAATATAACTACTAAATGATGACCACCGTTCTATTCCCTTGTTACCCTCGCTCGACCCAGCTACACTCTTATTACCTGAAAGGAATTGTGAAGCAAAAGGGTGAGCACAACTAGCTCAGTAAAGAATATCATGACTAAAGATAATTAAATTATCAATAGCCTTCATCAATAATAAATCAGAGATTTAGAACATATGGTAAATGATAAAAATTTCAACCATAGTTGCAGCGGAACGAGCAATCCATTAGAAGAGTCAAATAGACTATAAAGTCTATTATCTTCTCCATGTTAAAAATCCACCAACAATGTTTTATCCATGTAACATCACTCAACAGTTTCTTTCCACAATCATATGAATAACTCATAATCATAATTGTGACTATAAATTTTTCTTCGCACCCAGGACGAAGAATATTTTCATCACCTGTCTTTACCTGAAACATCAAAGATCATGGTTATACCAAATCACAGTTCCTGTTCATAATCATACTAATAACTTCATCTTTGCACTACGGGCCAAAGATATTCATCAACAAGTCATCTTTGCACTACAGGCCAAAGATATTCATCAACAGTTCATCTTTGCACTACAGGCCAAAGATATTCATCAACAATTCATCTTTGCACTACAGGCCAAAGATATTCATCAACAATTCATATTTGCACTACAGGCCAAATATATTCATATCTCAAAGAAATATATAATCATTTCAGAATTTATATAAACAATAATTATAACCATGTTGATCAATTCACCTTTGCACTTAAGCTAAAGATATTCAATTATAAATTCAATGGTCATGATCATACCAGTCACAATTCAACTTTGCACTACAGGCCAAAGAGAACCCTAGTCATGATCATACCAATAATCTACCCATCTTTACACTCCAGTGAAAGAGAAATTCAACATCAGGGTTATAAAAATGTTATATATGATAATAAAATCAATATAATCAACATATAGATTTAATCTCAAGAGTAATATTCATAAATCAACTATAATTTGGTTAGTAAAAGAAACCAATTTTGTCGTGAATAGTAACTCGTGAATAGTAACTCATGAATAGTAACTCGTGAATAGTAACTCGTGAATAGTAACACCGACACAAAAAGGTAGAAATTCCACAATAAAATTCATACCAATATTTCGGTATAATGATATTGAAAGAATAACATTTCTTAAGCTTATAAACAATTTATTTAAATTGTTTACACTTTACTAATTAATGCATTTAATCATCATAAAATGCCAACTCTTAAGATTTCATCATCAATAACCAAAACCCTCATCAAAAATCTGCATATACCTCATATAGGATTCTCAAGCCATAAAATCCTATTTTCCAATTTTCTTACTTCACATAACATATTTAATTCATTTACTCATAACTAGACTATTTTCATGAAAAATACCAAATCAGTTCCAAAAATATTTCTTTTCTGGGATTTAGCATAATATAGTCCCATAGTGAACATATATTTTTCTCAGAATTTTTAAAAGTCATTTACTATTTTTCATATGGCCAAAATAGCCGAATATTTAGACATTTATCAAAAATTATACTTTTGTCTAAAAATTCTGAAATTTACAGAGTATACTTCTATCATATACATGTACTCCCAATAAAAATTTCATCAATTTTGGAGTTAACCACAAGGAATTATAAGCAGTTACTTTTAAAATAGTCTTTTCTCATAAAATTCATAACTCTCAATCTATACATCCAAAAATCACCATTTTTGGACACAATCAATAAAACTCATCAAAATATCATTTCAAATTTTTCCAGAATTTTTGAAGTTCAGAAAAATTACGAAACTGAAAAACATAACAACCCTTAAAATCCCTTACTATCCCTTACTATCCCTTACCTCAAAAGAGCAGTACTTCTGACTGGATATCGGATATGATGCTGAAGGAAACTTGCACTGATGAATAGCAACTCACCAAGTATCTAAAAACTCACAAAATATGCTTCATAATATAGAGAGAGAAAGAGAGAAAGCTTATGTTTCTGGTGTGATTTTCAATTCTAACTTAGCCCTCTATTTATAGGAAAATTTTGGTAGGTTTGACCTGCAACCTGATGGCTTTACCTGCTACTATTCCCACCCACCACATTTGAAATATAATTCAGCACATTTCTTCACCAACCACAAGTGGGGCCCACCAATTCTAGAATTTTCCACCAAAATGATAAACTCCGAAAATTCAACAATTTCTGAACCAGTCATCTCGTAAAATTCATAATAAATCATACGTTCATTTTTAACGGTTCAAAATTTGTGGACATATACTCAACTTATATATGTATAACATATCCAAAAATTACCACGATCCAACGGTCGGATTAAAAATTATAACCCCCGCAAAATATCTCAAAAACCCTGATTTTTAATACCTCCATTCCGACAAAAATACTGATAAAAACCTCAACATTAACTCCTTCATTTTTTAACCACAAAAATATATCCCTCATTTATATCCACATAAAATAAATATTTTCTTATCATATGAATCAATAATTAATTATTCACAAATAATATTACAGAATCACATTTATGACAACCAGGCCGTTCCCAGGAAAGAGGGGGCTTTCCAATAAGGATTTCTCCTTACTGGCGCGCAATTAGATGACCAAACCTCTCCTTAGACAGAACTTTCTAGACATTGCCAATAATGTTATCTAATAATATTATTCAAATAATATGAATTATTGATCTGATAATAGAAAATACTGTGCAGTGACAATTATTAAAACAACAATAATATAAAATATCAACGCAGCAATTATTGAATCAATAAAATAAAATATTGAACAGTAATTACTGTAACAATTATTGAGTAGTGCCTTCTTACGTAAGAATCAATAATTTCAAAAATACTATGCAATACCGTGTGCTACTGTGCAATAACGCGTATTACTGTATTTTAACCACCGGGTATTCCAACAGTGTTAACGGTAACAACTACGCCGTTATTTGTAAAAACTCAAATTTGTCGTTTTCTTCACCCGACAGTTATTCTGTTATGGGGCCCACAAATAGTTGCGCCGTCGTACGAATATTTCCCGACAGAAAGAATATTCCACGACCAAACGAATATTCCCCGACAACAATGATTATTTTATAACCACTTGCTTATTTTGAAAAAAATTCATATTTCACCCATAACTTTAAACTTTTATCAATTTAACCATTTACTGAATTGTAATTATAAGAAAAATTGAATACTTTTATTTTATAAAATTCGGGGTCTTACAACTACAGCCAAGGTTAGTTTTGGCCTCTTTTTTGACTTTTTACCTAACTATTGGTCAGTTTTACCTACGGGCTGATAACTCGGCCTCCGTCAGTTGGAATCGAGTTCCGTAAGTTTTAATGCGTGCCAAATACCTACGTGATGCTATGTATGTGTTTACGTGTCGTTGCGATGGCCGAGGCGAGTTTCGGCCACTTTTTCGACTTTTTGCATAAGTATTGGTCAGTTTTGCCTACGCGCTGATAACTCGGCCTCCGTAAGTAGAAATTGAGTACCGTAAGTTGTAACGTGCGCCTAATGCCTACGTGGTGCTATGTATATGTTTGTGTGTTATTACGACGGCCGAGGCTAATTTTGGTCTCTTTTTTGACTTTTTGCCTAAGTGTTGGTCAGTTTTGCCAATAGGCTGATAACTCGGCCTCCGTAAGTTAGAATCAAGTTCCGTAAGTTGTAACGCGTGCCTAATTCCTACGCGGTGCTATGTATTAGTTTGCGTCTTATTACGACGGTCGAGACTAGTTTTTGGTATCTTTTTCGAAGTTTTGCCTAAGTGTTGGTCAGTTTTGCCTACGGGCTGATAACTCGGCCTCCGTAAGTCGGAATCGAGTTCCGTAAATTGTAACGCGTGCCAAATACCTACGCTGTGCTATGTATGTGTTTGCGTATCATTACGATGGCCGAGGCGGGTTTTGACTTCTTTTTTGTCTTTTTACCTAAGTGTTAGGTAGTTTTGCCAACGGGCTGATAACTCGGCCTTCGTAAATCAGAATCGAGTCCCGTAAGCTGTAACGCGTGCCTAATACCTACACGGTGGTATGTACGAGTTTCCGTATCGTTACAACGGCCGAGGTGGGTTTTGACCTCGTTTTTGACTTTTTCCCCAAATATTGGTCAGTTTTGTCTACGGGCTGATAACTCGGCCTCCGTAAGTCGGAATTGAGTCCCGTAAGTTGTAACGCGTGCCTAATACTTACGCGGTTCTATGCATGTATTTGCGTGTCGTTAAAATGGTCGATGCGGGTTTTGGCCTCTTTTTTAACTTTTTACCTAAGTGTTGGTCAATTTTGCATACGGGCTTATAATTCGGTCTACGTATGTCAGAATTGTGTCTTGTAAGTTTTAACGCATGCATAGTAGATACGCAGTACTATATATGTGTTTTTATGTCGTTACAATGGCCGAGGCATGTTTTGGCATATTTTTTGACTTTTTACCTAAATGTAGTTCAGTTTTGCTTACGGGCTGATAACTCGACCTCCGTATGTCAGAATTGAGTCTCTTAAGTTATAACGCGTGCCAAATACCCATACAGTACTACGTATGTCTTTGCGTGTTGTTACGACGACCGAGGTGAGTTTTGGCCTCTTTTTCGAGTTTTTGCCTAAGTGTTGGTCAGTTTTGCCTACGGGCTGATAACTCGGCCTCCGTATGTCGAAATCGATTCCCATAAGTTGTAATGTATGCCTAATACCTACGCGGTGCTATGTATGTGTTTGCGTATCATTACGATGGCTGAAGCGGGTTTTGGCCTCTTTTTTGACATTTTACCTAAGTGTTGGTCTGTTTTGCCTACGGGCTGATAACTCGACCTTCGTAAGTCGGAATCGAGTCCCGTAAGTTGTATCGCGTGTCTAATACCTACGCAATGCTATGTATGCGTTTGTGTGTCATTACGACTGCCGAGAAGGGTTTAGGCCTCTTTTTTTACTTTTTGCCTATGTATTGGTCAGTTTTGCCTACGGGCTGATAACTTGGCCTCCGTATGTCAGAATCGAGTCCCGTAAGTTGTAACGCGTGCCTAATACTTACGCCGTGCTATATACATGTTTGCGTATTGTTACGATGGCCGAGGCGGTTTTGGCCTCTTTTTCGACGTTTTGCCTAAGTGTTGGTCAGTTTTGCCTACGGGCTGATAATTCGACCTATGTAAGTCAGAATCGAGTCCCATAAGTTGTAACGCATGCCTAATACCTACGCAGTGCTATGTACGTGTTTGCGTGTCGTTATGAAGGCCGAGGCGGGTTTTGGCCTCTTTTTCGACTTTTTGCCTAAATGTTAGTCAGTTTTGCCTACGGGCTGATAAGTCGAGCTCCGTAAATCGGAATCGAGTCCCACAAGTTGTAACACGTGCCTAATACCTACGTGGTGCTGTGTACGTGTTTGCATGTCCTTACGACGGCCGAGGCTGGTTTTGGCCTCTTTTTCGACAGTTTGCCTAAGTGTTGGTCAGTTTTGCCTATGGGCTAATAACTCGACCTCTGTAAGTTAGATTCGAATTCCATAAGTTGTAACGCTTGCCTAATACCTACACGGTGCTATGTATGTGTTTACGTGTCGTTACGATGACTGAGACGGGTTTTGGCCTCTTTTTTAACTTTTTGCCTAAGTGTTAGTCAGTTTTGCCTACGGGCTGATAACTCGGCCTCCGTAAGTCGAAATCGAGTCCCGTAACTTGTAATGCGTGCCTAATATCTACGCGGTTCTATGTACTTGTTTGCGTATCGTTACAACGGCCGAGGCGGGTTTTAGTCTCTTTTTTGACTTTTTGCCTAAGTGTTGGTCAGTTTTTCCTACATGCTGATAACTCGGCCTATGTAAGTCAGAATTGAGTCCCGTAAGCTGTAACACGTGCCTAATACCTTCACGGTGCTATATACGTGTTTGCGTGTCATTATGATGGTCAAGGCGGGTTTTGGCCTCTTTTTTGACTTTTAACCTAAGTGTTGGTCAGTTTTGTCTACGAGCTGATAACTCGGCCTCCGTAAGTTGGAATCGAGTCCCGTAAGTTTTAACGCGTGCCTAATACATACGCGGTACTATGCATGTGTTTTCGTGTCGTTACAACGGCCGATGCGGGTTTTGGCCTCTTTTTTAACTTTTTACCTAAGTGTTGGTCAGTTTTGCCTACGGGCAGATAACTCGTCCTCCGTAAGTCAGAATCGAGTAACGCATATTGTAACGTGTGCCTAATACCTACATTGTGCTATGTATGTGTTTGCGTGTTGTTACGACGGTCGAGGCGGGTTTTGGCCTCTTTTTTGACTTTTTGCCTAAGTGTTGGCGAGTTTTTACTACGGACTGATAAGTCGGCCTCCGTAAGTCAGAAATTAGTCTCGTAAGTTGTAACGTGTGCCTAATAACTACGCGGTGCTATGTATGTGTTTACGTGTTGTTACGACGGCCGAGGTGGGTTTTGACTTCTTTTTCGACTTTTTGCCTAAGTGTTAGTCAGTTTTGGCTACGGGCTGATAACTCGGTCTCCGTAAGTTGGAATCTAGTTTCGTAAGTTGTAACACGTGCCTAATACCTACGCGATACTATTCACTTGTTTGCGTGTTTTTTCGACGGCCGAGGCGGGCTTTGGCCTATTTTTCGACATTTTGCCTAAGTGTTAGTCAGTTTTGCGTACGGGCGGATAACTCGGCCTCTGTAAGTTGAAATCGAGTCCCGTAAGTTCTAACACGTGCCTAATACTTACACGGTTCTATGTTCATGTTTGCGTGTCTTTACGACTGCCGAGGCGGTTTTGACCTCTTTTTTGACTTCTTTCCTAAGTGTTGGTTAGTTTTACCTACGGGCAGATAATTCGGCCTCCGTAAGTTAGAATCAAGTCCTGTAAGTTGTAACACGTGTCAAATACCTATGTTGTGCTATGTATGTGTGTGCGCATTGTTCCGACAGTTGAAGTGAGTGTAACACGTGCCAAATACCTAATACTTGCATAAGTGTTGGCGAGTTTTGCCTACGGGCTGATACCTCGGCCTCCGTAAGTCGGAATCGAGTCCCGTAAGTTGTAACGAGTGCCTAATACCTACGTGGTGCTATGTATGTGTTTGCGTGTCGTTACGACTGCCGAGGCGGGTTTTGGCCTCTTTTTTGACTTCTTGCCTAAGTGTTGGTTAGTTTTACCTACGGCCCGATAACTCGGCCTCCGTAAATCAGAATCAAGTCCCGTAAGTAGTAACGCGTGCCTAATACCTACACGGTGATATGTACGTGTTTGCGTGTCGTTACGACGGCCGAGGCGGGTTTTGGCCCCTTTTTTTAACTTTTTACCTAAGTGTTGGTCAGTTTTGCCTACGGGCTGATAACTCAGCCTCCGTAAGTTGGAATCGAGTCTCGTAATTTTTAACATGTGCTTAATACCTACGCGGTAATATGCATGTGTTTTCGTGTCGTTACAACGGCCGATGCGGGTTTTGGCCTCTTTTTTAACTTTTTACCTAAATGTTGGTCAGTTTTGCCTACGGGCTGATAACTCGGCCTCCGTAAGTCAGAATCGAGTATCGTATATTGTAACGTGTGCCTAATACCTACATTGTTATATGTATATATTTGCGTATTGTTACGACGGTCGAGGCGGGTTTTGGCCTCTTTTCGACTTTTTGCCTAAGTGTTGTCGAGTTTTGACTACGGGCTGATAACTCGGCCTCCGTAAGTCGGAATCGAGTCCCGTAAGTTGTAACGAGTGCATAATACCTACGCAGTGCTATGTACATATTTACGTGTCGTTAAGATGGTCGAGGCGGGATTTGGTCTCTTTTTTGACTTTTTGCCTAATTGTTGGTCAGTTTTGCCTACGGGCTTATAACTCGGTCTCCGTAAGTCGGAATCGAGTCCTGTAAGTTGTAACGCGTGCCTAGTAACTACGCGGTGTGTTGTATTTGTTTGCGTGTCCTTACGACGGTCGAGGCGGGTTTTGGCCTCTTTTTCGACTTTTTGCCTAAGTGTTAGTCAGTTTTTTCTACGGTCTGATAACTCGGCCTCTGTAAGTAAGAATCGAGTCCTGTAAGTTGTAACTCGTGCCTAATACATACGCGGTGCTATCTTTGTATTTACGTGTCTTTACGACTGTCGAGGCGAGTTTTGGCCTCTTTTTCGACTTCTTGTCAAAGTGTTGGTCAGTTTTACCTACAGGCTTATAACTCGGCCTCCGTAAGTTGGAATCGAGTCCCGTAAGTTGTAACGCATGCCTAATACCTACATTGTGCTATGTATGTGTTTGCGTATTTTTACGACGGTCAAGGCGGGTTTTGGCCTCTTTTTCGACTTTTTGCCTAAGTGTTGGCGAGTTTTGCCTACGGGCTGATAACTCAACCTTCGTAAGTCGGAATCGATTCCCGTAAGTTGTAACGCGTGCCTAATATCCACGCGGTGCTATGTAAGTGTTTGTGTATCGTTACGACGGCCGAGGTGGGTTTTGGCCTCTTTTTCGACTTTTTGCCTAAGTGTTGGTCAGTTATGCCTACGGGTTGATAACTCGGCCTCCGTATATCGGAATCAAGTCCCGTAAGTTGTAACGCATGCCTAATACTTACATGGTTCTATGTATGTGTTTCCGTATCGTTTCAACGGCCGATGCGAGTTTTGGCCTCTTTTTTCGATTTTTTTGCCTAAGTGATGGTCAGTTTTGTCTACGGGCTGATAACTCGGCCTCCGTAAATCAGAATCGAGTCCCGTAAGTTGTAACACGTGCCTAATACCTGCGCAGTGCTATGTACGTGTTTGCGTGTCATTACGACGGCCGAGATGGGTTATGGCTTCTTTTTTGACTTTTTCCTTAAGTGTTGGTCAGTTTTGCCTACGAACTGATAACTCGGCCTCCGTAAGTCAGAATTGAGTCTTGTAAGTTATAACGTATACCTAATACCTACGCGGTGCTATGCCTGCGTTTGCATGTCATTACAATGGCCGAGTCGGGTTTTGGACTCTTTTTTATCTTTTTACCTAAGTGTTGGTCAATTTTGCCTACGGGCTGACAACTTGGCCTACGTATGTGGAAATTGAGTCCCGTAAGTTGTAGCACATTCCTAATACATGCGTGGTGCTATGTATGTGTTTGCGTGTCATTACGACGGTCGAGGCATGTTTTGGCCTCTTTTTTTACTTTTTGCCTAAGTATTGTGCAGTTTTTCCTACGGGTTGATAACTCGGCCTCCGTAAGTCAGAATTGAGTCTCCTAAGTTATAACGCGTGCCTAATACCCACGCGGTGCTATGTATGTGTTAGCGTGTTGTTACGACGACCGAGGTGGGTTTTGGCCTCCTTTTCGACTTTTTGCTTAAGTGTTGTTCAGTTTTGCGCACAGGTTGATAACCCGGCCTCCGTTTGTCGGAATCGAGTCCCGTAAGTTGTAACGCGTGCCTAATACCTACGGGCGGTATTATGCACGTGTTTGCTTGTTGTTACGACGGTCGAGGCGGGTTTTGGCCTCTTTTTCGACATTTTGCTTAAGTGTTGGTCAGTTTTACCTACGGGCTGATAACTCGGCCTTCGTAAGTCAGAATCGAGTCCCGTAAGGTGTAACACGTGCCTAATATCTACGCGGTGCTATGTACATGTTTGCGTGTCATTACGACGGCCGGGTGGGTTTTGGCTTCTTTTTTGACTTTTTCCCTAAGTGTTGGTCAGTTTTGCCTACGAACTGATAACTCGGCCTCCGTAAGTCGGAATTGAGTCAGGTAAGTTATAATGCGTGCTTAATACCTACGCGGTACTATGCATGTGTTTGCATGTCATTACAATGGCCGAGGCGTGTTTTGACCTTTTTTTAAACTTTTTACCTAAGTGTTGGTCAATTTTGCCTACGGCCTGACAACTTGTCCTACGTATATCGGAATCGAGTCCCGTAAGTTGTAGCACATGCCTAATACATGCACGGTGTTATGCATGTGTTTGCGTGTCGTTACGACGGTCGAGGAATGTTTTGGCCTGTTTTTTGACTTTTTGCCTAAGTGTTGTTCAGCTTTGCCTACGGGCTGATAACTCGGCCTCCGTATGTCGGAATCGAGTCCCGTAAGTTGTAACGCGTGCCTAATACCTACGCGGTACTATGCACGTGTTTGCTTGTTGTTACGAGGGCCGAGGTGGGTTTTGGCCTTTTTTTCGACATTTTACTCAAGTGTTGGTCAGTTTTGCCTACGGGCTAATAACTCGGCCTCTGTAAGTCGGAATCGAGTCATATAAGTTCTAACACGTGCCTAATACCTACACGGTGCTATGTTCATGTTTGCGTGTCTTTACGACTGCCGAGGCGGGTTTTGGCCTCTTTTTTACTTCTTGTCTAAGTGTTGGTCACTTTTACCTACGGGCTGATAACTTGGCCTCCGTAAGTTAGAATTGAGTCCCGTTAGTTATAACACGTGCCTAATACCGATGCTGTGCTATGTATGTGTGTGTGTGTTGTTACGACGGTCGAGGCGGGTTTTGGCCTCTTTTTCGACTTTCTGCCTAAGTGTTATCGAGTTTTGCCTACGGGCTGATAACTCGGCCTCCGTAAGTCAGAATCGAGTCCCGTAAGTTGTAACGAGTGTCTAATACCTACGCGGTGCTATGGATGTGTTTGCGTGTCGTTACGACAGCCGAGGCGGGTTTTGGCCTCTTTTTTGACTTTTTATCTAAATGTTGTTCAGTTTTGCTTACGGGCTGATAACTCAGCCTCCGTAAGTCAGAATTGAGTCCCGTAAGTTATAGCACATGCCTAATACCCATGTAGTGCTACGTATGTATTTGTGTGTTGTGACGAAGGCCGACGTGGGTTTTGGCCACTTTTTCGACTTTTTGCCTAAGTGATGGTCAGTTTTGCCTACGGGCTGATAACGGCCACCGTATGTCGAAATCGGGTACCGTAAGTTGTAATGCATGCATAATACCTACGCGGTGCTATGTATGTGTTTGCGTATCGTTACGATGGCTGAGGCGGGTTTTGGCCTCTTTTTTGACTTTTTACCTAAGTGTTGGTCAGTTTTGCCTACAAGCTGATAACTCGGTCTCAGTAAATCAGAATCGAGTCCCGTAAGTAGTAACGCGTTCCTAATACCTAAACGGTGATATGTGCGTGTTTGCGTGTCGTTGCGACGGCCGAGGCGGGTTTTGGCCTCTTTTTTTGACTTTATACCTAAGTGTTGGTCAGTTTTGCTTACGAGCTGATAACTCGGCCTCCGTAATTTGGAATCAAGTCCCGTAAGTTGTAACGCGTGCCGAATACCTACGCGGTACTATGCACGTATTTGCGTATTGTTACGACGGCCGAGGCGGGTTTTTGGCCTCTTTTTCGACATTTTGCATAATAGTTGGTCAGTTTTACCTACGAGCTGGTAACTCGGCCTCCGTAAGTTGGAATCGAGTTCCATAAGTTGTAACGCGTGTCTAATACCTACGTTGTGCTATGTATGTGTTTGTGTGTCATTATGACGACCGGGACAGGTTTTGGCCTCTTTTTTAACTTTTTGAGTAAGTATTGGTCAATTTTGCCTACGGGCTGATAACTTGGCCTCCGTATGTCAGAAACGAATTTCGTAAGTTGTAACGCGTTTTTAATACCTACGCTGTGCTATATACAAGTTTGCGTATTGTTACGATGGCCGAGGCGGGTTTTTGACTCTTTTTCGACTTTTTGCCAAAGTGTTGATCAGTTTTGCCTACGGGCTGATAACTCGGCCTATGTAAGTCGGAATCGAGTCCTATATGTTGTAACGCATGTCTAATACCTGCGCGATGCTATGTACGTGTTTGCGTGTCGTTATGAAGACCGAGGCGGGTTTTGGCCTCTTTTTTGACTTTTTGTCTAAGTGTTAGTCAGTTTTGCCTACGGGCTGATAAGTCGGCCTCCGTAAATCGGAATAGAGTCCCACAAGTTGTAACACGTGCCTAATATCTACGTGGTGCTATGTACGTGTTTGCGTGTCCTTACGACGGCTGAGGCTGGTTTTGGCCTCTTTTTCGACTTTTTGCCTAAGTGTTGGTCTGTTTTGCCTACGGGCTAATAACTCGGCCTCCGTAAGTAGGAATCGAGTTTCGAAAGTTGTAACGCGTGCCTAATACGTACGTGGTGCTATGTATGTGTTTACGTGTCATTACGATGACTGAGATAGGTTTTGGCCTCTTTTTTGAATTTTTGCCTAAGTGTTAGTCAGTTTATCTACGGGCTGATAACTTGGCCTCCGTAAGTCGGAATCGAGTCCCGTAGGTTGTAACGCGTGCCTAATACAAACGTGGTGCTATGTATTCTTTGAGTATCGTTACAACGGCCGAGGCGGGTTTTGCCTCTTTTTTGACTTTTTGCATAAGTGTTGGTCAGTTTTGCCTACAGGCTAATAACTCGGCCTTCGTAAGTCGAAATCGAGTCCCATAATTTGTCACACTTGTCTAATAACTACAAGGTGATATATACATGTTTGCGTGTCGTTATGACGGTCGAGGCGGGTTTTGGCCTCTTTTTCGACTTTCTGCCTAAGTGTTATCGAGTTTTGCCTACGGGCTGATAACTCGGCCTCCGTAAGTCAGAATCGAGTCCCGTAAGTTGTAACGAGTGTCTAATACCTACGCGGTGCTATGGATGTGTTTGCGTGTCGTTACGACAGCCGAGGCGGGTTTTGGCCTCTTTTTTGACTTTTTATCTAAATGTTGTTCAGTTTTGCTTACGGGCTGATAACTCAGCCTCCGTAAGTCAGAATTGAGTCCCGTAAGTTATAGCACATGCATAATACCCATGTAGTGCTACGTATGTATTTGCGTGTTGTGACGAAGGCCGACGTGGGTTTTGGCCACTTTTTCGACTTTTTGCCTAAGTGATGGTCAGTTTTGCCTACGGGCTGATAACGGCCACCGTATGTCGAAATCGGGTACCGTAAGTTGTAATGCATGCATAATACCTACGCGGTGCTATGTATGTGTTTGCGTATCGTTACGATGGCTGAGGCGGGTTTTGGCCTCTTTTTTGACTTTTTACCTAAGTGTTGGTCAGTTTTGCCTACAAGCTGATAACTCGGTCTCAGTAAATCAGAATCGAGTCCCGTAAGTAGTAACGCGTTCCTAATACCTAAACGGTGATATGTGCGTGTTTGCGTGTCGTTGCGACGGCCGAGGCGGGATTTGGCCTCTTTTTTTGACTTTATACCTAAGTGTTGGTCAGTTTTGCTTACGAGCTGATAACTCGGCCTCCGTAATTTGGAATCAAGTCCCGTAAGTTGTAACGCGTGCCGAATACCTACGCGGTACTATGCACGTATTTGCGTATTGTTACGACGGCCGAGGCGGGTTTTGACCTCTTTTTCGACATTTTGCATAATAGTTGGTTAGTTTTACCTACGAGCTGGTAACTCGGCCTCCGTAAGTTGGAATCGAGTTCCATAAGTTGTAACGCGTGTCTAATACCTACGTTGTGCTATGTATGTGTTTGTGTGTCATTATGACGACCGGGACAGGTTTTGGCCTCTTTTTTAACTTTTTGCCTAAGTATTGGTCAATTTTGCCTACGGGCTGATAACTTGGCCTCCGTATGTCAGAAACGAATTTCGTAAGTTGTAACGCGTTTTTAATACCTACGCTGTGCTATATACAAGTTTGCGTATTGTTACGATGGCCGAGGCGGGTTTTTGACTCTTTTTCGACTTTTTGCCAAAGTGTTGATCAGTTTTGCCTACGGGCTGATAACTCGGCCTATGTAAGTCGGAATCGAGTCCTATATGTTGTAACGCATGTCTAATACCTGCGCGATGCTATGTACGTGTTTGCGTGTCGTTATGAAGACCGAGGCGGGTTTTGGCCTCTTTTTTGACTTTTTGTCTAAGTGTTAGTCAGTTTTGCCTACGGGCTGATAAGTCGGCCTCCGTAAATCGGAATAGAGTCCCACAAGTTGTAACACGTGCCTAATACCTACGTGGTGCTATGTACGTGTTTGCGTGTCCTTACGACGGCTGAGGCTGGTTTTGGCCTCTTTTTCGACTTTTTGCCTAAGTGTTGGTCTGTTTTGCCTACGGGCTAATAACTCGGCCTCCGTAAGTAGGAATCGAGTTTCGAAAGTTGTAACGCGTGCCTAATACGTACGTGGTGCTATGTATGTGTTTACGTGTCATTACGATGACTGAGATAGGTTTTGGCCTCTTTTTTGACTTTTTGCCTAAGTGTTAGTCAGTTTATCTACGGGTTGATAACTCGGCCTCCGTAAGTCGGAATCGAGTCCCGTAGGTTGTAACGCGTGCCTAATACAAACGTGGTGCTATGTATTCTTTGAGTATCGTTACAACGGCCGAGGCGGGTTTTGGCCTCTTTTTTGACTTTTTGCATAAGTGTTGCTCAGTTTTGCCTACAGGCTAATAACTCGGCCTTCGTAAGTCGAAATCGAGTCCCATAATTTGTCACACTTGTCTAATAACTACAAGGTGATATATACATGTTTGCGTGTCGTTATGACGGCCGAGGCGGGTTTTGACCTCTTTTTTGAGTTTTTGCCTAAGTGTTGGTCAGTTTTGCCTACGGGATGATAACTCGGCCTCTGTAAGTTGTAACGCGTGCTTAATGCCTACGTGGTGCTAGGTACATATTTGTGTGTCATTACGACGACCGAGGCTAATTTTGGCCACTTTTTTGACTTTTTTCCTAAGTGTTGGTCAGTTTTCTCAATAGGGTGATAACTCGGCCTCCGTAAGTCAGAATCGAGTTCTGTAAGTTGTAACGCTTGCCTAATTCATACGCGGTGCTATGTATTAGTTTGCGTCTCATTACGACGGTCGAGATGGGTTTTTGGCATCTTTTTCGACTTTTTGCCTAAGTGTTGGTCAATTTTGCCTACGGCCTGATAACTCGGCCTCTGTAAGTCGGAATCGAGTCCCGTAAGTTCTAACGCGTGCCTAATACCTACGCGGTTTTGGCTTCTTTTTTGACTTTTTACCTAAGTGTTAGTTGGTTTTGCCTACGGGCTGATAACTCGGCCTCTATAAATCGGAATCGAGTCCCGTAAATTGTAACGCGTGCCTAATACTTACGCGGTGCTATGTACGTATTTTCGTATCGTTACAACAGCCGAGGTGGGTTTTGGCCTCTTTTTCGACTTTTACCCCAAATACCTACGCAGTCCTAGTTATATGTTTGCGTGTCGTTACTACAGCAAGGTAAGTTTTGGCCTCTTTTTCGACTTTTTACCTAAGTGTTGCTCAGTTTTTCCGTAAGTTGTAATGCGTGCCTAATACCTACGCGATGCTATGTATGTGTTTGGGTGTCGTTACGATGTCCGAGACGAGTTTTGGCCTCTTTTTTGACTTTTTGCCTAAGTGTTGGTCAGTTTTGCCTACGGGCTGATAACTCGGCCTCCGTATGTCAGAATCGAGTCCCATAAGTTGTAACGCATGCCTAATACCTATGTGGTGTTATGTATGTGTTTGCGTAGCGTTACGATGTCCGAAGCGGGTTTTGACTACTTTTTTGACTTTTTACCTAAGTGTTAATTAGTTTTGCCTACGGTTTGATAACTCGGCCTCCGTAAATCGGAATCGAGTCCCGTAAGTTGTAACACGTGCCTAATACCTACGCGGTGCTATGTACGAGTTTTCGTATCGTTACAACGGCCGAGGTGGGTTTTGGCCTCTTTTTTGACTTTTTTCCCAAATATTGGTCAGTTTTGTCCCGTAAGTTGTAACGCGTGCCTAATACCTACAATGGCCGATGCGGGTTTTGGCCTCTTTTTTAAATTTTTACCTAAGTGTTGGTCAATTTTGCATACGGGCTAATAACCCGATCTACGTATGTCAGAATCGAGTCCCATAAGTTGTAACGCATACCTAATACATACGCGGTACTATGTATGTGTTTTTATGTTGTTACGACGACCGAGTCAGGTTTTGCCCTCTTTTTCGACTTTTTACCTAAATGTTGTTCTGTTTTGTTTACGGGCTGATAACTCGGCCTCCGTAGGTCAGAATTGTGTCCCGTAAGTTATAACGCGTGCCTAATACCCATGCAGTGCTATGTAAGTCTTTGCGTGTTGTTACGACGGCCGAGGTGGGTTTTGGCCTCTTTTTGGACTTTTTGCCTAAGTGTTGGTCAGTTTTGTCTACGGGCTGATAACTCGGCCTCCGTATGTCGAAATCGAGTCCCGTAAGTTTTAATGAATACCTAATACCTACGCGGTGCTATGTATTTATTTGCGTATCGTTACGATGGTTGAGGCGGGTTTTGGCCTCTTTTTTGACATTCTAACTAAGTGTTGGTCAGTTTTGCCTACGGGTTGATAACTCGGTCTCCGTAAGTCGGAATTGAGTTTCGTAAGTTGTAACGCGTGCCTAATACCTACGCGGTGTTATGCACGAGTTTCTGTCTCATTATAATAGCTGAGGCGGGTTTTGGACTCTTTTTCGACTTTTTGCCTAATTTTGGTCAGTTTTGCCTACGAGCTGATAACTCGGCCTCCGTAAATCAGAATCGAGTCCCGTAAGTAGTATCGCGTGCCTAATACCTACACGGTGATATGTACGTGTTTACGTGTCGTTACGACGGCCGAGGCGAGTTTTGGCCTCTTTTTTGACTTTTTACCTAAGTGTTGGTCAGTTTGCCTACAGGCTGATAAGTCGGTCTCCGAAAGTTGGAATCTAGTCCCGTAAGTTTTAGCACGTGCCTAATACCTACGCGATACTATGCATGTATTTTCGTGTCGTTACAACGGCCGAGGCGGGTTTTGGCCTCTTTTTTAATTTTTTACCTAATTGTTGGTCAATTTTGCCCACGGGCTGATAATTCGGCCTCCGTAAGTCAGAATCAAGTAACATATATTGTAACGCGTGCTTAATACCTACATTGTGCTATGTTTGTGTTTGCGTATTGTTACGACGGTCGAGGCGGGTTTTGACCTCTTTTTTGACTTTTTGCCTAAGTGTTGGCGAGTTTTGCCTACGGACTGATAACTCAGCCTCCGTAAGTCAAAAATTAGTCCCGTAAGTTTTAACGTGTGCCTAATACCTACGCGGTGCTATGTATGTGTTTACGTGTTGTGACGACGACCGAGGTGGGTTTCAGCATCTTTTTCGACTTTTTGCCTAAGTGTTGTCAGTTTTGGCTACGGGCTGATAACTCGGTCTCCGTAAGTTGGAATCGAGTCCCGTAAGTTGTTACATGTGCCTAATATCTACGCGGTGCTATATATGTGTTTGCGTGTCGTTACTACAACCAAGGAGAGTTTTGGACTCTTTTTTGACCTTTTGCCTAAATGTTGGTCAGTTTTGCCTATGGGCTGATAACTCAGCCTCCGTCTGTCGGAATCGAGTCCCGTAAGTTATAATGCGTGCCTAATACCTACACGATGCTATGTATATGTTTGCGTGTCGTTACAATGGCCGAGGCGAGTTTTGGTCTCTTTTTTGACTTTTTGCCCAAGTGTTGGTCAGTTTTGCCTACGGGCTGATAACTCGGCCTCCGTATGTCGGAATCGAGTCCCGTAAGTTTGTACATATGTCTAATACCTATGCGGTGCTATGTATGCGTTTGCGTATCATTACGATGGCCGAGTCGAGTTTTGGCTTCTTTTTTGACTTGTTACCTAAGTGTTAGTTAGTTTTGCCTACAGGCTGATAACTCGGCCTTCGTACGTCTGAATCGAGTCCCGTAAGTTGTAACGCGTGCCTAATACCCACGCGGTGCTATATACGAGTTCTTGTGGATTTTGGCCTCTTTTCTATTTTTTGTCTAAGTATTGGTCAATTTTGTCTACGGGTTGATAACTCGGCCTCCGTCTGACGGAATTTAGTCCCCTAAGCTGTAATGCGTGCCTAATATCTACGCGATGATATGTATGTGTTTCCTTGTCGTTACGATGGCCGAGGTGAGTTTTGGCCTCTTTTTCGACTTTTTGCCTAAGTGTTGGTCAATTTTGCCTGCGGGCTGATAACTCGGATTCCGTATGTCGAAATCGAGTCCCGTAAGTTGTAACACATGCCTAATACCTACGCGGTAGTATGTATATGTTTTTATCTCGTTACGACGGTCGAGGCATGTTTTGGCTTCTTTTTTGACTTTTTACCTAAGTGTTAATTAGTTTTGCCTACGGGCAGATAACTCGGCCTCCGTAAATTGGAATCGAGTCCCGTAAGTTGTAACGCGTGCCTAATACCTACGCGGTGCTATGTACGAGTTTTCATATAGTTACAACGGCCGAGGTGGGTTTTGGCCTCTTTTTCGACTTTTTCCTCAAATGTTGGTTAGTTTTGCCTACGGGCTGATAACTCGGCATCTGTAAGTCGGAATTGAGTCCCGTAAGTTGTATTGCGTGCCTAATACCTACGCGGTGCTATTCATATATTTGTGTGTCGTTACAATGGCCGATGCGGTTTTTGGCCTCTTTTTTAACTTCTTACCTAAGTGTTGGTCAATTTTGAATACGGGCTAATAACTCGGTCTACGTATGTCAGAATCGAGTCCCGTAAGTTGTAACGCATGCCTAATACATACACGGTACTATGTATATGTTTTTATCTCGTTAAGACGCTTGAGGCATGTTTTGGCCTCTTTTTTGACTTTTTACCTAAATGTTGTTCAGTTTTGCTTACGGGCTGATAACTCGGCCTACGTCAGTCAGCATAGAGTCCCGTAAGTTATAACGCGTGCTTAATATCCATGTAGTGCTATGTATGTCTTCGCGTGTTGTTACGACGGCCGAGGTTGGTTTTGGCCTTTTTTCGACTTTTTGCCTAAGTGTTGGTCAGTTTTGCCTACGGGCTGATAACTTGGCCTCCGTACGTCGAAATTGAGTCACTTAAGTTGTAATGTATGCCTAATACCAATGCGGTGCTATGTATGTGTTTGCGTATCGTTACGATGACTGAAGCGGGTTTTGGCCTCTTTTTTAATATTTTACCTAAGTATTGGTCAGTTTTGCCTACGGGCTGATAACTCGGTCTCCGTAAGTCGGAATCAAGTCCCGTAAGTTATAACGCATGCCTAATACCTACGTGATTCTATGTATGTTTTTTCGTATCGTTTTGATAGCCAAGGCGGGTTTTGGCCTCTTTTTTGACTTTTTAGCTAAGTGTTGGTCAGTTTTGCCTACGCTGATAACTCGGCCTCCGTAAGTCGGAATCGAGTCCCGTAAGTTTTAATGCATGCCTAATACCTACACGGTGCTATATAAGACTTTGCATATCGTTACAACGGTCGAGACGAGTTTTGGCCTCTTTTTTGACTTTTTGCCTAAGTGTTGGTCAGTTTTGCCTACGGGCTGATAACTCGGCCCCGTAAGTCAGAATCGAGCCCCGTAAGTTGTAATGCGTGCCTAATGCCTACGCGATGCTACGTATGTGTTTGCATGTCGTTAC
Source organism: Panax notoginseng (assembly GCA_016801055.1). Lineage (NCBI taxonomy): Eukaryota > Viridiplantae > Streptophyta > Magnoliopsida > Apiales > Araliaceae > Panax > Panax notoginseng. The sequence goes on along the minus strand of CM029013.1, from coordinate 266,198,897 downwards.
AACGGCCGAGACTAGTTTTGGCCTCTTTTTCGACTTTTTGCCTAAGTGTTGGTCAGTTTTGCCTACGGGCTGATAACTCGGCCTCCGTAAGTCGGAATCGAGTCTCATAAGTTATAACGCATGCCTAATACCTACGCGATGCTATGTACGTATTTGCGTGTTTTTACGATAGCCGAGGCTTGTTTTGACCTACGGGCTGATAACTCGGCCTATGTAAGTCAGAATTGAGTCCCGTAAGTTGTAACACGTGCCTAATATCTACACGGTGCTATATACGTGTTTGTGTGTCGTTATGACCGTCGAGGCGGGTTTTGGCCTCTTTTTCGAGTTTTTGCCTAAGTGTTTGTCAGTTTTGCCTACGGGCTGATAACTCGGCCTCCGTAAGTCGAAATTGAGTCTCGTAAGTTGTAACGCGTGCCTAATTCCTACGTGGTGCTATGTATATGTTTGTGTGTCATTAAGACGGCCGTGCCTATTTTGGCCTCTTTTTGACTTTTTGCCCAAGTGTTGGTAAAATTTGCCAATGGGCTGATAACTCGGTCTTCGTAGGTCAGAATCGAGTCCTTTAAATTGTAACGCGTGCCTAATTCCTACGCGGTGCTATGTATTAGTTTGCGTCTCATTACGAGGGTCGAGACTGAGTTTTGGCATCTTTTTCGACTTTTTGCATAAGTGTTGGTCAGTTTTGCCTACGGGCTGATAACTCGGACTCCGTAAGTCGGAATCAAGTCCCGTAAGTTGTAACGCGTGCCAAATACCTACGCGGTGCTATGTATGTATTTGCATGTTGTTACTACAGCCGAGGTGAGTTTTAGCCTCTTTTTCGAGTTTTTGCCTAATTGTTGGTTAGTTTTGCCTACGGGCTGATAATTCGGCCTCTGTCCGTCGGAATCGAGTCCCGTAAGTTGTAACGTATGCCTAATATCTACGCGGTGCTATGTATGTGTTTGCATATCATTACGATGGCCGAAGCTGGTTTTGGCTTCTTTTTTGACTTTTTACCTAAGTGTTAGTTAATTTTGCCTACGGGCTGATAACTCGGCCTCCATAAATCGGAATCGAGTCCCGTAAATTGTCACGCGTGCCTAATACCTACGCGGTGCTATGTACGTATTTCGTATCGTTACAACGGCCGAGGTGGATTTTGGCCTCTTTTTCGACTTTTACCCCAAATACCTACGCGGTCCTAGTTATGTGTTTGCGTGTCGTTACTGTAAGACCCCAAATTATTAATAAATAAAATTTAATTTTCCCTATTTATTATTCTGAAATAGTAAGAGTTGATTTGATTAATGTGGTTAGTTATGGGTAAAATGCGCAAATATTTTAGTGGTTGTAAAATATTCATTGTTGTCGGGGAATATTTGTTTGGTCGTGGAATATTCTTGTTGTCGGGGAATATTCGTACGACGGCGCAGCCTTGTGTGGGCCCCATAACAGAAAGCGATTGGATGAAGAAAACGACAAAAATAAGTTGTTTATAAATAACGGCGTAGTTGTTACCGTTAATACTGTTGGAATACCCGGTGGTTAAAACACGGTAATACGCGTAGCACACGGTATTGCACCAATTATTGATTCTTACGTAAGAAGGCACTACTCAATAATTATTACAGTAATTATTGTTCAATATTGTATTTTATTGATTCAATAATTGCTGCGTTGATATTTTATATTACTGTTGTTTCAATAATTGTCACTACGCAGTATTTTTCATTATCGGAGCAATAATTCATATTATCTGAATAATATTATTAGATAACATTATTGGCAATGTCTAGAAAGTTCTGTCTAAGGAGAGGTTTGGTCATCTAATTGCGCGCCAGTAAGGAGAAATCTTTATTGGAAAGCCCCCTCTTTCCTGGGAACTGCCTGGTTGCCAGTACTGTGGTTCTGTAATATTATTTGTGTATAATTAATTATTGATTTATATGATGAGAAAAATAGTGATTTTATGTGGATATAGATAGAGAAAAATTTTAATGTGACAATTGTTGAAAATTAATATTTTATCTTTTTCTGATAAAATAATTCATTTAAATATATTATTTTAATAATATATTGATGGTGGTATTTTTACAATGAATGTGGGATATATGAGTATGTGAGCAGGAAGAGTATTTTTGTGGCATTAAATGATTAACACATGTTTTGTGTGTTGGTGGACATAATTCTTGACCGAAAATTTATTATTGACTATAAAATCGCCCGTTTGTGAATTTCGGTCAATTTCTGTTTGGAATTTGGAAAAAGTTTCTTCTGCAAAGTTGTAGAGAATTGAATTTCCTATAAAAACTCGCGAGATTCGAATTTTCTGATAAAAGGGCTATTTATTATGAATTATTGAAGTTCTGAAGTTCCGAAATAATTGATTTTTGGAAGTTTTATTTATTATTTTGAAGAAAAACGTTTTTTGGCATTTAAGTGGGCTAACATGTGATATAAATGGGCTGAGATCAGATGTCTAGAGGTGGGCTAAAGAAAATTTGATAAATATATTATTATTATATTAAATTTTCTGCTTTGGTGTTCTAAGCATTTTTCTATAAATAGGGTGCTTAGGTTAGAATTGAAATCACACCAGAAACACAAGTTTCTCTCTATTTCTCTCTCTATATCGAGCGTATTCTTGTGAGTATTTGATACTTTGAGTGTTGCTATACGGTGCAAGTTTCCTTCAGCACTATATCTAGTATTCCAGTCAGAAGTACCGTCTTTCCGAGGTAAGGGATGTTATTTCTTCTTAAATGATATTATTTTCTTCAATATCATTATGCCGAAGTATTGATCTGAATTTTTATCAAATTTGGAACTTTTCATGTCGGGGTTACTATTCATGAGTTACTATTCATGAGTTACTATTCACGAGTTACTATTCACGAGTTACTATTCACCGAAAAATGAAATTTCCTTCTTTTCGTCCAAATATCTATTCTGGATACTAGCTTTGATTGTATCAATGTTTTGATCATTCTTGAATTTTACTTCACTATGATAAGGTATTTTTGGACATGGATAAATCGAAATACGAATCCTTAATATTTGTTATTTTGCTTCACTGGATTCGTTTTCTTTAAAATATTTTTCATCATCCTCAGTCTTAAATGATGATATAACTGAATATCTTTGGCCTGTAGTGCAAAGATGAATAATTTCTGATGAATATCTTTGGCCCGTAGTGCAAAGATGAACAGGTGTTGAGGTGAACATGACCAACTGATGAATATCTTTGGCCTGTAGTGCAAAGATGACTATTTAATTCAAGATATTTATTGATTGATGTTACAGGGATAAAATGTTGATGATGGACTTTTAAATTCATAGATAATCGTAGATTTCATTCTCTACGTAACTTCTCTATGAATTATTATTTTCCGCTGCGAATAATGAATTAAAACTTGTTGTCTATTGTATTCTATTAAATTTTTCCCTGTTGAAGACTAACGATAATTTGTTGTATATTATCTTAGTCATAATATTCTTTACTGGGCTAGTTGAGCACACCCTTTTCCTTGTTGTTCCATTTTCTTCTCAGGAGGCGAGAATGTAGCAGGTACTAGTCGGGGTATGGAATGAAGGTTCTAGGAAGTTGTTTTAGTAGTCCTCACCATTTTTTTGTAAAATATTGTTCCAATAATTGTAATGAGGACTTATTTGAGTGTGGATATTGTCTAGATGACAATATTTGTATTTACACTCACAGTTTTTATGTTGTATTAATAAAGTTGTAGTTGTTTCTGTACCATGTTATTGACGACTCAGAATAGGTGTTGTATACCTGTTTTGGGGGCGTCACAGTTACTACTGCAAGGTAAGTTTTGGCCTCTTTTTCGACTTTTTACCTAAGTGTTGCTCAGTTTTCCCGTAAGTTGTAATGCGTGCCTAATACCTACGTGATGCTACGTATGTGTTTGGGCGTCGTTACGATGTCCGAGACGAGTTTTGGCCTCTTTTTTGACTTTTTGCCTAAGTGTTGGTCAGTTTTGCCTACGGGCTGATAACTCGGCCTCCGTATGTCGGAATCGAGTCCCATAAATTGTAACGCATGCCTAATACCTATGTGGTGCTATGTATGTGTTTGCGTAACGTTACGATGTCCGAAGCGGGTTTTGGCTACTTTTTTGACTTTTTACCTAAGTGTTAATTAGTTTTGCCTACGGTCTGATAACTCGGCCTCCGTAAATCGGAATCGAGTACCGTAAATTGTAACGCGTGCCTAATACCTACGCGGTGCTATGTACGTGTTTGCATATCGTTACGACGGTCGAGGCTGGTTTTGGCCTCTTGTTCGACTTTTTGCCTAAGTGTTGGTCAGTTTTGCCTACGGGCTGATAACTCGGCCTCCGTAAGTCGAAATCGAGTCCCGTAAGTTGTAACGCGTGCCAAATACCTACGCGGTGCTATGTATGTCTTTGCGTGTCGTTACTACAGCCGAGGTGAGTTTTGGCCTCTTTTTCGAGTTTTTGCCTAATTGTTGGTCAGTTTTGCCTACGGGCTGATAACTCGGCCTCTGTCCGTCGGAATCGAGTCCCGTAAGTTTTAATGAATACCTAATACCTACGCGGTGCTATGTATTTGTTTGCGTATCGTTACAATGGTTGAGGCGGGTTTTGGCCTCTTTTTTGACATTCTAACTAAGTGTTGGTCAGTTTTGCCTACGGGTTGATAACTCGGTCTCCGTAAGTCGGAATTGAGTTTCGTAAGTTGTAACGCGTGCCTAATACCTACGCGGTGTTATGCACGAGTTTCTGTCTCATTATAATAGCTGAGGCGGGTTTTGGACTCTTTTTCGACTTTTTGCCTAATTTTGGTCAGTTTTGCCTACGAGCTGATAACTCGGCCTCCGTAAATCAGAATCGAGTCCCGTAAGTAGTATCGCGTGCCTAATACCTACACGGTGATATGTACGTGTTTACGTGTCGTTACGACGGCCGAGGCGAGTTTTGGCCTCTTTTTTGACTTTTTACCTAAGTGTTGGTCAGTTTTGCCTACGGGCTGATAACTCGGCCTCCGAAAGTTGGAATCGAGTCCCGTAAGTTTTAACACGTGCCTAATACCTACACGGTACTATGCATGTGTTTTCGTGTCGTTACAACGGCCGAGGCGGGTTTTGGCCTCTTTTTTAATTTTTTACCTAATTGTTGGTCAGTTTTGCCTACGGGCTGATAACTCGGCCTCCGTAAGTAAGAATCAAGTAACATATATTGTAACGCGTGCTTAATACCTACATTGTGCTATGTTTTTGTTTGCGTGTTGTTACGACGGTCGAGGCGGGTTTTGACCTCTTTTTTGACTTTTTGCCTAAGTGTTGGCGAGTTTTGCCTACGGACTGATAACTCAGCCTCCGTAACTCAGAAATTAGTCCCGTAAGTTGTAACGTGTGCCTAATACCTACGCGGGGCTATGTATGTGTTTACGTGTTGTGACGACGACCGAGGTGGGTTTCGGCCTCTTTTTCGACTTTTTGCCTAAGTGTTGGTCAGGTTTGGCTACGGACTGATAACTCGGTCTCCGTAAGTTGGAATCGAGTCCCGTAAGCTGTAACATGTGCCTAATATCTACGCGGTGCTATATATGTGTTTGCATGTCGTTACTACAACCAAGGAGAGTTTTGGACTCTTTTTTGACCTTTTGCCTAAGTGTTGGTCAGTTTTGCCTATGGGCTGATAACTCGGCCTCTGTCTGTCGGAATCGAGTTCCGTAAGTTATAATGCGTGCCTAATACCTACACGATGCTATGTATGTGTTTGCGTGTCGTTACGATGGCCGAGGCGTGTTTTGGTCTCCTTTTTGACTTGTTACCTAAGTGTTAGTTAGTTTTGCCTAAAGGCTGATAACTCGGTTTTCGTACGTCTGAATCGAGTCCCGTAAGTTGTAACGCGTGCCTAATACCTACGCGGTGCTATGTACGAGTTCTTGTGGATTTTAGCCTCTTTTTCTACTTTTTGCCCAAGTGTTGGTCAGTTTTGCCTACGGGCTGATAACTCGGCCTCCGTCTGACGGAATTGAGTCCCCTAAGTTGTAATGCGTGCCTAATACCTACGCGATGATATGTATGTGTTTGCTTGTCGTTACGATGGCCGAGGTGAGTTTTGGCCTCTTTTTCGACTCTTTGCCTAAGTGTTGGTCAATTTTGCCTGCGGGCTGATAACTCGGCCTCCGTATGTCGAAATCGAGTCCCGTAAGTTGTAACACATGCCTAATACCTACGCGGTAGTATGTATGTGTTTGCGTATCATTACAACGGCCGAGGCGTGTTTTGGCTTCTTTTTTGACTTTTTACCTAAGTGTTAATTAGTTTTGCCTACGGGCTGATAACTCGGCCTCCGTAAATTGGAATCGAGTCCCGTAAGTTGTAACGCGTGCCTAATACCTACGCGGTGCTATGTACGAGTTTCCATATAGTTACAACGGCCGAGGTAGGTTTTGGCCTCTTTTTCGACTTTTTCCCCAAATGTTGGTTAGTTTTGCCTACGGGCTGATAACTCGGCATCTGTAAGTCGAAATTGAGTCCCGTAAGTTATATTGCGTGCCTAATACCTACGCGGGGCTATGCATATATTTGTGTGTCGTTACAATGGCCGATGCGGTTTTTGGCCTATTTTTTAACTTCTTACCTAAGTGTTGGTCAATTTTGAATATGGGCTAATAACTCGGTCTACGTATGTCAGAATCGAGTCCCGTAAGTTGTAACGCGTGCCTAATACATACGTGGTGCTATGTATTCTTTGAGTATCGTTACAACGGCCGAGGCGGGTTTTGACCTCTTTTTTGACTTTTTGCATAAGTGTTGGTCAGTTTTGCCTACAGGCTAATAACTCGGCCTCCGTAAGTCGAAATCGAGTCCCATAATTTGTAACACATGTCTAATAACTACACGGTGATATATACATGTTTGCGTGTCGTTATGACGGCCGATGCGGGTTTTGACCTCTTTTTTGAGTTTTTGCCTAAGTGTTGGTCAGTTTTGCCTACGGGATGATAACTCGGCCTCTGTAAGTTATAACGCGTGCCTAATGCCTACGTGGTGGTATGTACATATTTGTGTGTCATTACGACAGCCGAGGCTAATTTTGGCCACTTTTTTGACTTTTTTCCTAAGTGTTGGTCAGTTTTCCCAATGGGCTTATAACTCAGCCTCCGTAAGTCAGAATCGAGTTCTGTAAGTTGTAATGCTTGCCTAATTCCTACGCGGTGCTATGTATTAGTTTGCGCCTCATTACGACGGTCGAGACGGGTTTTTCGCATCTTTTTCGACTTTTTGCCTAAGTGTTGGTCAATTTTGCCTACGGCCTGATAACTCGGCCTCTGTAAGTCGAAATCGAGTCCCATAAGTTCTAACGCGTGCCTAATACCTACGCGGTACTATATATTTGTTTGCGTGTCGTTACTACAGCCGATGTGAGTTTTGGCCTCTTTTTCGACTTTTTGCCTAATTGTTGGTCAGTTTTGCCTACGGGCTGATAACTCGGCCTTTGTCCGTCGGAATCGAGTCCCGTAAGTTGTAACGTATGCCTAATACCTACGCGGTGCTATGTATGTGTTTACGTATTATTACGATGGCCGAGGCGGGCTTTGGCTTCTTTTTTGACTTTTTACCTAAGTGTTGGTTAGTTTTGTCTACGGGCTGATAACTCGGCCTCCGTAAGTCGGAATCGAGTCCCGTAAGTTGTAACGCGTGCCTAATACCTACGCGGTATTATGTACGAGTTTCTGTATCGTTAGAACGACCGAGGCGGATTTTGGGCTCTTTTTCTACTTTTTGCCTAAGTGTTGGTCAGTTTTGCCTACGGGCTGATAACTCGGCCTCCGTATGTTGGAATCGAGTCCCGTAAGTTGTAATGCGTGTCTAATACCTATGCAATTCTATGTAGCGTTTGTGTGTCATTACGGCGGCTGAGACGGATTTTGGCCTCTTTTTTGACTTTTTGCCTAAGAATTGGTCAGTTTTGCCTACGGGCTGATAACTTGGCCTCCGTATGTCAGAATCGAGTCCCGTAAGTTGTAATGCGTGCCTAATACCTACGCGGTGCTATATACATGTTTGCGTATTGTTACGATGTCTGAGGCTATTTTGGCCTCTTTTTTGACGTTTTGCCTAAGTGTTGGTCAGTTTTGTCTACGGGCTGATAACTCGTCCTATGTAAGTCGGAATTGAGTCCCATAAGTTGCAACGCATGCCTAATACCTACGCAGCGCTATGTACGTGTTTGCGTGTCGTTATGAAGGCCGAGGCAGGTTTTGGCCTCTTTTTCGACTTTTTGCCTAAGTGTTAGTCAGTTTTGCCTACGGGCTGATAAGTCGGCCTCCGTAAATCGGAATCGAGTCCCACAAGTTGTAACACATGCCTAATACCTACATGGTGTTATGTACGTGTTTGCGTGTCCTTATGACGGCCGAGGCTGGTTTTGGCCTTTTTTTCGACTGTTTGCCTGATTGTTGGTCAGTTTTGCCTACGGGCTAATAACTTAGCCTCCGAAAGTTAGAATTGAGTTCCGTAAGTTGTAACGCGTGCCTAATACCTACGCGGTGATATGTATGTGTTTACGTGTCGTTAGGATGACTGAGACGGGTTTTGGCCTTTTTTTTAACTTTTTGCCTAAGTGTTAGTCAGTTTTGCTTACAGGCTGATAACTCGGCCTCCGTAAGTCGGAATCGAGTCCCGTAACTTGTAACGCGTGCCTAATATCTACGCGATGCTATGTACTTTTTTAAGTATCGTTACAACGGCCAAGGCGGGTTTTGGCCTCTTTTTTGACATTTTGCCTAAGTGTAGGTCAGTTTTGCCTACGGGCTGATAACTCGGCCTATGTAAGTCAGAATTGAGTCCCGTAAGTTGTAACACGTGCCTAATACCTACACGGTGCTATATACGTGTTTGCGTGTCGTTATGACGGTCGAGGCGGGTTTTGGCGTCTTTTTCGAGTTTTTGCCTAAGTGTTTGTCAGTTTTGCCTACGGGCTGATAACTCAGCCTCCGTAAGTCGAAATTGAGTCTCGTAAGTTGTAACGCGTGCCTAATGCCTACGTGGTGCTATGTATATGTTTGTGTGTCATTGAGACGGTCGTGCCTATTTTGGCCTCTTTTTGACTTTTTGCCCAAGTGTTGGTAAAATTTGCCAATGGGCTGATAACTCGGTCTTCGTAAGTCAGAATCGAGTCCTTTAAGTTGTAACGCGTGTCTAATTCCTACATGGTGCATTACGAGGGTCGAGACTGGTTTTTGGCATCATTTTCGACTTTTTGCATAAGTGTTGGTCAATTTTGCCTACGGGCTGATAACTCGGCCTCCGTAAGTCGGAATCAAGTCCCGTAAGTTGTAACGCGTGCCAAATACCTACGCGGTGCTATGTATGTCTTTGCGTGTCGTTACTACAGCCGAGGTGAGTTTGGGCCTCTTTTTCGAGTTTTTGCCTAATTGTTGGTCAGTTTTGCCTACGGGTAGATAACTCGGCCTCTGTCCGTCGGAATCGAGTCCCGTAAGTTGTAACGCATGTCTAATATCAACGCGGTGCTATGTATGTGTTTGCATATCATTACGATGGCCGAAGCTGATTTTGACTTCTTTTTTGACTTTTTACCTAAGTGTTAGTTAGTTTTGTCTACGGGCTGATAACTCGGCCTCCATAAATCGGAATTGAGTCCCGTAAATTGTCACGCGTGCCTAATATCTACGCGGTTCTATGTACGTATTTTCGTATCGTTACAACGACCGAGGTGGGTTTTGACCTCTTTTTTGACTTTTACCCCAAATACCTACGCGGTCCTAGTTATGTGTTTGCGTGTCGTTAGTACTGTAAGATAAGTTTTGGCCTCTTTTTGACTTTTTACCTAAGTGTTGCTCAGTTTTCCCGTAAGTTATAATGCGTGCCTAATACCTACGCGATGCTATGTATGTGTTTGGGTGTCGTTACGATGTCCGAGACGAGTTTTGGCCTCTTTTTTGACTTTTTGCCTAAGTGTTGGTCAGTTTTGCCTACGGGCTGATAACTCGGCCTCCGTATGTCGGAATAGAGTCCCATAAGTTGTAACGCATGCCTAATACCTATGTGGTGCTATGTATGTGTTTGCGTATCGTTACGATGTCCGAAGCGGGTTTTGGCTACTTTTTTGACTTTTTACCTAAGTGTTAATTAGTTTTGCCTACGGTCTGATAACTCGGCCTCCGTAAATCGGAATCGAGTCCCGTAAGTTGTAACGCGTGCCTAATACCTACGCGGTGCTATGTATGAGTTTTCGTATCGTTACAACGGCCGAGGTGGGTTTTGGCCTCTTTTTTGACTTTTTTCCCAAATATTGGTCAGTTTTGTCTACGGGTTGATAACTCGGCCTCCGTAAATCGGAATTGAATCCCGTAAGTTTTAACGCATGCCTAATACCTACAATGGCTGATGCGGGTTTTGGCCTCTTTTTTAACTTTTTACCTAATTGTTGGTCAATTTTGCATACGGGCTAATAACTCGGTCTACGTATGTCAGAATCGAGTCTCATAAGTTGTAACGCATACCTAATACATACGCGGTACTATGTATGTGTTTTTATGTTGTTACGACGACCGAGTCATGTTTTGCCCTCTTTTTCGACTTTTTACCTAAATGTTGTTCTATTTTGTTTACGGGCTGATAACTCGGCGTACGCAAGTCAGAATTGAGTCCCGTAAGTTATAACGCGTGCCTAATACCCATGCAGTGCTATGTAAGTCTTTGCGTGTTGTTACGACGGCCGAGGTTAGTTTTGGCCTCTTTTTGGACTTTTTGCCTAAGTGTTGGTCAGTTTTGTCTACGGGCTGATAACTCGGCCTCCGTATGTCGAAATCGAGTCTCGTAACTTTTAATGAATACCTAATACCTACGTGGTGCTATGTATTTGTTTGCGTATCGTTACAATGGTTGAGGCGGGTTTTGGCCTCTTTTTTGACATTTTAACTAAGTGTTGGTCAGTTTTGCCTACGGGCTGATAACTCGGCCTTCGTAAGTCGGAATTGAGTTTCGTAAGTTGTAACGCGTGCCTAATACCTACACGGTGTTATGTACGAGTTTTCGTATCGTTACAACGGCCGAGGTGGGTTTTGGCCTCTTTTTTGACTTTTTTCCCAAATATTGGTCAGTTTTGTCTACGGGTTGATAACTTGGCCTCCGTATGTCAGAAACGAATTTCGTAAGTTGTAACGCATTTTTAATACCTACGCTGTGCTATATACAAGTTTGCGTATTGTTACGATGGCCGAGGCGGGTTTTGGACTCTTTTTCGACTTTTTGCCAAAGTGTTGATCAGTTTTGCCTACGGGCTGATAACTCGGCCTATGTAAGTCGGAATCGAGTTCCATATGTTGTAACGCATGTCTAATACCTACGCGATGCTGTGTACGTGTTTGCGTGTCGTTATGAAGACCGAGGCGGGTTTTGGCCTCTTTTTCGACTTTTTGTCTAAGTGTTAGTCAGTTTTGCCTACGGGCTGATAAGTCGGCCTCCGTAAATCGGAATAGAGTCCCACAAGTTGTAACACGTGCCTAATACCTACGTGGTGCTATGTACGTGTTTGCGTGTCCTTACGACGGCTGAGACTGGTTTTGGCCTCTTTTTCGACTTTTTTCCTAAGTGTTGGTCTGTTTTGCCTACGGGCTAATAACTCGGCCTCCGTAAGTCGGAATCGAGTTTCGAAAGTTGTAACGCGTGCCTAATACCTACGCAGTGCTATGTATGTGTTTACGTGTCGTTACGATGACTGAGACAGGTTTTGGCCTACAGACTGATAACTCGGCCTCCGTAAGTCGAAATCGAGTCCCGTAACTTGTAACGCGTGCCTAATATCTACGCGATGCTATGTACTTTTTTAAGTATCGTTACAACGGCCAACGCGGATTTTGGCCTCTTTTTTGACATTTTGCCTAAGTGTTGGTCAGTTTTGCCTACGGACTGATAACTCGGCCTATGTAAGTCAGAATTGAGTCCCGTAAGTTGTAACACGTGCCTAATACCTACACGGTGCAATATACGTGTTTGTGTGTCGTTATGACGGTCGAGGCGGGTTTTGGCCTCTTTTTCGAGTTTTTACCTAAGTGTTTGTCAGTTCTGCCTACGGGCTGATAACTCGGCCTCCGTAAGTCGAAATTGAGTCTCGTAAGTTGTAACGCGTGCCTAATGCCAACGTGGTGCTATGTATATGTTTGTGTGTCATTAAGACGGCCGTGCCTATTTTGGCCTCTTTTTGACTTTTTGCCCAAGTGTTTGTAAAATTTGCCAATGCGCTGATAACTCGGCCTTCGTAAGTCAAAATCGAGTCCTTTAAATTGTAACGCGTGCCTAATTCCTACGCGGTGCTATGTATTAGTTTGCGTCTCATTACGAGGGTCGAGACTGGTTTTTGGCATCTTTTTCGACTTTTTGCATAAGTGTTGGTCAGTTTTGCCTACGGGCTGATAACTCGGCCTCCGTAAGTCGGAATCAAGTCCCGTAAGTTGTAACGCGTGCCAAATACCTACGCGGTGCTATGTATGTCTTTGCGTGTCGTTACTACAGCTGAGGTGAGTTTTGGCCTCTTTTTCGAGTTTTTGCCTAATTGTTGGTCAGTTTTGCCTACGGGTAGATAACTCGGCCTCTGTCCGTCGGAATCGAGTCCCGTAAGTTGTAACGCATGCCTAATATCTACGCGGTGCTATGTATGTGTTTGCATATCATTACGATTGTGACGCCCCCAAAATTAGGTATACATCACCCATCTTGGGTCGTCAGATACATAGTACAAAATACAAATACAACTTAATAATACAACTGTCGTGTACAATACGACAAAACATAAACTGTGAGTTTGAATACAAATATTATCTTCTAGAGAGTATTCATACTCAAAAGGAGTCCTCATTACATTTATTAACACACCATTACATAGAATAGTGAGGACTACTAATTAATACTATCATTCGGACCATCACTCCGTACCCCGACTTGTCCCAGCTACGTTCTCATTTCCTGAAGAGAACAGTGAAAGAAAGGGTGAGCTCAACTAGCCCAGTAAGAAATATTATGACTAAGATAATGCAGAATAAATTATCATTAGCCTTCAACAATGTTAAACTGATAAAATATAATAGACATCAAGTTTAACTGTAGCGGAACAAGCAATCCATTAAAAGAGTCAAGTAGAAAATAAACTCTACTATCTTTTATGATTTAAAAGGTTTTTCAACACTGTGATCGCTGAGACTCAGCTTAATAAAATAATCCACATCATCGAATCACCCCTGCACTACGGCCAAGGATATTCGTGTATTCATTAATGGTCATGATCATGCCAACAACTGTCCATCAATGCACTACGGGCCAATGAGGACTTTTACCACATCATTTGTAACATTACGGTCATGATTATACCGAATAATCCCTGGTCATAATCATACCAAGTCCATCTATGCACTACAGGCCACAGATGACTTTCAACATTTTATAAACATGAGGATGATGACAATGATATAAGAATTCAATAAAACAAGTTCAAGAATTAATTTATCCAGGAATTAACAACGTCCAAATTGTCAACATGATACTGCATTGTGGAGTAAAATTCAAGAATGCTTAGAAGAATATTTTCTTGAAAAGATACTGGATGAAACGCAACTATCAAGGATATTCCACAAATTTCATGGAGTATAGAAGTCAAAACTTAACCAACTGAGTACAATAAAGAATGGAATAACAAAAGAAATCACCATGCATGCGATAGACCGCACAGACAGGTTATTCCAATAGAATAATAAATAATGGAACCAGGTCCGGCGTAAACGCACAGACAGGATATTCCGACAGAATAATAAATAATGGAACCAGGTCCGGTGTAAAACACACAGACAGGATATTCCAACAGAATAATAATAAAACGGAACCAGGTCCGGTGTAAAACACACAGACAGGATGTTCCAACAGAATAATAAACGGAACCAGGTCCGGTGTAAAACACACAGACAGGATGTTCCAACAGAATAATAGAAGAATGTCACCAAGTATAGGGTAGACCGCGTATACTGGTTATTCCAACAGAATAATAACGAATGGAATAACAGAAGTTCTCTTCATGAATATAAAAGAAATAATATTCCCTACCTTAAAAGAACTGGATATTGGAAAAGTGATGTAGCAGAATACTTTTATTCTCTCTCTCTTATTCTCTCTATACTTTCTCTCTCTATAGCTTGAATGAATTCGTGAAAAATAATGAAGCCCTAGGCCTCTATTTATAGAAAAACTGAGGGTGGCTCTTGGTCTTAACGAAGGGTCAAATGACTCTTGGTCTTAACGAAGGGTCAAATGACTCTTGGTAATATTGAAGGGACAACTACTATTGACGAAAGTAATTACTATTGACCAAGGTAAATACTATTGACGAAGGTAATTACTATTGACCAAGGTAAATACTATTGACGAAGGTAATTACTATTGACCAAGGTAATTACTATTGACGACGGTAATTACTATTGACGAAGAGACTCTTAGATGATGACATATGGCCCCCCAAACTTACCACAACGTCTCAATAATATAACATATTATACAGATGATACTATGACAATAATTTAAGAGATATGATGCAGCAATTACTGTAGCAATAATTGAGTATAGCTGAGTGACTTCTCACGTAAGCATCAATAATCAATACCGTGTGCTACTATGCAACCACGCGTATTACTGTACTTTTACTACCGAGTAGTTCAACAGTTTTAACGATTTTAACGGTAACACCTCAGCCGTTATTTTTATAGAAAGATAATTCTGTCGTTTTCTCAATCCGACAATAATTCCGTTGTGGGGTCCACCAATGATTGTGCCGTCGTACGAATATTCCCGACAAAAAGAATATTCCCGACCAAACGAATATTTTATAACAACTTGCTTACTTTGCAAAATTTATAAATATTACCCACAACTATAACATTATATCAAATTAACTCCATAATATTCAAAAATGATATTTATAGAAAATTCATCTTTATTTATAAAAATTGGGGTCTTACAACCTCCCCTTCTTATGAAATTTCGCCCTCGAAATTAGGGTACGTACCTGGTATGTCGAAGAGGTAAGGATACCTTGATTTCATTTCTGATTCTAACTCCCAAGTCATTTCCTCAACATCGTGGTTTCTCCACAAAACTTTGACTTGAGGTATAACCTTGGAGCGTAGAATATGTTCCTTCTTATCCAAGATTTGAACAGGAACTTCTTCATACGTCAAATCCTCCGCTATTTCGTCCGGTTCTAACTCAATAATGTGGTTCGGGTCTTCCACATATTTGCGTAACATGGATATGTGGAAAACGTTATGAACACGAGACATACTTGGCGGTAAAGCGAGTCTATAAGCCACAGTTCCTACTCGATCGAGGATTAAAAATGGACCGATGAATCGAGGATTTAGCTTTCCTCTCTTTCCAAATCTCGTAACTCCTTTCCATGGAGCAACACGTAAGAACACATGATCTCCTACATCAAATTCCACGTCCTTTCGATGAAGATCAGCATAACTCTTTTGTCGATCTTGTGAGGTTTTTATACGTTGTCGGATCGTTTGAATCTTTTCTGTAGTCATACGTACCAACTCCGGTCCCAACAACGTTGCTTCGCCCACCTCATCCCAGCATACTGGAGAACGACATTTTCTTCCATACAATGCTTCGAATGGAGCCATGCCAATACTTGCTTGATAACTGTTGTTGTAGGAAAACTCCACCAATGGTAAGAACTTGTCCCAACTTCCCTTGAAGTCAAAGACACAGAGTCTTAATAGATCTTCAAGAGTTTGAATAGTCCTCTCTGATTGTCCGTCCGTCTGAGGATGATATGCTGAACTAAATCGTAACTCCGTGCCCATAGCTTTTTGTAAACTAACCCAAAATCGTGAAGTGAATCTTGGGTCTCGATCAGAAACTATGGATACTGGCATACCATGCAGTCTTACAATCTCGTTTATGTACATACGAGCAAGACGTTCAAGTGTATAAGTTTCTCGTATCGGTAAGAAATGAGCAGACTTGGTCAATCTATCAACAATGACCCAAATCGCATCAATACCTTGAGAAACCCTAGGAAGACCGGTAACGAAATCCATGGTAATGTGCTCCCACTTCCATTCTGGAATTTCAAGTGGTTGCAATGGACCTTTTGGTACTTGATGCTCCGCTTTGACTCGTTGACAAGTTAGACACCTTGAGATAAACAACGCTATCTCTCTCTTCATATTGCTCCACCAAAATGTATGACGAAGATCATGATACATTTTGGTACTTCCAGGATGGATTGCAAACGGTGTGTTGTGCGCCTCCATCATGATTTCATACTTTAAATCAGGGTTGTTAGGAACACAAAGTCTGGAGTTGACTCGAAGTATTCCTTCTTCATCGATTCTTGCTTCCGGCATAGAACCTTCTTGCACTTTCTTCCTCATACGCATCAGCTCCAGGTCTGTAGCTTGAGCAGCTTTAACTTTATCGATTAAAGTCGGTTCTACTCGTATATTCGCCATCATCACATGGGTCCCTGGAGTCTTTAACTCTATCTCCATCCTTTGCAAGTCACACAAAATGGGCCTTTGCGTTGTTAATATTGCACTTGTACCCGCATATGATCTTCTACTCAATGCGTCAGCTACCACGTTCGCTTTTCCAGGATGGTATTGAATGGTATGATCATAATCTTTCAACAGTTCAAGCCAACGTCGTTGTCGCATGTTGAGTTCCTTTTGAGTGAAGAAATATTTGAGGCTTTTATGATCCGTAAAGATCTCCACTTTCTCCCCATACAAGTAATGCCTCCAAATTTTAAGTGCAAAGACAACAGCTGCCAACTCTAGATCATGAGTAGGATAATTCCTCTCATATTCCTTGAGTTGTCTTGATGCATAGGCTATGACTTTTCCATGTTGCATGAGAACGCATCCCAACCCTTTGCTCGAAGCATCACTGTAGATGACAAATCCCTCCGAGCCAGATGGTATTGTTAGAACAGGTGCTGAAATGAGTCTCCTCTTGAGTTCTTGAAAACTCTGCTCACATTCTTCGCTCCAACCAAACTTTGTATCTTTCCGAGTCAGCTGAGTTAATGGAGTAGCGATTCGAGAAAATCCTTCCACGAATCTCCGATAATAACCAGCTAAACCAAGAAAGCTACGTACCTCGGTCACTGATTTAGGTTGCTCCCAGCTTTGAATAGCTTCAATCTTTGCCGGGTCAACCGATATTCCACGACTTGATACTACGTGCCCAAGGAATGCTACCTCTTCCAGCCAGAACTCGCATTTCTTCAACTTGGCATAAAGCTTGTATTCACGAAGCTTTTGGAGTACCAGCCTCAAGTGTTGCTCATGATCTTCACGGCTTTTGGAATAAATAAGGATGTCATCAATAAAGACGACCACAAAGTGATCCAAATATTCCTTGAATACCCGGTTCATCATATCCATGAAGGCAGCAGGAGCATTAGTCAATCCAAAGGACATGACTAGGAATTCATAATGCCCGTACCGAGTTCTAAAAGCCGTCTTTGGAATATCCTCAGTTCTAACCTTCAGCTGATGATATCCAGAACGAAGATCGATCTTTGAAAAGAATTGTGCTCCTTGCAACTGGTCAAACAGGTCATCAATACGTGGCAATGGGTACCTGTTTTTGATGGTGACATGATTCAACTCCCGATAATCAATACAAAGTCGCATACTTCCATCTTTCTTCTTCACGAATAGAACAGGAGCTCCCCAAGGAGAAGTACTAGGACGAATAAAGCCAATGTCTAACAATTCCTGCAGTTGGATCTTTAACTCCTGAAGTTCAATAGGAGCCATTCGATATGGGGCTTTGGAAATGGGTTTTGTACCGGGTTCAAGGTCGATACAAAATTCAATTTCACGCTCTGGGGGTAGGCCAGGAAGTTCTTCAGGGAATACGTCAGGGAATTTATTAACAATAGAAATATCATTCAAAACTGACGTATTTTTGTTTAGATCTGTGACATGAGCTAAGAAAGCTTGACATCCGTTTTTCAATAAACGAATAGTTTTATGGCTTGAGATGACAGCGATTGATTTTAATGGTTTGGTTGCTTGAATTCGCATAATAGGTCGATTAGGAATATGAAAACTAACAACCTTACGAAAACAATCAATTTTTGCATAATGAGTAGTTAACCAATCAATCCCTAGAATCACGTCAAATGCAAGTATTTTTAATGAAATCAGATCGATAGGTAATGTGTGGGTACCAACTTGAACCAAACAAGACTTATAAACAGTGGAGGTAATGAAGGTTTCTCCCAATGGAGTTTCCACAGATAAGTCAAAGTCTAATTTCTCCGGAATCAAATTTAATCGATGAGCGCAAGTAGGAGAAATAAAAGAATGGGTTGAACCGGTATCAAATAAAGTATAAACTTCTTTAGAGTTTATAATAAGCTTACCCGTGATGACCTCATTCGGGTTCCTTGCTCTCTGGGAGTTCACAACAAACGCTCTCCCTTGCACAACCGGTTTTGACTTTTCTGGGACGGCTTTTGGTGCCTCCATCCTAGCTGAATTTGTCTTCGGTAAACGACAAAATCGGGCTAAATGACCTTCTCTTCCACAATTATAACATGCTTTGGACGGCATCGCGCAGTTTGGACTGATGTGCCCCTCCCCTCCGCATTTGAAACATATGATAGGTGGTCGTTCTCCTTCCTTAACGACAGGTGCTGGTGCTGACGTCTTTCCATCATTGTTGAATCTCCTCTTCTTGAAATGTCCATTCTTATTGTTTTGGCCCTGATTACCACCGAAGTGGTTACCATTTCTGGCCTGTTGATTCCCTCCACGCTTGTTGTCACCGCTTCGATGACTGCTCTCACTGGTATTATCATTTTGCCGGCTGCTCTCTTTTGGTTGCGTTGTCTCGTTATCGCGCTCCACCAACTGAGCCCTATTTACAACATCTGAATACAAACACAGTTTATGAGAAACAAGATGTTGACGTATCTCCGGCTTCAAACCTCTTAAAAACATCCGCGTCATTCTTTCTTCATTATCCACCAGGTGGGACGCAAACCGGGATAACTCCGCAAATTTTGCCTCGTACTGCGACACGGTCATATTATTCTGCTCCAATTTGATGAACTCCACCTCCTTCATGTGACGAATACTCTCGGGAAAGTATTTGTCGTTAAACAGCTCTTGGAACTTCTCCCAGGACATCTTCAGTGCGGCAGGTTGAGTACGCTTTATCGATTCCCACCAGTAATCTGCCTCTCCTCGCAACATAAAGGCGGCAAAGGGAACCTTTTGCTCCTCGGAGCAACCCAAGACATCAAATATCTTGGTGATCTGCTTTATCCATGTTTCAGCTACAAGTGGTTTGGGTTCTCCCTTAAACTCCGGTGGTCCCAGCTCCTTAAACTGTTTAGCGGTGACCGCCAGAGAGTTTCCAGTATTTCCACCTACGTTGTGGACAGGAGCCGCTTTCACCTGTTGTTGCATGAATTGCATAAAGCCTCTGAACATTTGATCATTCATCATTTGGTCAGTGTTGTTGTTTGCATGAGGATTGACACCTTCCTGATGCACATTATCCTGATTATTGATATGTGGTGAATCAACAGTCGTCTGTGCTCCATTGCTATTCTCAACATTCTCAGATGCCATTTTCAGATACTGCCACAAAATAAAAATTAATTGATATGTCATATATTATCCTTATATTATGACCGACCAATTAAATACCATGCAAATAAACTTAGGTATGTCATACTAGCGAAGGAATTCCCCGTCTCTCCCCTCCTAGTTCTATTCTCACATCTTAGCCAGGGATCATATCCCTAAGCTCTGATACCAACTGTGACGCCCCCAAAATTAGGTATACATCACCCATCTTGGGTCGTCAGATACATAGTACAGAATACAAATACAACTTAATAATACAACTGTCGTGTACAATACGACAAAACATAAACTGTGAGTTTGAATACAAATATTATCTTCTAGAGAGTATTCATACTCAAAAGGAGTCCTCATTACATTTATTAACACACCATTACATAGAATAGTGAGGACTACTAACTAATACTATCATTCGGACCATCACTCCGTACCCCGACTTGTCCCAGCTACGTTCTCATTTCCTGAAGAGAACAGTGAAAGAAAGGGTGAGCTCAACTAGCCCAGTAAGAAATATTATGACTAAGATAATGCAGAATAAATTATCATTAGCCTTCAACAATGTTAAACTGATAAAATATAATAGACATCAAGTTTAACTGTAGCGGAACAAGCAATCCATTAAAAGAGTCAAGTAGAAAATAAACTCTACTATCTTTTATGATTTAAAAGGTTTTTCAACACTGTGATCGCTGAGACTCAGCTTAATAAAATAATCCACATCATCGAATCACCCCTGCACTACGGCCAAGGATATTCGTGTATTCATTAATGGTCATGATCATGCCAACAACTGTCCATCAATGCACTACGGGCCAATGAGGACTTTTACCACATCATTTGTAACATTACGGTCATGATTATACCGAATAATCCCTGGTCATAATCATACCAAGTCCATCTATGCACTACAGGCCACAGATGACTTTCAACATTTTATAAACATGAGGATGATGACAATGATATAAGAATTCAATAAAACAAGTTCAAGAATTAATTTATCCAGGAATTAACAACGTCCAAATTGTCAACATGATACTGCATTGTGGAGTAAAATTCAAGAATGCTTAGAAGAATATTTTCTTGAAAAGATACTGGATGAAACGCAACTATCAAGGATATTCCACAAATTTCATGGAGTATAGAAGTCAAAACTTAACCAACTGAGTACAATAAAGAATGGAATAACAAAAGAAATCACCATGCATGCGATAGACCGCACAGACAGGTTATTCCAATAGAATAATAAATAATGGAACCAGGTCCGGCGTAAACGCACAGACAGGATATTCCGACAGAATAATAAATAATGGAACCAGGTCCGGTGTAAAACACACAGACAGGATATTCCAACAGAATAATAATAAAACGGAACCAGGTCCGGTGTAAAACACACAGACAGGATGTTCCAACAGAATAATAAACGGAACCAGGTCCGGTGTAAAACACACAGACAGGATGTTCCAACAGAATAATAGAAGAATGTCACCAAGTATAGGGTAGACCGCGTATACTGGTTATTCCAACAGAATAATAACGAATGGAATAACAGAAGTTCTCTTCATGAATATAAAAGAAATAATATTCCCTACCTTAAAAGAACTGGATATTGGAAAAGTGATGTAGCAGAATACTTTTATTCTCTCTCTCTTATTCTCTCTATACTTTCTCTCTCTATAGCTTGAATGAATTCGTGAAAAATAATGAAGCCCTAGGCCTCTATTTATAGAAAAACTGAGGGTGGCTCTTGGTCTTAACGAAGGGTCAAATGACTCTTGGTCTTAACGAAGGGTCAAATGACTCTTGGTAATATTGAAGGGACAACTACTATTGACGAAAGTAATTACTATTGACCAAGGTAAATACTATTGACGAAGGTAATTACTATTGACCAAGGTAAATACTATTGACGAAGGTAATTACTATTGACCAAGGTAATTACTATTGACGACGGTAATTACTATTGACGAAGAGACTCTTAGATGATGACATATGGCCCCCCAAACTTACCACAACGTCTCAATAATATAACATATTATACAGATGATACTATGACAATAATTTAAGAGATATGATGCAGCAATTACTGTAGCAATAATTGAGTATAGCTGAGTGACTTCTCACGTAAGCATCAATAATCAATACCGTGTGCTACTATGCAACCACGCGTATTACTGTACTTTTACTACCAAGTAGTTCAACAGTTTTAACGATTTTAACGGTAACACCTCAGCTGTTATTTTTATAGAAAGATAATTCTGTCGTTTTCTCAATCCGACAATAATTCCGTTGTGGGGTCCACCAATGATTGTGCCGTCGTACGAATATTCCCCGACAAAAAGAATATTCCCCGACCAAACGAATATTTTATAACAACTTGCTTACTTTGTAAAATTTATAAATATTACCCACAACTATAACATTATATCAAATTAACTCCATAATATTCAAAAATGATATTTATAGAAAATTCATCTTTATTTATAAAAATTGGGGTCTTACAACGATGGCCGAAGCTGGTTTTGGCTTCTTTTTTGACTTTTTACCTAAGTGTTAGTTAGTTTTGCCTACGGGCTGATAACTCGGCCTCCATAAATCGGAATTGAGTCCCGTAAATTGTAACGCGTGCCTAATACTTACGCGGTGCTATGTACGTATTTTTGTATCGTTACAACGGCCGAGGTGGGTTTTGGCCTCTTTTTCGACTTTTACCCCAAATACCTACGCGGTCCTAGTTATATGTTTGCGTGTCGTTACTACAGCACGGTAAGTTTTGGCCTCTTTTTCAACTTTTTACCTAAGTGTTGCTCAGTTTTTTCGTAAGTTGTAATGCGTGCCTAATACTTACGCGATGCTATGTATGTGTTTGGGTGTCGTTACGATGTCCGAGACGAGTTTTGGCCTCTTTTTTGACTTTTTGCCTAAGTGTTGGTCAGTTTTGCCTACGGGCTGATAACTCGGCCTCCGTATGTCGGAATCGAGTCCCATAAGTTGTAACGCATGCCTAATACCTATGTGGTGCTATGTATGTGTTTGCGTATCGTCACAATGTCCAAAGCGGGTTTTGACTACTTTTTTGATTTTTTACCTAAGTGTTAATTAGTTTTGCCTACGGTCTGATAACTCGGCCTCCGTAAATCGGAATCGAGTCCCGTAAGTTGTAACACGTGCCTAATACCTACGCGGTGCTATGTACGAGTTTTCGTATCGTTACAACGTCCGAGGTGGGTTTTGGCCTCTTTTTTGACTTTTTTCCCAAATATTGGTCAGTTTTGTCCCGTAAGTTGTAACGCGTGCCTAATACCTACAATGGCCGATGCGGGTTTTGGTCTCTTTTTTAACTTTTTACCTAAGTGTTGGTCAATTTTGCATACGGGCTAATAACCCGGTCTACGTATGTCAGAATCGAGTCCCATAAGTTGTAACGCATACCTAATACATACGCGGTACTATGTATGTGTTTTTATGTTGTTACGACGACCGAGTCATGTTTTGCCCTCTTTTCGACTTTTTACCTAAATGTTGTTCTGTTTTGTTTACCGGCTGATAACTCGGCCTCCGTAAGTCAGAATTGAGTCCCGTAAGTTATAACGCGTGCCTAATACCCATGCAGTGCTATGTAAGTCTTTGCGTGTTGTTACGACGGCCGAGGTGGATTTTGGCCTCTTTTTGGACTTTTTGACTAAGTGTTGGTCAGTTTTGTCTACGGGCTGATAACTCGGCCTCTGTATGTCGAAATCGAGTCCCGTAAGTTTTAATGAATACCTAATACCTACGCGCTGCTATGTATTTGTTTGCGTATCGTTACGACGGTTGAGGCGGGTTTTGGCCTCTTTTTTGACATTTTAACTAAGTGTTGGTCAGTTTTGCCTACGGACTGGTAGCTCGGCCTCCGTAAGTCGGAATTGAGTTTCGTAAGTTGTAACGCGTGCCTAATACCTACGCGGTGCTATGCACGAGTTTCTGTCTCATTATAATAGCTGAGGCGGGTTTTGGACTCTTTTTCGACTTTTTGCCTAATTTTGGTCAGTTTTGCCTACGAGCTGATAACTCGGCCTCCGTAAATCAGAATCGAGTCCCGTAAGTAGTATCGCGTGCCTAATACCTACACGGTGATATGTACGTGTTTACGTGCCGTTACGACGGCCGAGGCGAGTTTTGGCCTCTTTTTTGACTTTTTACCTAAGTGTTGGTCAGTTTTGCCTACGGGCTGATAACTCGGCCTCCGAAAGTTGGAATCGAGTCCCGTAAGTTTTAACACGTGCCTAATACCTACGCGGTACTATGCATGTATTTTTGTGTCGTTACAACGGCCGAGGCGGGTTTTGGCCTCTTTTTTAATTTTTTACCTAATTGTTGGTCAATTTTGCCCACGGGCTGATAATTCGGCCTCCGTAAGTCAGAATCAAGTAACATATATTGTAACGCGTTCTTAATACCTACATTGTGCTATGTTTGTGTTTGCGTGTTGTTACGACGGTCGAGGCGGGTTTTGACCTCTTTTTTGACTTTTTGTCTAAGTGTTGGCGAGTTTTGCCTACGAACTGATAACTCAGCCTCCGTAAGTTGTAACGTGTGCCTAATACCTACGCGGTGCTATGTATGTGTTTACGTGTTGTGACGACGACCGAGGTGGGTTTCAGCCTCTTTTTCGACTTTTTGCCTAAGTGTTGTCAGTTTTGGCTACGGGCTGATAACTCGGTCTCCGTAGGTTGGAATCGAGTCCCGTAAGTTGTTACATGTGCCTAATATCTACGCGGTGCTATATATGTGTTTGCGTGTCGTTACTTCAACCAAGGAGAGTTTTGGACTCTTTTTTGTCCTTTTGCCTAAGTGTTGGTCAGTTTTACCTATGGGCTGATAACTCGGCCTCCGACTGTCGGAATCGAGTCCTGTAAGTTATAATACGTGCCTAATACCTACACGATGCTATGTATGTGTTTGCGTGTCTTTACAATGGCCGAGGCGAGTTTTGGTCTCTTTTTTGACTTTTTGCCCAAGTGTTGGTCAGTTTTGCCTACGGGCTGATAACTCGGCCTCCGTATGTCGGAATCGAGTCCTGTAAGTTTGTACATATGTTTAATACCTATGCGGTGCTATGTATGTGTTTGCGTATCATTACGATGGCCGAGTCGAGTTTTGGCTTCTTTTTTGACTTGTTACCTAAGTGTTAGTTAGTTTTGCCTACAGGCTGATAACTCGGCCTTCGTACGTCTGAATCGAGTCCCGTAAGTTGTAACGCGTGCCTAATACCTACGCGGTGCTATATACGAGTTCTTGTGGATTTTGGCCTCTTTTTCTACTTTTTGCCTAGGTATTGGTCAGTTTTGTCTACGGGTTGATAACTCGGCCTCCGTCTGACGGAATTGAGTCCCCTAAGCTGTAATGCGTGCCTAATATCTACGCGATGATATGTATGTGTTTGCTTGTCTTTACGATGGCCGAGGTGAGTTTTGGCCTCTTTTTCGACTTTTTGCCAAAGTGTTGGTCAATTTTGTCTGCGGGCTGATAACTCGGCCTCCGTATGTCGAAATCGAGTCCCGTAAGTTGTAACACATGCCTAATACCTACGCGGTAGTATGTATCTGTTTGCGTATCATTACAACGGTCGAGGCGTGTTTTGGCTTCTTTTTTGACTTTTTACCTAAGTGTTAATTAGTTTTGCCTACGGGCAGATAACTCGGCCTCCGTAAATTGGAATCGAGTCCCATAAGTTGTAACGCGTGCCTAATACCTACGCGGTGCTATGTACGAGTTTCCATATAGTTACAACGGCCGAGGTGGGTTTTGGCCTCTTTTTCGACTTTTTCCTCAAATGTTGGTTAGTTTTGCCTACGGGCTGATAACTCGGCATCTGTAAGTCGGAATTGAGTCCCGTAAATTGTATTGCGTGCCTAATACCTACGCGGTGCTATTCATATATTTGTGTGTCGTTACAATGGCCGATGCGGTTTTTGGCCTCTTTTTTAACTTCTTTCCTAAGTGTTGGTCAATTTTGAATACGGGGTAATAACTCGGTCTACGTATGTCAGAATCGAGTCCCGTAAGTTGTAACGCATGCCTAATACATACACGATACTATGTATATGTTTTTATCTCGTTACGACGGTCGAGGCATGTTTTGGCCTCTTTTTTGACTTTTTACCTAAATGTTGTTCAGTTTTGCTTACGGGCTGATAACTCGGCCTACGTCAGTCAGAATTGAGTCCCGTAAGTTATAATGCATGCCTAATACCCATGCAGTGCTATGTATGTCTTTGCGTGTTGTTACGACGGCCGAGGCGGGTTTTGACCTCTTTTTCGAAATTTTCCTAAGTGTTGGTTAATTTTGCCTACGGGCTGATAACTCGGCCTCCGTAAGTCGGAATCAAGTCCCGTAAGTTGTATCGCGTGTCTAATACCTACGCAATGCTATGTATGCGTTTGTGTGTCATTACGACGGCCGAGACGGGTTTAGGCCCCTTTTTTGACTTTTTGCCTAAGTATTGGTCTGTTTTGCCTACGGGCTGATAACTTGGCCTCCGTATGTCAGAATCGAGTCCCGTAAGTTGTAACGCGTGCCTAATACTTACGCCGTGCTATATACATATTTGTGTATTGTTACGATGGCCGAGGCGGTTTTGGCCTCTTTTTCTACGTTTTGCCTAAGTGTTGGTCAGTTTTGCTAACGGGCTGATAATTCGGCCTATGTAAGTCGGAATCGAGTCTCATAAGTTGTAACGCATGCCTAATATCTACGCAGTGCTATGTACGTGTTTGCGTGTCGTTATGAAGGCCGAGGCGAGTTTTGGCCTCTTTTTCGACTTTTTGCCTAAGTGTACAGTTTTGCTTACGGGCTGATAAGTCAGCTTCCGTAAGTCGGAATTGAGTCCCGTATGCTTGTATTTGCGTGTGGTTAAAATGGTCGATGCGGGTTTTGGCCTCTTTTTTAACTTTTTACCTAAGTGTTGGTCAATTTTGCATACGGGCTTATAATTCGGTCTACGTATGTCAGAATTGAGTCCCGTAAGTTTTAACGCATGCCTAATACATACGCGGTACTATGTATGCGTTTTTATATCGTTACGATGGCCAAGGCATGCTTGGGCATATTTTTTGACTTTTTACCTAAATGTTGTTCAGTTTTGCTTACGGGCTGATAACACGACCTCCGTATGTCAGAATTGAGTCTCTTAAGTTATAACGCGTGCCTAATACCCATGCAGTGCTATGTATGTCTTTGCGTGTTGTTACGACGACCGAGGTGAGTTTTGGCCTCTTTTTCGAGTTTTTGCCTAAGTGTTGGTCAGTTTTGCCTACGGGTTGATAACTCGGCCTCCGTATGTCGAAATCGATTCCCATAAGTTGTAATGTATGCCTAATACCTACGCGGTGCTATGTATGTGGTTGCGTATCGTTACGATGGCTGACGCGGGTTTTGGCCTCTTTTTTGACATTTTACCTAAATGTTGGTCAGTTTTGCCTACGGGCTGATAACTCGACCTCCGTAAGTTAGAATCGAGTTCCGTAAGTTGTAACGCATGTCTAATACCTGCGCTGTGCTATGTACGAGTTTTTGTCTCATTACAACGGCCGAGGCGGGTTTTGGCCTTTTTTTCGACTTTTTCCTAAGTGTTGGTCTGTTTTGCCTACGGGCTGATAACTCGGCCTCCGTAAGTCGGAATCGAGTCCCGTAAGTTGTATCGCGTGTCTAATACTACGCAATGCTATGTATGCGTTTGTGTGTCATTACGACGGCCGAGACGGGTTTAGGCCTCTTTTTTGACGTTTTGCCTATGTATTGGTCAGTTTTGCCTACGGGCTAATAACTTGGCGTCCGTATGTCAGAATCGAGTCCCGTAAGTTGTAACGCGTGCCTAATACTTACGCCGTGCTATATACATGTTTGTGTATTGTTACGATGGCCGAGGCGATTTTGGCCTCTTTTTCGACGTTTTGCCTAAGTGTTGGTCAGTTTTGTCTACGGGCTGATAATTCGACCTATTTAGTCAGAATCGAGTCCCATAAGTTGTAATGCATGCCTAATACCTACGCAGTGCTATGTACGTGTTTGCGTGTCGTTATGAAGGCCGAGGCGGGTTTTGGCCTCTTTTTCGACTTTTTGCCTAAGTGTTTGTCAGTTTTGCCTACGGGCTGATAAGTCGGGCTCCGTAAATCGAAATCGAGTCCCATAAGTTGTAACACGTGCCTAATACCGACGTGGTGCTATGTACGTGTTTGCGTGTCCATACGACGGTCGAGGCTGGTTTTGGCCTCTTTTTCGACTGTTTGCCTAAGTGTTGGTCAGTTTTGCCTATGGGCTAATAACTCGACCTCTGTAAGTTAGATTCGAATTCCATAAGTTGTAACGCGTGCCTAATACCTACACGGTGCTATGTATGTGTTTACGTGTCGTTACGATGACTGAGACGGGTTTTGGCCTCTTTTTTAACTTTTTGCCTAAGTGTTAGTTAGTTTTGCCTACGGGTTGATTACTCGGCCTCCGTAAGTCGGAATCGAGTCCCGTAACTTGTAATGCGTGCCTAATATCTACGCGGTTCTATGTACTTGTTTGCGTATCATTACAACGGCCGAGGCGAGTTTTGGTCTCTTTTTTGACTTTTTGCCTAAGTGTTGGTCAGTTTTGCCTACATGCTGATAACTCGGCCTATGTAAGTCAGAATTGAGTCCCGTAAGCTGTAACACGTGCCTAATACCTTCACGGTGCTATATACGTGTTTGCGTGTCATACGACGGTCAAGGCGAGTTTTGGCCTCTTTTTTGACTTTTAACCTAAGTGTTGGTTAGTTTTGTCTACGAGCTGATATCTCGGCCTCCGTAAGTTGGAATCGAGTCCCGTAAGTTTTAACGTGTGCCTAATTCCTACGCGGTACTATGCATGTGTTTTCGTGTCGTTACAACGGCCGATGCGGGTTTTGACCTCTTTTTTAATTTTTTACCTAAGTGTTGGTCAGTTTTGCCTACGGGCAGATAACTCGGCCTCCGTAAGTCGGAATCGAGTAACGTATATTGTAACGCGTGCCTAATACCTACATTGTGCTATGTATGTGTTTGCGTGTTGTTACGACGGTCGAGGCGGGTTTTGGCCTCTTTTTTGACTTTTTGCCTAAGTGTTGGCGAGTTTTTACTATGGACTGATAAGTCGGCCTCTGTAAGTCAGAAATTAGTCTCGTAAGTTGTAACGTGTGCCTAATACCTACGCGGTGCTATGAGGTGAGAATTTCAGTGGGTGCAATTGACTCTTCTATCCCACAAAAAAATCTATTTATCATATATTAAAATAAAAAAAAAATCCAGTGGGTGCAATTGACCCCACTGGCTAACCCCTAGCTTCGCCCCTGCCTGAGGATGGGATACCTGGTTTCTGCTGGAGGAGAATACAGAGCTAGCTGTCTCGGCGGTGGCGGATATTTTTCCGGCACACACGAATGCCGACGGTTTCTGTGGCGGTGGAAACAGGAGGAAGTAGAGCGACGTAGGGTTCAGTTGGGCAGAGAATCGATTCCATTCACTTTTAGGTTTTAACTCCTCTCATTCTTTTTCTTTGTATTAATAAAATAAAATAATTTACTCATCATTAATCACAATTTAAAGTTTAAACCATACATATTAATTAAACATCCTAAACAGAAAAATATCAAACACAACGTCATTTATCATTAATTATAAAAATCAAGATTTAAACATCCTAAAACAATATTAAATTAACATCATTTTTAATAAAAGATAAGACCCCGAATTTTATGAAATGAAAGTATTCAATTTTCTTATAATTATTATTTTATTTCATAAATGGTTAAATTGATAAAAGGTTAAAGTTAAGGGTGATATGTGAAAATATTTGCAAAGTAAGCAAATATTATAAAATATTCGTTTGGTCGGGGAATATTTTTTTTGTCGGGAATATCCGTACGACGACACAATCATTGGTGGACCGAACAATGGAAGTATTGTCGTAGTTAGAAAACGACAGAATTGTCATTTTATAAAAATAACGGCGAAAGTGTTACCGTTAAAACTGTTGAACTACTCGGTAGTAAAAGTACAGTAATACGCGTGGTTGCATAGTAGCACACGGTATTGATTATTGATGCTTACGTAAGAAGTCACTCAATTATATTTAATTATTGTCACAGTAATTGCTGCATCATATCTCTCATATTATTGATTCAATTATTGTCACGGTATCATCTGCATAATATGTTATATTAATAAATCAATAATTGAGACGACAAAGTTATTCATATTATTATTTGTAATATTGACAATGTCTAGAAGTTCTGTCAAGAAGAGGTTAGATAATCTAATTGTGCGCCAATAGGGAGAAATCCTTATCGGAAAGCCCCCTCTTTCTTGAGAACGACCTGATTGTTAGATATTGTGAGTTATAATTGTGACACCCCCAAAATAGGTATACAACACACATTCTGAGTCATCAAAATACATGGTACAGAAACAACTACAACTTTATTAATACATCATAAAAACTGTGAGTTTAAATACAAATATTGTCTTCTAGACAATATCCATAACCAAATAAGTCCTCATTACAATTATTGAAACTTTATTATACAAAAACGGTGAAGACTACTAAGACAACTTTCTAGAACCATCATTCCACACCCCGACTCGTACTCGCTACATTCTCGCCTCCTGAGAAGAAAAATGGAACAACAAGAAAAAGGGTGAGCTCAACTAGCCCAGTAAAGAATATTATGACTAAGATAATATAGAACAAATTATCGTTAGTGGAAAATAATAATTCATAGAACAAATTTCAGATCAATATTCGCAGTGGAAAATAATAATTCATAGAATAGTTACGTAGAGAATGAAATCTACTAGTATCTATGAATTTAAAAGTCCATCATCAATATTTTATCCCTGTAACATCAATCAATATACATCTTCAATCAAATATTCATCTTTGCATTACAGGCCAAAGATATTCATCAGTTGGTCATGTTCATCTCAACACCTGTTCATCTTTGCACTACGGGCCAAAGATATTCATAAGAAAATCAACCATCTTTGCACTACATGCCAAAGATATTTAGTAACATCATCATTTAGGACCGAGGATGATGAAAAATATTTTTAAAGAAACGAATCCAGTGAAACAAAAGACAAGGATTAAGGATTCGTAATTCGGTTTATCCATGTCCAAAAATACCTCAATAATAATCATAGTGGAGTAAAATTCAAGAATGATAAAAACATGGATACAATCAAAGCTAGTATCCATAATAGATATTTTGGACAAAAACGAAAATTTAATTTTCTGTGAATAGTGCCGTATTCGTGAATAGTGTCGTATACGTGAATAGTAACCCCGACACCAAAAGTTCCAAATTTGATAAAAACTTCAGATCAATATTTCGGCATAATGATATTGAAAGAATAACATAATTACGAAAAAAATAATATCCCTTACCTCGAAAGAATAATACTTCTAGTTGAAACACCGGATATAGGCTATGACTTAAACTTGCACCGTATAGCAACACTCAAAGTATTAAAATACTCACAAGAATACGCTCAATATAGAGAGAGAGAAAAAGAGAGAAAACTTGTTTCTGGTGTGATTTTCAATTCTAACCTAAGCACCCTATTTATAGGAAAATGCTTAGAACACCAAAGCAGAAAATTTAATAAAATATTAATATATTTATAAAATTTTCCTTAGCCCACCTCTAGACATTTGAATTCAGCACTTGCACATGTTAATGATGTCCACCAAAACAAAAAAAAAACGTTTTTCTTAAAATAATTATTTAAAACTTTCAAAAATCAATTATTTCGGAACTTCGAAACTTCAATAGTTCATAATAAATAGCCCTTTTATCAGAAAAATTCGAACCACATGTCCTTACCATAGGAAATTCCATTCTCTACAACTTTGCAGAAGAAAATTTTTGCCTAAGTGTTTGTCAGTTTTGCCTACGGGCTGATAACTCGGCCTCCGTATCTCCGAATCGAGTCCCGTAAGTTGTACGAGTTTCCGTATCATTACAACGGCCGAGGTGGACTTTGGCCTTTTTTTCGACTTTTTTCCCAAATGTTAGTCGGTTTTGCCTACGGGTTGATAACTCGGCCTCCATAAGTCGGAATTGAGTCCCGTAAGTTGTAACGCGTGCCTAATACCTACGCGGTGCTATGCATGTCTTTGCGTGTCGTTACAATGGCCGATACGGGTTTTGGCCTCTTTTTACCTAAGTGTTGGTCAATTTTGAATACGGGCTAATAACTCGGTCTACGTATGTCAGAATCATGTCCCGTAAGTTGTAACACATGCCTAATACATAAGCAGTACTATGTATATGTTTTTATGTCGTTACGACGGTTGAGGCATGTTTTGGCCTCTTTTTTGACTTTTTATCTAAATGTTGTTCAGTTTTGCTTACAGGCTGATAACTCGGCCTCCGTAAGTTAGAATTGAGTCCCGTAAGTTATAACGCGTGCCTAATACCCATGCAGTGCTATGTATGTCTTTGCGTGTTGTTACGACGGCCGATGTTGGTTTTGACCTCTGTTTTAACTTTTTGCCCAAGTGTTGGTCAGTTTTGCCTACGGACTGATAACTCGGCCTCCGTATGTCGGAATCGAGTCCTGTAAGTTGTTACGCATGCCTAATACCTACGCGGTGCTATGTATGTGTTTTCGTATCATTACGATGGCCGAGGCGAGTTTTGGCTTCCTTTTTGACTTTTTACCTAAGTGTTAGTTAGTTTTGCCTACGGGCTGATAACTCGGCCTCCGTAAATCGGAATCGAGTCCCATAAGCTGTAACGTGTGCCTAATACCTACGCGGTGCTATGTACGAGTTTCCGTATCATTACAACGGCCGAGGTGGATTTTTGTCTTTTTTTGACTTTTCCCCAAATGTTGGTCAGTTTTGCCTACTTGCTGATAACTCGGCCTCCGTAAGTCGGAAATGAGTCCTGTAAGTTGTAACGCGTGTCTAATACCTACGCGGTGCTATGCATGTATTTGCGTGTCATTACAATGGCTGATGCGGGTTTTGGCCTCTTTTTTAACTTTTTACCCAAGTGTTAGTCAATTTTGCATACGGGCTAATAACTCGGTCTACGTATGTCAGAATCGAGTCTCGTAAGTTGTAACGCATGCCTAATACATACGCGGTACTATGTATGTGTTTTTATGTCATTACGACGGCCGAGGAATGTTTTGGCCTCTTTTTTGACTTTTTACCTAAATGTTGTTCAGTTTTGTTTACGGGCTGATAACTCGGCCTCCGTAAGTCAGAATTGAGTCCCGTAAGTTATAACGCGTGCTTAATACCCATGTAGTGCTATGTATGTCTTTGCGTGTTGTTACGACGACCGAGGTTGGTTTTGGCCTTTTTTTCGACTTTTTGCCTAAGTGTTGGTCAGTTTTGCCTACGGGCTGATAACTTGGCCTCCGTATGTCGAAATTGAGTCACGTAAGTTGTAATGTATGCCTAATATTAATGCGGTGCTATGTATGTGTTTGCGTATCGTTACGATGACTGAAGCGGGTTTTGGCCTCTTTTTTAATATTTTACCTAAGTATTGGTCAGTTTTGCCTACGGGCTGATAACTCGGTCTCCGTAAGTCGGAATCAAGTCCCGTAAGTTATAACGCATGCCTAATACCTACGTGGTTCTATGTATGTGTTTTCGTATCGTTTTGATAGCCAAGGCGGGTTTTGGCCTCTTTTTTGACTTTTTAGCTAAGTGTTGGTCAGTTTTGCCTACGCTGATAACTCGGCCTCCGTAAGTCGGAATCGAGTCCCGTAAGTTTTAATGCATGCCTAATACCTACACGGTGCTATGTAAGACTTTGCCTATCGTTACAACGGTCGAGACGAGTTTTGGCCTCTTTTTTGACTTTTTGCCTAAGTGTTGGTCAGTTTTGCCTACGGGCTGATAACTCGGCCCCCGTAAGTCAGAATCGAGCCCCGTAAGTTGTAATGCGTGCCTAATTCCTACGCGATGCTATGTATGTGTTTGCGTGTCGTTACAACGGCCGAGGCTAGTTTTGGCCTCTTTTTCGACTTTTTGCCTAAGTGTTGGTCAGTTTTGCCTACGGGCTGATAACTCGGCCTCCGTAAGTCGGAATCGAGTCTCATAAGTTATAACGCATGTCTAATACCTACGCGATGCTATGTACGTGTTTGCGTGTTGTTACGATAGCCGAGGCTTGTTTTGACCCCTTTTTAGACTTTTTGCTTAGGTGTTAGTCAATTTTGCCTACACGCTAATAACTCGGCCTCCGTAAGTCAGAATCGAGTCCCATGAGTTGTAACGCGTGCCTAATACCTATGCAGTGATATGTATATATTTGCTTGTTATTACGACAGCCGAGGTGGGTTTTGGACTCCTTTTCGATTTTTTGCTTGAGTGTTGGTCAGTTTTTCCTACGCGCTGATAACTCGGCATCCGTATGTCAGAATCGAGTTCCATAAGTTGTAATGCGTGTCTAATACCGACGCAGTGTTATGTACGTGTTTGCATGTCATTATGAGGGTCGAGGCGGTTCTGGCCTCTTTTTCGACTTTTTCCCTAAGTGTTGGTCAGTTTTACCTACGGGCTGATAACTTGGCCTTCGTATATCAGAATCGAGTCCCGTAAGTTGTAACGCATGTCAAATACCTACGCGGTGCCATGCATGTGTTTGCGCGTCGTTATGACGGCCAAGGCGGGTTTTGGCCTCTTTTTCGGCTTTTTGCCTAAGTGTTGGTCAGTTTTGCCTACAGGCTGATAGCTTGGCCTCCGTATGTCGGAATCGAGTCCCTTAAGTTGTAATGCGTGTCTAATACCTACGCGGTGCTATGTACGTGTTTGCATATCGTTACGACGGTCGAGGCTGGTTTTGGCCTCTTGTTCGACTTTTTGCTTAAGTGTTGGTCAGTTTTGCCTACGGGCTGATAACTCGGGCTCCGTACGTCGGAATCGAGTACCGTAAGTTGTAACGTATGCTTAATACCTACGCGGTGCTATGTATGTGTTAGCGTATCGTTACGACGGCCGAGGCGGGTTTTGGCCTCTTTTTTAACTTTTTACTTTAGTGTTGGTTAGTTTTATCTACGGGCTGATAACTCGGCTTCCGTAAGTCGAAATCTAGTCCTGTAAGTTGTAACGCGTGCCTAATACCTACGTGGTGCTATGTACAAGTTTCCGTATCGTTTCAACGCCCGAGGCGAGTTTTGGCCTCTTTTTCAATTTTTTTCCCTAAGTGTTGGTCAGTTTTGTCTACGGGCTGATAACTCGGCCTCCGTAAGTCTGAATCGAGTCCCGTAAGTTGTAACACGTGCCTAATACCTGCGCAGTGCTATGTACCCGTTTGCGTGTCATTACGACTGCCGAGATGTGTTTTGGCTTCTTTTTTGACTTTTTCCCTAAGTGTTGGTCAGTTTATCCTACGAACTGATAACTCGGCCTCCGTAAGTCAGAATTGAGTCTCGTAAGTTATAACGCGTGTCTAATACCTACGCGGTCCTATGCATGAGTTTGCATGTCATTACAATGGCCGAGTCGGGTTTTGGCCTCTTTTTTATCTTTTTACCTAAGTGTTGGTCAATTTTGCCTACGGGCTGACAACTTGGCCTACGTATGTGGAAATCGAGTCCCGTAAGTTGTAGCACATGCCTAATACATGCGCGGTGCTATGTATGTGTTTGCGTGTCATTACGACGGTCGAGGCATGTTTTGGCCTCTTTTTTTATTTTTGCCCAAGTATTGTGCAATTTTCCCTACGGGTTGATAACTCGGCCTCCGTAAGTCAGAATTGAGACTCCTAAGTTATAATGCGTGCCTAATACCCACGCGGTGCTATGTATGTGTTAGCATGTTGTTACGAAGGCCGAGGTGGGTTTTGGCCTCTTTTTCGACTTTTTGCTTAAGTGTTGTTCAGTTTTGCGTACGGGCTGATAACTCGGCCTCCGTTTGTCGGAATCGAGTCCCGTAAGTTGTAACGCGTGCCTAATACCTACGCGGTACTATGCACGTGTTTGCTTGTTACGACGGCCGAGGCGGGTTTTGGTCTCTTTTTCGACATTTTGCCTAAGTGTTGGTCAGTTTTGCCTACGGGTTGATAACTCGGCCTCTGTAAGTTGGAATCGAGCCCCGTAAGTTTTAACACGTGCCTAATACCTACACGATGCTATGTTCATATTTGTGTATCTTTACGACTGCCGAGGCGGGTTTTGGCCTCTTTTTTGACTTCTTGCCTAAGTGTTGGTCAGTTTAACTACGGGCTGATAACTCGGCCTATGTAAGTTAGAATTGAGTCCCGTAAGTTGTAACATGTGCCTAATACCTATGCTGTGCTATGTATGTGTGTGCGTATTGTTATGACAGTCGAGGCGGATTTTGGCCTCTTTTTTGACTCTTTGCTTAAGTGTTGGCGAGTTTTGCCTACGGGCTGATAACTCGGCCTCCGTAAGTCGGAATCGAGTCTCGTAACTTGTAACGAGTGCCTAATACCTACGCGGTGCTATGTATGTCTTTGCGTATTGTTACGACGGCCGAGGCGGGTTTTAGCCTCTTTTTTGACTTTTTACTTAAGTGTTGGTCATTTTTGCCTACGGGCTATTAACTCGGCCTACGTAAGTTAGAATCGAGTCCTGTAAGTTTTAACGTGTGCCTAATACCTATGCGGTACTATGCATGTGTTTTCGTGTCGTTACAACGGCTGAGGCGGGTTTTGGCCTCTTTTTTAACTTTTTACCTAAGTGTTGGTCAGTTTTGCCTACGGGCTAATAACTCGGCCTCCGTAAGTCGGAATCGAGTAACATATATTGTAATGCGTGCCTAATATCTACATTGTGCTATGTATGTGTTTGCGTGTTGTTACGACGGTCGAGACGAGTTTTGGCCTCTTTTTTAACTTTTTGCCTAAGTGTTGGCGAGTTTTGCCTACGGACTGATGACTCGGCCTCCGTAAGTTGGAAATTAGAACCGTAAGTTGTAACGTGTGCCTAGTACCTACGCGGTGCTATGTATTTGTTTACGTGTTGTTACGACGGCCGAGGCGAGTTTTGGCCTCTTTTTCGACATTTTGCATAATTGTTGGTCAGTTTTGCCTACGGACTGGTAACTCGGCCTCCGTAAGTTGAAATCGAGTTCCATAAGTTGTAACGCGTGTCTAATACCTACGTTGTGCTATGTATGTGTTTGTGTGTCATTATGACGACTGAGACAGGTTTTGGCCTCTTTTTTAACTTTTTGCCTAAGTATTGGTCTATTTTGCCTACGAGCTGATAACTTGGCCTCCGTATGTCAGAAACGAATTCCGTAAGTTGTAACGCGTTTCTAGTACCTACACTGTGCTATATACAAGTTTGCGTATTGTTACGATGGCCGAGGCGGGTTTTGGACTCTTTTTCGACTTTTTGCCAAAGTGTTGGTCAGTTTTGCCTACGTGCTGATAACTCGGCCTATGTAAGTCGGAATCGAGTCCCATATGTTGTAACGCATGCCTAATACCTACGCGATGCTATGTACGTGTTTGCGTGTCGTTATGAAGACCGAGGCGGGTTTTGGCCTCTTTTTCGACTTTTTGTCTAAGTGTAAGTCAGTTTTGCCTACGGGCTGATAAGTCGGCCTCCGTAAATCGGAATAGAGCCCCTCAAGTTGTAACACGTGCCTAATACCTGTGTGGTGCTATGTACGTGTTTGCGTGTCCTTACGACGGCTGAGGCTGGTTTTGGCCTCTTTTTTGACTTTTTGCCTAAGTGTTGGTCTGTTTTGCCTACGGGCTAATAACTCGGCCTCCGTAAGTCGGAATCGAGTTTCGAAAGTTGTAACGCGTGCCTAATACCTACGTGGTGCTATGTATGTGTTTACGTGTCATTACGATGACTGAGACATGTTTTGGCCTCTTTTTTGACTTTTTGCCTAAGTTTTAGTCAGTTTTACCTACGGGCTGATAACTCGGCCTCCGTAAGTCGGAAACGAGTCCCGTAAGTTCTAACGCGTGCCTAATACATACGTGGTGCTATGTATTCTTTGAGTATCGTTACAACGGCCGAGGCGGGTTTTGACCTCTTTTTTGACTTTTTGCATAAGTGTTGGTCAGTTTTGCCTACAGGCTAATAACTCGGCCTCCGTAAGTCGAAATCGAGTCCCATAATTTGTAACACATGTCTAATAACTACACGGTGATATATACATGTTTGCGTGTCGTTATGACGACCGAAGCGGGTTTTGACCTCTTTTTTGAGTTTTTGCCTAAGTGATGGTCAGTTTTGCCTACGGGATGATAACTCGGCCTCTGTAAATTATAACGCGTGCCTAATGCTTACGTGGTGCTATGTACATATTTGTGTGTCATTACGACAGCCGAGGCTAATTTTGGCCACTTTTTTGACTTTTTTTCTAAGTGTTGGTCAGTTTTTCCAATGGGCTGATAACTCGGCCTCCGTAAGTCAGAATCGAGTTCTGTAAGTTGTAATGCTTGCCTAATTCTTACGCGGTGCTATGTATTAGTTTGCGTCTCATTACGACGGTCGAGACGGGTTTTTCGCATCTTTTTCGACTTTTTGCCTAAGTGTTGGTCAATTTTGCCTACGGCCTGATAACTCGGCCTCTGTAAGTCGGAATCGAGTCCCGTAAGTTCTAACGCGTGCCTAATACCTACGCGGTGCTATATATGTGTTTGCGTGTCGTTACTACAGCCGAGGTGAGTTTTGGCCTCTTTTTCGACTTTTGCCTAATTGTTGGTCAGTTTTGCCTACGGGCTGATAACTCTGCCTCTGTCCGTCGGAATCGAGTCCCGTAAGTTGTAACGTATGCCTAATACCTACGCGGTGCTATGTATGTGTTTGCGTATCATTACGATGGCCGAGGCGAGCTTTGGCTTCTTTTTTGACTTTTTACCTAAGTGTTGGTTAGTTTTTTCTACGGGCTGATAACTCGGCCTCCGTAAGTCGGAATCGAGTCCCGTAAGTTGTAACGCGTGCCTAATACCTACGCGGTACTATGTACGAGTTTCTGTATCGTTAGAACGACCGAAGCGGATTTTGGGCTCTTTTTCTACTTTTTGCCTAAGTGTTGGTCAGTTTTGCCTACGGGCTGATAACTCGGCCTCCGTAAGTTGGAATCGAGTCCCGTAAGTTGTAATGCGTGTCTAATACCTACGCAATTCTATGTATGCGTTTGTGTGTCATTACGACGGCCGAGACAGGTTTTGGCCACTTTTTTGACTTTTTGCCTAAGAATTGGTCTGTTTTGCCTACGGGCTGATAACTTGGCCTCCGTATGTCAGAATCGAGTCCCGTAAGTTGTAATGCGTGCCTAATAGCTACGCGGTGCTATATACATGTTTGACGTTTTGCTTAAGTGTTGGTCAGTTTGGCCTACGGGCTGATAACTCGTCCTATGTAGGTCGGAATTGAGTCCCATAAGTTGTAATACATACCTAATACCTACACAGTGCTATGTACGTGTTTGCGTGTCGTTATGAAGGCCGAGGCGGGTTTTGGCCTCTTTTTCGACTTTTTGCCTAAGTGTTAGTCAGTTTTGCCTACGGGCTGATAAGTCGGCCTCCGTAAATCGGAATCGAGTCCCACAAGTTGTAACACATGCCTAATACCTACATGGTGTTATGTACGTGTTTGCGTGTCCTTATGACGGTCGAAGCTGGTTTTGGCCTCTTTTTCGACTGTTTGCCTAAGTGTTGGTCAGTTTTGTCTACGGGCTAATAACTTAGCCTCCGAAAGTTATAATTGAGTTTCGTAAGTTGTAACGCATGCCTAATACCTACGCGGTGCTATGTATGTGTTTACGTGTCGTTAGGATGACTGAGACGGGTTTTGGTCTTTTTTTTAACTTTTTGCGTAAGTGTTAGTCAGTTTTGCCTACAGACTGATAACTCGGCCTCCGTTAGTCGGAATCGAGTCCCGTAACTTGTAACGCGTGCCTAATATCTACGCGAGGCTATGTACTTTTTTAAGCATCGTTACAACGGCCAAGGCGGGTTTTGGCCTCTTTTTTGACATTTTGCCTAAGTGTAGGTCAGTTTTGCCTACGGGCTGATAATTCGGCCTATGTAAGTCAGAATTGAGTCCCGTAAGTTGTAACACGTGCCTAATACCTACACGGTGCTATATACGTGTTTGTGTGTCGTTATGACGGTCGAGGCGGGTTTTGGCCTCTTTTTCAAGTTTTTGCCTAAGTGTTTGTCAGTTTTGCCTACGGGCTGATAACTCGGCCTCTGTAAGTCGAAATTGAGTCTCGTAAGTTGTAACGCGTGCCTAATTCCTACGTGGTGCTATGTATATGTTTGTGTGTCATTAAGACGGTCGTGCCTATTTTGGCCTCTTTTTGATTTTTTGCCCAAGTGTTGGTAAAATTTGCCAATTGGCTGATAACTCGGTCTTCGTAAGTTAGAATCGAGTCCTTTAAATTGTAACGCGTGCCTAATTCCTACGCGGTGCTATGTATTAGTTTGCGTCTCATTACGAGGGTCGAGACTGGTTTTTGGCATCTTTTTCGACTTTTTGCATAAGTGTTGGTCAGTTTTGCCTACGGGCTGATAACTCGGACTCCGTAAGTCGGAATCAAGTCCCGAAAGTTGTAACGCGTGCCAAATACCTACGCGGTGGTATGTATGTATTTGCATGTTGTTACTACAGCCGAGGTGAGTTTTGGCCTCTTTTTCGAGTTTTTGCCTAATTGTTGGTAAGTTTTGCCTACGGGCTGATAACTCGGCCTCTGTCTGTCGGAATCGAGTCCGTAAGTTGTAACGCATGCCTAATATCTACGCGGTGCTATGTATGTGTTTGCATATCATTACGATGGCCGAAGCTGGTTTTGGCTTCTTTTTTGACTTTTTACCTAAGTGTTAGTTAATTTTGTCTACGGGCTGATAACTCGGCCTCCATAAATCGGAAACGAGTCCCGTAAATTGTCACGCGTGCTTAATACCTACGCGGTGCTATGTACGTATTTTCGTATCGTTACAACGGCCGAGGTGGGTTTTGGCCTCTTTTTTGACTTTTACCCCAAATACCTACGCGGTCCTAGTTATGTGTTTGCGTGTCGTTACTACTGCAAGGTAAGTTTTGGCCTCTTTTTCGAGTTTTTACCTAAGTGTTGCTCAGTTTTCCCGTAAGTTGTAATGCGTGCCTAATACCTACGCGATGCTATGTATGTGTTTGGGTGTCGTTACGATGTCCGAGACGAGTTTTGGCCTCTTTTTTGACTTTTTGCCTAAGTGTTGGTCAGTTTTGCCTACGGGCTGATAACTCGGCCTCCGTATGTCGGAATCGAGTCCAATAAGTTGTAACGCATGCCTAATACCTATGTGATGCTATGTATGTGTTTGCGTATCGTTACGATGTCCGAAGCGAGTTTTGGCTACTTTTTTGACTTTTTACCTAAGTGTTAATTAGTTTTGCCTACGGTCTGATAACTCGGCCTCCGTAAATCGGAATCGAGTCCCGTAAGTTGTAACGCGTGCCTAATACCTACGCGGTGCTATGTACGTGTTTGCATATCGTTACGATGGTCGAGGCTGGTTTTGGCCTATTGTTCTACTTTTTGCCTAAGTGTTGGTCAGTTTTGCCTACGGGCTGATAACTCGGCCTCCGTAAGTTGGAATCGAGTCCCGTAAGTTGTAACGCGTGCCAAATACCTACGCAATTCTATGTATGCGTTTGTGTGTCATTACGACGGCCGAGACAGGTTTTGGCCACTTTTTTGACTTTTTGCCTAAGAATTGGTCAGTTTTGCCTACGGGCTGATAACTTGGCCTCCGTATGTCAGAATCGAGTCCCGTAAGTTGTAATGCGTGCCTAATAGCTACGCGGTGCTATATACATGTTTGACGTTTTGCTTAAGTGTTGGTCAGTTTGGCCTACGGGCTGATAACTCGTCCTATGTAGGTCGGAATTGAGTCCCATAAGTTGTAATACATACCTAATACCTACGCAGTGCTATGTACGTGTTTGCGTGTCGTTATGAAGGCCGAGGCGGGTTTTGGCCTCTTTTTCGACTTTTTGCCTAAGTGTTAGTCAGTTTTGCCTACGGGCTGATAAGTCGGCCTCCGTAAATCGGAATCGAGTCCCACAAGTTGTAACACATGCCTAATACCTACATGGTGTTATGTACGTGTTTGCGTGTCCTTATGACGGTCGAAGCTGGTTTTGGCCTCTTTTTCGACTGTTTGCCTAAGTGTTGGTCAGTTTTGTCTACGGGCTAATAACTTAGCCTCCGAAAGTTATAATTGAGTTTCGTAAGTTGTAACGCATGCCTAATACCTACGCGGTGCTATGTATGTGTTTACGTGTCGTTAGGATGACTGAGACGGGTTTTGGTCTTTTTTTTAACTTTTTGCGTAAGTGTTAGTCAGTTTTGCCTACAGACTGATAACTCGGCCTCCGTTAGTCGGAATCGAGTCCCGTAACTTGTAACGCGTGCCTAATATCTACGCGAGGCTATGTACTTTTTTAAGCAACGTTACAACGGCCAAGGCGGGTTTTGGCCTCTTTTTTGACATTTTGCCTAAGTGTAGGTCAGTTTTGCCTACGGGCTGATAATTCGGCCTATGTAAGTCAGAATTGAGTCCCGTAAGTTGTAACACGTGCCTAATACCTACACGGTGCTATATACGTGTTTGTGTGTCGTTATGACGGTCGAGGCGGGTTTTGGCCTCTTTTTCAAGTTTTTGCCTAAGTGTTTGTCAGTTTTGCCTACGGGCTGATAACTCGGCCTCTGTAAGTCGAAATTGAGTCTCGTAAGTTGTAACGCGTGCCTAATTCCTACGTGGTGCTATGTATATGTTTGTGTGTCATTAAGACGGTCGTGCCTATTTTGGCCTCTTTTTGATTTTTTGCCCAAGTGTTGGTAAAATTTGCCAATTGGCTGATAACTCGGTCTTCGTAAGTTAGAATCGAGTCCTTTAAATTGTAACGCGTGCCTAATTCCTACGCGGTGCTATGTATTAGTTTGCGTCTCATTACGAGGGTCGAGACTGGTTTTTGGCATCTTTTTCGACTTTTTGCATAAGTGTTGGTCAGTTTTGCCTACGGGCTGATAACTCGGACTCCGTAAGTCGGAATCAAGTCCCGAAAGTTGTAACGCGTGCCAAATACCTACGCGGTGGTATGTATGTATTTGCATGTTGTTACTACAGCCGAGGTGAGTTTTGGCCTCTTTTTCGAGTTTTTGCCTAATTGTTGGTAAGTTTTGCCTAACGGCTGATAACTCGGCCTCTGTCTGTCGGAATCGAGTCCCGTAAGTTGTAATGCATGCCTAATATCTACGCGGTGCTATGTATGTGTTTGCATATCATTACGATGGCCGAAGCTGGTTTTGGCTTCTTTTTTGACTTTTTACCTAAGTGTTAGTTAATTTTGTCTACGGGCTGATAACTCGGCCTCCATAAATCGGAAACGAGTCCCGTAAATTGTCACGCGTGCTTAATACCTACGCGGTGCTATGTACGTATTTTCGTATCGTTACAACGGCCGAGGTGGGTTTTGGCCTCTTTTTCGACTTTTACCCCAAATACCTACGCGGTCCTAGTTATGTGTTTGCGTGTCGTTACTACTGCAAGGTAAGTTTTGGCCTCTTTTTCGAGTTTTTACCCAAGTGTTGCTCAGTTTTCCCGTAAGTTGTAATGCGTGCCTAATACCTACGCGATGCTATGTATGTGTTTGGGTGTCGTTACGATGTCCGAGACGAGTTTTGGCCTCTTTTTTGACTTTTTGCCTAAGTGTTGGTCAGTTTTGCCTACGGGCTGATAACTCGGCCTCCGTATGTCGGAATCGAGTCCAATAAGTTGTAACGCATGCCTAATACCTATGTGATGCTATGTATGTGTTTGCG
The DNA here is from genome assembly GCA_016801055.1 of Panax notoginseng. Lineage (NCBI taxonomy): Eukaryota > Viridiplantae > Streptophyta > Magnoliopsida > Apiales > Araliaceae > Panax > Panax notoginseng. The sequence continues at coordinate 266,155,420 of CM029013.1, read as the reverse complement.
TATCGTTACGATGTCCGAAGCGAGTTTTGGCTACTTTTTTGACTTTTTACCTAAGTGTTAATTAGTTTTGCCTACGGTCTGATAACTCGGCCTCCGTAAATCGGAATCGAGTCCCGTAAGTTGTAACGCGTGCCTAATACCTACGCGGTGCTATGTACGTGTTTGCATATCGTTACGATGGTCGAGGCTGGTTTTGGCCTATTGTTCTACTTTTTGCCTAAGTGTTGGTCAGTTTTGCCTACGGGCTGATAACTCGGCCTCCGTAAGTTGGAATCGAGTCCCGTAAGTTGTAACGCGTGCCAAATACCTACGCAATTCTATGTATGCGTTTGTGTGTCATTACGACGGCCGAGACAGGTTTTGGCCATTTTTTTGACTTTTTGCCTAAGAATTGGTCAGTTTTGCCTACGGGCTGATAACTTGGCCTCCGTATGTCAGAATCGAGTCCCGTAAGTTGTAATGCGTGCCTAATAGCTACGCGGTGCTATATACATGTTTGACGTTTTGCTTAAGTGTTGGTCAGTTTGGCCTACGGGCTGATAACTCGTCCTATGTAGGTCGGAATTGAGTCCCATAAGTTGTAATACATACCTAATACCTACGCAGTGCTATGTACGTGTTTGCGTGTCGTTATGAAGGCCGAGGCGGGTTTTGGCCTCTTTTTCGACTTTTTGCCTAAGTGTTAGTCAGTTTTGCCTACGGGCTGATAAGTCGGCCTCCGTAAATCGGAATCGAGTCCCACAAGTTGTAACACATGCCTAATACCTACATGGTGTTATGTACGTGTTTGCGTGTCCTTATGACGGTCGAAGCTGGTTTTGGCCTCTTTTTCGACTGTTTGCCTAAGTGTTGGTCAGTTTTGTCTACGGGCTAATAACTTAGCCTCCGAAAGTTATAATTGAGTTTCGTAAGTTGTAACGCATGCCTAATACCTACGCGGTGCTATGTATGTGTTTACGTGTCGTTAGGATGACTGAGACGGGTTTTGGTCTTTTTTTTAACTTTTTGCGTAAGTGTTAGTCAGTTTTGCCTACAGACTGATAACTCGGCCTCCGTTAGTCGGAATCGAGTCCCGTAACTTGTAACGCGTGCCTAATATCTACGCGAGGCTATGTACTTTTTTAAGCATCGTTACAACGGCCAAGGCGGGTTTTGGCCTCTTTTTTGACATTTTGCCTAAGTGTAGGTCAGTTTTGCCTACGGGCTGATAATTCGGCCTATGTAAGTCAGAATTGAGTCCCGTAAGTTGTAACACGTGCCTAATACCTACACGGTGCTATATACGTGTTTGTGTGTCGTTATGACGGTCGAGGCGGGTTTTGGCCTCTTTTTCAAGTTTTTGCCTAAGTGTTTGTCAGTTTTGCCTACGGGCTGATAACTCGGCCTCTGTAAGTCGAAATTGAGTCTCGTAAGTTGTAACGCGTGCCTAATTCCTACGTGGTGCTATGTATATGTTTGTGTGTCATTAAGACGGTCGTGCCTATTTTGGCCTCTTTTTGATTTTTTGCCCAAGTGTTGGTAAAATTTGCCAATTGGCTGATAACTCGGTCTTCGTAAGTTAGAATCGAGTCCTTTAAATTGTAACGCGTGCCTAATTCCTACGCGGTGCTATGTATTAGTTTGCGTCTCATTACGAGGGTCGAGACTGGTTTTTGGCATCTTTTTCGACTTTTTGCATAAGTGTTGGTCAGTTTTGCCTACGGGCTGATAACTCGGACTCCGTAAGTCGGAATCAAGTCCCGAAAGTTGTAACGCGTGCCAAATACCTACGCGGTGGTATGTATGTATTTGCATGTTGTTACTACAGCCGAGGTGAGTTTTGGCCTCTTTTTCGAGTTTTTGCCTAATTGTTGGTAAGTTTTGCCTAACGGCTGATAACTCGGCCTCTGTCTGTCGGAATCGAGTCCCGTAAGTTGTAACGCATGCCTAATATCTACGCGGTGCTATGTATGTGTTTGCATATCATTACGATGGCCGAAGCTGGTTTTGGCTTCTTTTTTGACTTTTTACCTAAGTGTTAGTTAATTTTGTCTACGGGCTGATAACTCGGCCTCCATAAATCGGAAACGAGTCCCGTAAATTGTCACGCGTGCTTAATACCTACGCGGTGCTATGTACGTATTTTCGTATCGTTACAACGGCCGAGGTGGGTTTTGGCCTCTTTTTCGACTTTTACCCCAAATACCTACGCGGTCCTAGTTATGTGTTTGCGTGTCGTTACTACTGCAAGGTAAGTTTTGGCCTCTTTTTCGAGTTTTTACCCAAGTGTTGCTCAGTTTTCCCGTAAGTTGTAATGCGTGCCTAATACCTACGCGATGCTATGTATGTGTTTGGGTGTCGTTACGATGTCCGAGACGAGTTTTGGCCTCTTTTTTGACTTTTTGCCTAAGTGTTGGTCAGTTTTGCCTACGGGCTGATAACTCGGCCTCCGTAAGTTGGAATCGAGTCCCGTAAGTTGTAACGCGTGCCAAATACCTACGCAATTCTATGTATGCGTTTGTGTGTCATTACGACGGCCGAGACAGGTTTTGGCCACTTTTTTGACTTTTTGCCTAAGAATTGGTCAGTTTTGCCTACGGGCTGATAACTTGGCCTCCGTATGTCAGAATCGAGTCCCGTAAGTTGTAATGCGTGCCTAATAGCTACGCGGTGCTATATACATGTTTGACGTTTTGCTTAAGTGTTGGTCAGTTTGGCCTACGGGCTGATAACTCGTCCTATGTAGGTCGGAATTGAGTCCCATAAGTTGTAATACATACCTAATACCTACGCAGTGCTATGTACGTGTTTGCGTGTCGTTATGAAGGCCGAGGCGGGTTTTGGCCTCTTTTTCGACTTTTTGCCTAAGTGTTAGTCAGTTTTGCCTACGGGCTGATAAGTCGGCCTCCGTAAATCGGAATCGAGTCCCACAAGTTGTAACACATGCCTAATACCTACATGGTGTTATGTACGTGTTTGCGTGTCCTTATGACGGTCGAAGCTGGTTTTGGCCTCTTTTTCGACTGTTTGCCTAAGTGTTGGTCAGTTTTGTCTACGGGCTAATAACTTAGCCTCCGAAAGTTATAATTGAGTTTCGTAAGTTGTAACGCATGCCTAATACCTACGCGGTGCTATGTATGTGTTTACGTGTCGTTAGGATGACTGAGACGGGTTTTGGTCTTTTTTTTAACTTTTTGCGTAAGTGTTAGTCAGTTTTGCCTACAGACTGATAACTCGGCCTCCGTTAGTCGGAATCGAGTCCCGTAACTTGTAACGCGTGCCTAATATCTACGCGAGGCTATGTACTTTTTTAAGCATCGTTACAACGGCCAAGGCGGGTTTTGGCCTCTTTTTGACATTTTGCCTAAGTGTAGGTCAGTTTTGCCTACGGGCTGATAATTCGGCCTATGTAAGTCAGAATTGAGTCCCGTAAGTTGTAACACGTGCCTAATACCTACACGGTGCTATATACGTGTTTGTGTGTCGTTATGACGGTCGAGGCGGGTTTTGGCCTCTTTTTCAAGTTTTTGCCTAAGTGTTTGTCAGTTTTGCCTACGGGCTGATAACTCGGCCTCTGTAAGTCGAAATTGAGTCTCGTAAGTTGTAACGCGTGCCTAATTCCTACGTGGTGCTATGTATATGTTTGTGTGTCATTAAGACGGTCGTGCCTATTTTGGCCTCTTTTTGATTTTTTGCCCAAGTGTTGGTAAAATTTGCCAATTGGCTGATAACTCGGTCTTCGTAAGTTAGAATCGAGTCCTTTAAATTGTAACGCGTGCCTAATTCCTACGCGGTGCTATGTATTAGTTTGCGTCTCATTACGAGGGTCGAGACTGGTTTTTGGCATCTTTTTCGACTTTTTGCATAAGTGTTGGTCAGTTTTGCCTACGGGCTGATAACTCGGACTCCGTAAGTCGGAATCAAGTCCCGAAAGTTGTAACGCGTGCCAAATACCTACGCGGTGGTATGTATGTATTTGCATGTTGTTACTACAGCCGAGGTGAGTTTTGGCCTCTTTTTCGAGTTTTTGCCTAATTGTTGGTAAGTTTTGCCTACGGGCTGATAACTCGGCCTCTGTCTGTCGGAATCGAGTCCCGTAAGTTGTAACGCATGCCTAATATCTACGCGGTGCTATGTATGTGTTTGCATATCATTACGATGGCCGAAGCTGGTTTTGGCTTCTTTTTTGACTTTTTACCTAAGTGTTAGTTAATTTTGTCTACGGGCTGATAACTCGGCCTCCATAAATCGGAAACGAGTCCCGTAAATTGTCACGCGTGCTTAATACCTACGCGGTGCTATGTACGTATTTTCGTATCGTTACAACGGCCGAGGTGGGTTTTGGCCTCTTTTTCGACTTTTACCCCAAATACCTACGCGGTCCTAGTTATGTGTTTGCGTGTCGTTACTACTGCAAGGTAAGTTTTGGCCTCTTTTTCGAGTTTTTACCTAAGTGTTGCTCAGTTTTCCCGTAAGTTGTAATGCGTGCCTAATACCTACGCGATGCTATGTATGTGTTTGGGTGTCGTTACGATGTCCGAGACGAGTTTTGGCCTCTTTTTTGACTTTTTGCCTAAGTGTTGGTCAGTTTTGCCTACGGGCTGATAACTCGGCCTCCGTATGTCGGAATCGAGTCCAATAAGTTGTAACGCATGCCTAATACCTATGTGGTGCTATGTATGTGTTTGCGTATCGTTACGATGTCCGAAGCGAGTTTTGGCTACTTTTTTGACTTTTTACCTAAGTGTTAATTAGTTTTGCCTACGGTCTGATAACTCGGCCTCCGTAAATCGGAATCGAGTCCCGTAAGTTGTAACGCGTGCCTAATACCTACGCGGTGCTATGTACGTGTTTGCATATCGTTACGATGGTCGAGGCTGGTTTTGGCCTATTGTTCTACTTTTTGCCTAAGTGTTGGTCAGTTTTGCCTACGGGCTGATAACTCGGCCTCCGTAAGTCGGAATCGAGTCCCGTAAGTTGTAACGCGTGCCAAATACCTACGCGGTGCTATGTATGTCTTTGCGTGTCGTTACTACAGCCGAGGTGAGTTTTGGCCTCTTTTTCGAGTTTTTGCCTAATTGTTGGTCAGTTTTGCCTACGGGCTGATAACTCGGCCTCTGTCCGTCGGAATCGAGTCCCGTAAGTTGTAACGCATGTCTAATATAGACGCGGTGCTATGTATGTGTTTGCATATCATTACGGTGGCCGAAGCTGATTTTGGCTTCTTTTATGACTTTTTACCTAAGTGTTAGTTAGTTTTGCCTACGGGCTGATAACTCGGCCTCCATAAATCAGAATCGAGTCCCGTAAATTGTCACGCGTGCCTAATACCTACGTGGTGCTACGTACGTATTTTCGTATCGTTACAACGGCCGAGGTGGGTTTTGGCCTCTTTTTCGACTTTTACCCCAAATACCTACGCGGTCCTAGTTTTATGTTTGCGTGTCGTTACTACTGCAAGGTAAGTTTTGGCCCCTTTTTCGACTTTTTACCCAAGTGTTGCTCAGTTTTTCTGTAAGTTGTAATGCGTGCCAAATACTTACGCGATGCTATGTATATGTTTGGGTGTCGTTACGATGTCCGAGACGAGTTTTGGCCTCTTTTTTGACTTTTTGCCCAAGTGTTGGTCAGTTTTGCCTACGGGCTGATAACTCGGCCTCCGTATGTCGGAATAGAGTCCCATAAGTTGTAACGCATGCCTAATACCTATGTGGTGCTATATATGTGTTTGCGTATCGTTACGATGTCCGAAGCGGGTTTTGGCTACTTTTTTGACTTTTTACCTAAGTGTTAATTAGTTTTGCCTACGGTCTGATAACTCGGCCTCCATAAATCGAAATCGAGTCCCGTAAGTTGTAACGCGTGCCTAATACCTACGCGGTGCTATGTACGAGTTTTCGTATCGTTACAACGGCCGAGGTGGGTTTTGGCCTCTTTTTTGACTTTTTTTCCAAATATTGGTCCCATAAGTTGTAACGCATACCTAATACATACGCGGTACTATGTATGTGTTTTTATGTTGTTACGACGACCGAGCCATGTTTTGCCCTCTTTTTCGACTTTTTACCTAAATGTTGTTCTATTTTGTTTACGGGCTGATAACTCGGCCTCCGCAAGTCAGAATTGAGTCCCGTAAGTTATAACGCGTGCCTAATACCCATGCAGTGTTATGTATGTCTTTGCGTGTTGTTACGACGGCCGAGGTGAGTTTTGGCCTCTTTTTGGACTTTTTGCCTAAGTGTTGGTCAGTTTTGTCTACGGGCTGATAACTCGGCCTCCGTATGTCGAAATCGAGTCCCGTAAGTTTTAATGAATACCTAATACCTGCGCGGTGCTATGTATTTGTTTGCGTATCGTTACAATGGTTGGGGCGGGTTTTGGCCTCTTTTTTGACATTTTAACTAAGTGTTGGTCAGTTTTGCCTACGGGCTGATAACTCGGACTCCGTAAGTCGGAATTGAGTTTCGTAAGTTGTAATGCTTGCCTAATACCTACGCGGTGCTATGCACGAGTTTCTGTCTCATTTTAATTGCTGAGGCTGGTTTTGGACTCTTTTTCGACTTTTTGCCTAATTTTGGTCAGTTTTGCCTACGAGCTGATAACTCGGCCTCCGTAAATCAGAATCGAGTCCCGTAAGTAGTATCGCGTGCCTAATACCTACACGGTGATATGTACGTGTTTAAGTGTCGTTACGACGGCCGAGGCGAGTTTTGGCCTCTTTTTTGACTTTTTACCTAAGTGTTGGTCAGTTTTGCCTACGGGCTGATAACTCGGCCTCCGAAAGTTAGAATCGAGTCCCGTAAGTTTTAACACGTGCCTAATACCTACGCGGTACTATGCATGTGTTTTCGTGTCGTTACAACGGCCGAGGCGGGTTTTGGCCTCTTTTTTAATTTTTTACCTAATTGTTGGTCAGTTTTGCCTACGGGCTGATAACTCAGCCTTCGTAAGTAAGAATCAAGTAACATATATTGTAACGCGTTCTTAATACCTACATTGTGCTATGTTTTTGTTTGCGTGTTGTTACGACGGTCGAGGCGGGTTTTGACCTCTTTTTTGACTTTTTGCCTAAGTGTTGGCGAGTTTTGCCTACGGACTGATAACTCAGCCTCCGTAACTCAGAAATTAGTCCCGTAAGTTATAACGTGTGCCTAATACCTACGCGGTGCTATGTATGTGTTTACGTGTTGTGACGACGACCGAGGTGGGTTTCGGCCTCTTTTTCGACTTTTTGCCTAAGTGTTGGTCAGTTTTGGCTACGGACTGATAACTCGGTCTCCGTAAGTTGGAATCGAGTCCCGTAAGTTGTTACATGTGCCTAATATCTACGCGGTGCTATATATGTGTTTGCGTGTCGTTACTACAACCAAGGAGAGTTTTGGACTCTTTTTTGACCTTTTGCCTAAGTGTTGGTCAGTTTTGCCTATGGGCTGATAACTCGGCCTCCGTCTGTCGGAATCGAGTCCCGTAAGTTATAATGCGTGCCTAATACCTACACGATGCTATGTATGTGTTTGCGTGTCGTTACAATAGACGAGGCGAGTTTTGGTCTCTTTTTTGACTTGTTACCTAAGTGTTAGTTAGTTTTGCCTAAAGGCTGATAACTCGGTTTTCGTACGTCTGAATCGAGTCCCGTAAGTTGTAACGCGTGCCTAATACCTACGCGGTGCTATGTACGAGTTCTTGTGGATTTTAGCCTCTTTTTCTACTTTTTGCCTAAGTGTTGGTCAGTTTTGCCTACGGGCTGATAACTCGGCCTCCGTCTGACGGAATTGAGTCCCCTAAGCTGTAATGCGTGCCTAATACCTACGCGATGATATGTATGTGTTTGCTTGTCGTTACGAAGGCCGAGGTGAGTTTTGGCCTCTTTTTCGACTTTTTGCCTAAGTGTTGGTCAATTTTGCCTGCGGGCTGATAACTCGGCCTCCGTATGTCGAAATCGAGTCCCGTAAGTTGTAACACATGCCTAATACCTACGCGGTAGTATGTATGTGTTTGCGTATCATTACAACGGCCGAGGCGTGTTTTGGCTTCTTTTTTGACTTTTTACCTAAGTGTTAATTAGTTTTGCCTACGGGCTGATAACTCGGCCTCCGTAAATTGGAATCGAGTCCCGTAAGTTGTAACGCGTGCCTAATACCTACGCGGTGCTATGTACGAGTTTCCATATAGTTACAACGGCCGAGGTGGGTTTTGGCCTCTTTTTCGACTTTTTCCCCAAATGTTGGTTAGTTTTGCCTACGGGCTGATAACTCGGCATCTGTAAGTCGGAATTGAGTCCCGTAAGTTATATTGCGTGCCTAATACCTACGCGGTGCTATGCATATATTTGTGTGTCGTTACAATGGTCGATGCGGTTTTTGGCCTCTTTTTTAACTTCTTACCTAAGTGTTGGTCAATTTTGAATATGGGCTAATAACTCGGTCTACGTATGTCAGAATCGAGACCCGTAAGTTGTAACGCGTGCCTAATACATACGTGGTGCTATGTATTCTTTGAGTATCGTTACAACGGCCGAGGCGGGTTTTGACCTCTTTTTTGACTTTTTGCTTAAGTGTTGGTCAGTTTTGCCTACAGTCTAATAACTCGGCCTCCGTAAGTCGAAATCGAGTCCCATAATTTGTAACACATGTCTAATAACTACACGGTGATATATACATGTTTGCGTGTCGTTATGACGGCCGATGCGGGTTTTGACCTCTTTTTTGAGTTTTTGCCTAAGTGTTGGTCAGTTTTGCCTACATGATGATAACTCGGCCTCTGTAAGTTATAACGCGTGCCTAATGCCTACGTGGTGCTATGTACATATTTGTGTGTCATTACGACAGCCGAGGCTAATTTTGGCCTCTTTTTTGACTTTTTTCCTAACTGTTGGTCAGTTTTCCCAATGGGCTGATAACTCGGCCTCCGTAAGTCAGAATCGAGTTCTGTAAGTTGTAATGCTTGCCTAATTCCTACGCGGTGCTATGTATTAGTTTGCGTCTCATTACGACGGTCGAGACGGGTTTTTCGCATCTTTTTCGACTTTTTGCCTAAGTGTTGGTCAATTTTGCCTACGGCCTGATAACTCGGCCTCTGTAAGTCGGAATCGAGTCCCGTAAGTTCTAACGCGTGCCTAATACCTACGCGGTGCTATATATGTGTTTACGTGTCGTTACTACAGCCGATGTGAGTTTTGGCCTCTTTTCGACTTTTTGCCTAATTGTTGGTCAGTTTTGCCTACGGGCTGATAACTCTGCCTCTGTCCGTCGGAATCGAGTCCCGTAAGTTGTAACGTATGCCTAATACCTACGCGGTGCTATGTATGTTTTTGCGTATCATTACGATGGCCGAGGCGGGCTTTGGCTTCTTTTTTGACTTTTTACCTAAGTGTTGGTTAGTTTTGTCTACGGGCTGATAACTCGGCCTCCGTAAGTCGGAATCGAGTCCCGTAAGTTGTAACGCGTGCCTAATACCTACGCGGTACTATGTACGAGTTTCTGTATCGTTAGAACGACCGAGGCGGATTTTGGGCTCTTTTTCTACTTTTTGCCTAAGTGTTAGTCAGTTTTGCCTACGGGCTGATAACTCGGTCTCCGTATGTTGGAATCGAGTCCCGTAAGTTGTAATGCGTGTCTAATACCTACGCAATTCTATGTATGCGTTTGTGTGTCATTACGACGGCTGAGACGGGTTTTGGCCTCTTTTTTGACTTTTTGCCTAAGAATTGGTCAGTTTTGCCTACGGGCTGATAACTTGGCCTCCGTATGTCAGAATCGAGTCCCGTAAGTTGTAATGCGTGCCTAATACCTACGCGGTGCTATATACATGTTTGCGTATTGTTACGATGTCTGAGGCTATTTTGGCCTCTTTTTTGACGTTTTGCCTAAGTGTTGGTCAGTTTTGTCTACGGGCTGATAACTCGTCCTATGTAAGTCGGAATTGAGTCTCATAAGTTGTAACACATGCCTAATACCTACGCAGGTTTTGGCCTCTTTTTCGACTTTTTGCCTAAGTGCTAGTCAGTTTTGCCTACGGGCTGATAAGTCGGCCTCCGTAAATCGGAATCGAGTTCCACAAGTTGTAACACATGCCTAATACCTACATGGTGTTATGTACGTGTTTGCGTGTCCTTATGACGGCCGAGGCTGGTTTTGGCCTCTTTTTCGACTGTTTGCCTAAGTGTTGGTCAGTTTTGCCTACGGGTTAATAACTTAGCCTCCGAAAGTTAGAATTGAGTTCCGTAAGTTGTAACGCGTGCCTAATACCTACGCGGTGATATGTATGTGTTTACGTGTCGTTAGGATGACTGAGACGGGTTTTGGCCTTTTTTTTAACTTTTTGCCTAAGTGTTAGTCAATTTTGCCTACAGACTGATAACTCGGCCTCCGTAAGTCGGAATCGAGTCCCGTAACTTGTAACGCGTGCCTAATATCTACGCGATGCTATGTACTTTTTTAAGTATCGTTACCACGGCCAAGGCGGGTTTTGGCCTCTTTTTTGACATTTTGCCTAAGTGTAGGTCAGTTTTGCCTACGGGCTGATAACTCGGCCTATGTAAGTCAGAATTGAGTCCCGTAAGTTGTAACACGTGCCTAATACCTACACGGTGCTATATACGTGTTTGCGTGTCGTTATGACGGTCGAGGCGGGTTTTGACCTCTTTTTCGAGTTTTTGCCTAAGTGTTTGTCAGTTTTGCCTACGGGCTGATAACTCGGCCTCCGTAAGTCGAAATTGAGTCTCGTAAGTTGTAACGCGTGCCTAATGCCTACGTGGTGCTATGTATATTTTTGTGTGTCATTAAGACGGTCGTGCCTATTTTGGCCTCTTTTTGACTTTTTACCCAAGTGTTGGTAAAATTTGCCAATGGGCTGATAACTCGGCCTTCGTAAGTCAAAATCGAGTCCTTTAAGTTGTAACGCGTGCCTAATTCCTACGCGGTGCATTACAAGGGTCGAGACTGGTTTTTGGCATCTTTTTCGACTTTTTGCATAAGTGTTGGTCAGTTTTGCCTACGGGCTGATAACTCGGATTCCGTAAGTCGGAATCAAGTCCCGTAAGTTGTAACGCGTGCCAAATACCTACGCGGTGCTATGTATGTATTTGCATGTTGTTACTACAGCCGAGGTGAGTTTTGGCCTCTTTTTCGAGTTTTTGCCTAATTGTTGGTCAGTTTTGCCTACGGGCTGATAACTCGGCCTCTGTCCGTCGGAATCGAGTCCCGTAAGTTGTAATGCATGCCTAATATCTACGCGGTGCTATGTATGTGTTTGCATATCATTACGATGGCCGAAGCTGGTTTTGACTTCTTTTTTGACTTTTTACCTAAGTGTTAGTTAGTTTTGCCTACGGGCTGATAACTCGGCCTCCATAAATCGGAATCGAGTCCCGTAAATTGTCACGCGTGCCTAATACCTACGCGGTGCTATGTACGTATTTTCGTATCGTTACAACGGCCGAGGTGGGTTTTGACTTCTTTTTCGACTTTTACCCCAAATACCTACGCGGTCCTAGTTATGTGTTTGCGTGTCGTTAGTACTGCAAGGTAAGTTTTGGCCTCTTTTTTGACTTTTTACCTAAGTGTTGCTCAGTTTTCCCGTAAGTTGTAATGCGTGCCTAATACCTACGCGATGCTATGTATGTGTTTAGGTGTCGTTACGATGTCCGAGACGAGTTTTGGCCTCTTTTTTGACTTTTTGCCTAAGTGTTGGTCAGTTTTGCCTACGGGCTGATAACTCGGCCTCCGTATGTCGGAATAGAGTCCCATAAGTTGTAACGCATGCCTAATACCTATGTGGTGCTATGTATGTGTTTGCGTATCGTTACGATGTCCGAAGCGGGTTTTGGCTACTTTTTTGACTTTTTACCTAAGTGTTAATTAGTTTTGCCTACGGTCTGATAACTCGGCCTCCGTAAATCAGAATCGAGTCCCGTAAGTTGTAACGCGTGCCTAATACCTACGCGGTGCTATGTACGAGTTTTCGTTTCGTTACAACGGCCGAGGTTGGTTTTGGCCTCTTTTTTGACTTTTTTCCCAAATATTGGTCAGTTTTGTCTACGGGTTGATAACTCGGCCTCCGTAAATCGGAATTGAGTCCCGTAAGTTGTAACGAATGCCTAATACCTACAATGGCTGATGCGGGTTTTGGCCTCTTTTTTAACTTTTTACCTAATTGTTGGTCAATTTTGCATACGGGCTAATAACTCGGTCTACGTATGTCAGAATCGAGTCCCATAAGTTGTAACGCATACCTAATACATACGCGGTACTATGTATGTGTTTTTATGTTGTTACGACGACCGAGTCATGTTTTGCCCTCTTTTTCGACTTTTTACCTAAATGTTGTTCTATTTTGTTTACGGGCTGATAACTCGGCCTCCGCAAGTCAGAATTGAGTCCCGTAAGTTATAACGCGTGCCTAATACCCATGCAGTGCTATGTAAGTCTTTGCGTGTTTTTACGACGGCCGAGGTGAGTTTTGGCCTCTTTTTGGACTTTTTGCCTAAGTGTTGGTCAGTTTTGTCTACGGGCTGATAACTCGGCCTCCGTATGTCGAAATCGAGTCCCGTAACTTTTAATGAATACCTAATACCTACGCGGTGCTATGTATTTGTTTGCGTATCGTTACAATGGTTGAGGCGGGTTTTGGCCTCTTTTTTGACATTTTAACTAAGTGTTGGTCAGTTTTGCCTACGGGCTGATAACTCGGCCTCCGTAAGTCGGAATTGAGTTTCGTAAGTTGTAACGCGTGCCTAATACCTACACGGTGCTATGTACGAGTTTTCATATCGTTACAACGGCCGAGGTGGGTTTTGGCCTCTTTTTTGACTTTTTTCCCAAATATTGGTCAGTTTTGTCTACGGGTTGATAACTTGGCCTCCGTATGTCAGAAACGAATTTCGTAAGTTGTAACGCGTTTTTAATACCTACGCTGTGCTATATACAAGTTTGCGTATTGTTACGATGACCGAGGCAGGTTTTGGACTCTTTTTCGACTTTTTGCCAAAGTGTTGATCAGTTTTGCCTACGGGCTGATAACTCGGCCTATGTAAGTCGGAATCGAGTCCCATATGTTGTAACGCATGTCTAATACCTACGCGATGCTGTGTACGTGTTTGCGTGTCGTTATGAAGACCGAGGCGGGTTTTGGCCTCTTTTTCAACTTTTTGTCTAAGTGTTAGTCAGTTTTGCCTACGGGCTGATAAGTCGGCCTCCGTAAATCGGAATAGAGTCCCACAAGTTGTAACACGTGCCTAATACCTACGTGGTGCTATGTACGTGTTTGCGTGTCCTTACGACGGCTGAGGCTGGTTTTGGCCTCTTTTTCGACTTTTTTCCTAAGTGTTGGTCTGTTTTGCCTACGGGCTAATAACTCGGCCTCCGTAAGTCGGAATCGAGTTTCGAAAGTTGTAACGCGTGCCTAATACCTACGCGGTGCTATGTATGTGTTTACGTGTCGTTACGATGACTGAGACAAGTTTTGGCCTACAGACTGATAACTCGGCCTCCGTAAGTCGAAATCGAGTCCCGTAACTTGTAACGCGTGCCTAATATCTACGCGATGCTATGTACTTTTTTAAGTATCGTTACAACGGCAAACGCGGATTTTGGCCTCTTTTTTGACATTTTGCCTAAGTGTTGGTCAGTTTTGCCTACGGACTGATAACTCGGCCTATGTAAGTCAGAATTGAGTCCCGTAAGTTGTAACACGTGCCTAATACCTACACGGTGCAATATACGTGTTTGCGTGTCGTTATGACGGTCGAGGCGGGTTTTGGCCTCTTTTTCGAGTTTTTACCTAAGTGTTTGTCAGTTCTGCCTACGGGCTGATAACTCGGCCTCCGTAAGTCGAAATTGAGTCTCGTAAGTTGTAACGGATGCCTAATGCTAACGTGGTGCTATGTATATGTTTGTGTGTCATTAAGACGGCCGTGCCTATTTTGGCCTCTTTTTGACTTTTTGCCCAAGTGTTTGTAAAATTTGTCAATGGGCTGATAACTCGGCCTTCGTAAGTCAAAATCGAGTCCTTTAAGTTGTAACGCGTGCCTAATTCCTACGCGGTGCTATGTATTAGTTTGCGTCTCATTACGAGGGTCGAGACTGGTTTTTGGCATCTTTTTCGACTTTTTGCATAAGTGTTGGTCAGTTTTGCCTACGGGCTGATAACTCGGCCTCCGTAAGTCGGAATCAAGTCCCGTAAGTTGTAACGCGTGCCAAATACCTACGCGGTGCTATGTATGTCTTTGCGTGTCGTTACTACAGCTAAGGTGAGTTTTGGCCTCTTTTTCGAGTTTTTGCCTAATTGTTGGTCAGTTTTGCCTACGGGTAGATAACTCGGCCTCTGTCCGTCGGAATCGAGTCCCGTAAGTTGTAACGCATGCCTAATATCTACGCGGTGCTATGTATATGTTTGCATATCATTACGATGGCCGAAGCTGGTTTTGGCTTCTTTTTTGACTTTTTACCTAAGTGTTAGTTAGTTTTGCCTACGGGCTGATAACTCGGCCTCCATAAATCGGAATCGAGTCCCGTAAATTGTAACGCGTGCCTAATACTTACGCGGTGCTATGTACGTATTTTCGTATCGTTACAACGGCCGAGGTGGGTTTTGGCCTCTTTTTCGACTTTTACCCCAAATACATACGCGGTCCTAGTTATATGTTTGCGTGTCGTTACTACAGCACGGTAAGTTTTGGCCTCTTTTTCAACTTTTTACCTAAGTGTTGCTCAGTTTTTTCGTAAGTTGTAATGCGTGCCTAATACCTACGCGATGCTATGTATGTGTTTGGGTGTCGTTACGATGTCCGAGACGAGTTTTGACCTCTTTTTTGACTTTTTGCCTAAGTGTTGGTCAGTTTTGCCTACGGGCTGATAACTCGGCCTCCGTATGTCGGAATCGAGTCCCATAAGTTGTAACGCATGCCTAATACCTATGTGGTGCTATGTATGTGTTTGCGTATCGTTACGATGTCCGAAGCGGGTTTTGACTACTTTTTTGATTTTTTACCTAAGTGTTAATTAGTTTTGCCTACGGTCTGATAACTCGGCCTCCGTAAATCGGAATCGAGTCCCGTAAGTTGTAACACGTGCCTAATACCTACGCGGTGCTATGTACGAGTTTTCGTATCGTTACAACGGCCGAGGTGGGTTTTGGCCTCTTTTTTGACTTTTTTCCCAAATATTGGTCAGTTTTGTCCCGTAAGTTGTAACGCGTGCCTAATACCTACAATGGCCGATGCGGGTTTTGGTCTCTTTTTTCACTTTTTACCTAAGTGTTGGTCAATTTTGCATACGGGCTAATAACCCGGTCTACGTATGTCAGAATCGAGTCCCATAAGTTGTAACGCATACCTAATACATACGCGGTACTATGTATGTGTTTTTATGTTGTTACGACGACCGAGTCATGTTTTGCCCTCTTTTTCGACTTTTTACCTAAATGTTGTTCTGTTTTGTTTACCGACTGATAACTCGGCCTCCGTAAGTCAGAATTGAGTCCCGTAAGTTATAACGCGTGCCTAATACCCATGCAGTGCTATGTAAGTCTTTGCGTGTTGTTACGACGGCCGAGGTGGATTTTGGCCTCTTTTTAGACTTTTTGACTAAGTGTTGGTCAGTTTTGTCTACGGGCTGATAACTCGGCCTCCGTATGTCGAAATCGAGTCCCGTAAGTTTTAATGAATACCTAATACCTACGCGCTGCTATGTATTTGTTTGCGTATCGTTACGACGGTTGAGGCGGGTTTTGGCCTCTTTTTTGACATTTTAACTAAGTGTTGGTCAGTTTTGCCTACGGACTGATAACTCGGCCTCCGTAAGTCGGAATTGAGTTTCGTAAGTTGTAACGCGTGCCTAATACCTACACGGTGCTATGCACGAGTTTCTGTCTCATTATAATAGCTGAGGCGGGTTTTGGACTCTTTTTCGACTTTTTGCCTAATTTTGGTCAGTTTTGCCTACGAGCTGATAACTCGGCCTCCGTAAATCAGAATCGAGTCCCGTAAGTAGTATCGCGTGCCTAATACCTACACGGTGATATGTACGTGTTTACGTGTCGTTACGACGGCCGAGGCGAGTTTTGGCCTCTTTTTTGACTTTTTACCTAAGTGTTGGTCAGTTTTGCCTACGGGCTGATAACTCGGCCTCCGAAAGTTGGAATCGAGTCCCGTAAGTTTTAACACGTGCCTAATACCTACGCGGTACTATGCATGTGTTTTTGTGTCGTTACAACGGCCGAGGCGGGTTTTGGCCTCTTTTTTAATTTTTTACCTAATTGTTGTTCAATTTTGCCCACGGGCTGATAATTCGGCCTCCGTAAGTCAGAATCAAGTAACATATATTGTAACGCGTTCTTAATACCTACACTGTGCTATGTTTGTGTTTGCGTGTTGTTACGACGGTCGAGGCGGGGTTTGACCTCTTTTTTGACTTTTTGTCTAAGTGTTGGCGAGTTTTGCCTACGGACTGATAATTCAGCCTCCGTAAGTTGTAACGTGTGCCTAATACCTACGCGGTGCTATGTATGTGTTTACGTGTTGTGACGACGACCGAGGTGGGTTTCAGCCTCTTTTTCGACTTTTTGCCTAAGTGTTGTCAGTTTTGGCTACGGGCTGATAACTCGGTCTCCGTAGGTTGGAATCGAGTCCCGTAAGTTGTTACATGTGCCTAATATCTACGCGGTGCTATATATGTGTTTGCGTGCCGTTACTACAACCAAGGAGAGTTTTGGACTCTTTTTTGTCCTTTTGCCTAAGTGTTGGTCAGTTTTGCCTATGGGCTGATAACTCGGCCTCCGTCTGTCGGAATCGAGTCCTGTAAGTTATAATCCGTGCCTAATACCTACACGATGCTATGTATGTGTTTGCGTGTCTTTACAATGGCCGAGGCGAGTTTTGATCTCTTTTTTGACTTTTTGCCCAAGTTTTGGTCAGTTTTGCCTACGGGCTGATAACTCGGCCTCCGTATGTCGGAATCGAGTCCCGTAAGTTTGTACATATGTTTAATACCTATGCGGTGCTATGTATGTGTTTGCGTATCATTACGATGGTCGTGTCGAGTTTTGGCTCCTTTTTTGACTTGTTACCTAAGTGTTAGTTAGTTTTGCCTACAGGCTGATAACTCGGCCTTCGTACGTCTGAATCGAGTCCCGTAAGTTGTAACGCGTGCCTAATACCTACGCGGTGCTATATACGAGTTCTTGTGGATTTTGGCCTCTTTTTCTACTTTTTGCCTAAGTATTGGTCAGTTTTGTCTACGGGTTGATAACTCGGCCTCCGTCTGACGGAATTGAGTCCCCTAAGCTGTAATGCGTGCCTAATATCTACGCGATGATATGTATGTGTTTGCTTGTCGTTACGATGGCCGAGGTGAGTTTTGGCCTCTTTTTCGACTTTTTGCCAAAGTGTTGGTCAATTTTGTCTGCGGGCTGATAACTCGGCCTCCGTATGTCGAAATCGAGTCCCGTAAGTTGTAAGACATGCCTAATACCTACGCGGTAGTATGTATCTGTTTGCGTATCATTACAACGGTCGAGGCGTGTTTTGGCTTCTTTTTTGACTTTTTACCTAAGTGTTAATTAGTTTTGCCTACGGGCAGATAACTCGGCCTCCGTAAATTGGAATCGAGTCCCGTAAGTTGTAACGCGTGCCTAATACCTACGCGGTGCTATGTACGAGTTTCCATATAGTTACAACGGCCGAGGTGGGTTTTGGCATCTTTTTCGACTTTTTCCTCAAATGTTGGTTAGTTTTGCCTACGGGCTGATAACTCGGCATCTGTAAGTCGGAATTGAGTCCCGTAAATTGTATTGCGTGCCTAATACCTACGCGGTGCTATTCATATATTTGTGTGTCGTTACAATGGCCGATGCGGTTTTTGGCCTCTTTTTTAACTTCTTACCTAAGTGTTGGTCAATTTTGAATACGGGCTAATAACTCGGTCTACGTATGTCAGAATCGAGTCCCGTAAGTTGTAACGCATGCCTAATACATACACGGTACTATGTATATGTTTTTATCTCGTTACGACGGTCGAGGCATGTTTTGGCCTCTTTTTTGACTTTTTACCTAAATGTTGTTCAGTTTTGCTTACGGGCTGATAACTCAGCCTACGTCAGTCAGAATTGAGTCCCGTAAGTTATAATGCATGCCTAATACCCATGCAGTGCTATGTATGTCTTTACGTGTTGGTACGACGGCCGAGGCGGGTTTTGACCTCTTTTTCGAAATTTTCCTAAGTGTTGGTTAATTTTGCCTACGGGCTGATAACTCGGCCTCCGTAAGTCGGAATCGAGTCCCGTAAGTTGTATCGCGTGTCTAATACCTACGCAATGCTATGTATACGTTTGTGTGTCATTACGACGGCCGAGACGGGTTTAGGCCCCTTTTTTGACTTTTTGCCTAAGTATTGGTCTGTTTTGCCTACGGGCTGATAACTTGGCCTCCGTATGTCAGAATCGAGTCCCGTAAGTTGTAACGCGTGCCTAATACTTACGCCGTGCTATATACATATTTGCGTATTGTTACGATGGCCGAGGCGGTTTTGGCCTCTTTTTCTACGTTTTGCCTAAGTGTTGGTCAGTTTTGCTAACGGGCTGATAATTCGGCCTATGTAAGTCGGAATCGAGTCTCATAAGTTGTAACGCATGCCTAATATCTACGCAGTGCTATGTACGTGTTTGCGTGTCGTTATGAAGGCCGAGGCGAGTTTTGGCCTCTTTTTCGACTTTTTGCCTAAGTGTACAGTTTTGCCTACGGGCTGATAAGTCGGCTTCCGTAAGTCGGAATTGAGTCCCGTATGCTTGTATTTGCGTGTGGTTAAAATGGTCGATGCTGGTTTTGGCCTCTTTTTTAACTTTTTACCTAAGTGTTGGTCAATTTTGCATACGGGCTTATAATTCGGTCTACGTATGTCAGAATTGAGTCCTGTAAGTTTTAACGCATGCCTAATACATACGCGGTACTATGTATGCGTTTTTATATCGTTACGATGGCCAAGGCATGCTTGGGCATATTTTTTGACTTTTTACCTAAATGTTGTTCAGTTTTGCTTACGGGCTGATAACACGACCTCCGTATGTCAGAATTTAGTCTCTTAAGTTATAACGCGTGCCAAATACCCATGTAGTGCTATGTATGTCTTTGCGTGTTGTTACGACGACCGAGGTGAGTTTTGGCCTCTTTTTCGAGTTTTTGCCTAAGTGTTGGTCAGTTTTGCCTACGGGCTGATAACTCGGCCTCCGTATGTCGAAATCAATTCCCATAAGTTGTAATGTATGCCTAATACCTACGCGGTGCTATGTATGTGGTTGCGTATCGTTACGATGGCTGAAGCGGGTTTTGGCCTCTTTTTTGACATTTTACCTAAATGTTGGTCAGTTTTGCCTACGGGCTGATAACTCGACCTCCGTAAGTTAGAATCGAGTTCCGTAAGTTGTAACGCATGTCTAATACCTGCGCTGTGCTATGTACGAGTTTTTGTCTCGTTACAACGGCCGAGGCGGGTTTTGGCCTTTTTTCGACTTTTTCCTAAGTGTTGGTCTGTTTTGCCTACGGGCTGATAACTCGGCCTCCGTAAGTCGGAATCGAGTCCCGTAAGTTGTATCGCGTGTCTAATACTACGCAATGCTATGTATGCGTTTGTGTGTCATTACGACGGCCGAGACGGGTTTAGGCCTCTTTTTTGACGTTTTGCCTATGTATTGGTCAGTTTTGCCTACGGGCTGATAACTTGGCGTCCGTATGTCAGAATCGAGTCCCGTAAGTTGTAACGCGTGCCTAATACTTACGCCGTGCTATATACATGTTTGCGTATTGTTACGATGGCCGAGGCGATTTTGGCCTCTTTTTCGACGTTTTGCCTAAGTGTTGGTCAGTTTTGTCTACGGGCTGATAATTCGACCTATTTTGTCAGAATCGAGTCCCATAAGTTGTAATGCATGCCTAATACCTACGCAGTGCTATGTACGTGTTTGCGTGTCGTTATGAAGGCCGAGGCGGGTTTTGGCCTCTTTTTCGACTTTTTGCCTAAGTGTTTGTCAGTTTTGCCTACGGGCTGATAAGTCGGGCTCCGTAAATCGGAATCGAGTCCCATAAGTTGTAACACGTGCCTAATACCGACGTGGTGCTATGTACGTGTTTGCGTGTCCATACGACGGTCGTGGCTGGTTTTGGCCTCTTTTTCGACTGTTTGCCTAAGTGTTGGTCAGTTTTGCCTATGGGCTAATAACTCGACCTCTGTAAGTTAGATTCGAATTCCATAAGTTGTAACGCGTGCCTAATACCTACACGGTGCTATGTATGTGTTTACGTGTCGTTACGATGACTGAGACGGGTTTTGGCCTCTTTTTTAACTTTTTGCCTAAGTGTTAGTTAGTTTTGCCTACGGGTTGATAACTCGGCCTCCGTAAGTCGGAATCGAGTCCCGTAACTTGTAATGCGTGCCTAATATCTACGCGGTTCTATGTACTTGTTTGCGTATCATTACAACGGCCGAGGTGAGTTTTGGTCTCTTTTTTGACTTTTTGCCTAAGTGTTGGTCAGTTTTGCCTACATGCTGATAACTCGGCCTATGTAAGTCAGAATTGAGTCCCGTAAGCTGTAACACGTGCCTAATACCTTCACGGTGCTATATACGTGTTTGCGTGTCATACGACGGTCAAGGCGAGTTTTGGCCTCTTTTTTGACTTTTAACCTAAGTGTTGGTTAGTTTTGTCTACGAGCTGATATCTCGGCCTCCGTAAGTTGGAATCGAGTCCCGTAAGTTTTAACGTGTGCCTAATACCTACGCGGTACTATGCATGTGTTTTCGTGTCGTTACAACGGCCGATGCGGGTTTTGACCTCTTTTTTAATTTTTTACCTAAGTGTTGGTCAGTTTTGCCTACGGGCAGATAACTCGGCCTCCGTAAGTCGGAATCGAGTAACGTATATTGTAACGCGTGCCTAATACCTACATTGTACTATGTATGTGTTTGCGTGTTGTTACGACGGTCGAGGCGGGTTTTGGCCTCTTTTTTGACTTTTTGCCTAAGTGTTGGCTAGTTTTACTATGGACTGATAAGTCGGCCTCCGTAAGTCAGAAATTAGTCTCGTAAGTTGTAACGTGTGCCTAATACCTACGCGGTGCTATGAGGTGAGAATTTCAGTGGGTGCAATTGACTCTTCTATCCCACAAAAAAATCTATTTATCATATATTAAAATAAAAAAAAAAATCCAGTGGGTGCAATTGACCCCACTGGCTAACCCCTAGCTTCGCCCCTGCCTGAGGATGGGATACCTGGTTTCTGCTGGAGGAGAATACAGAGCTAGCTGTCTCGGCGGTGGCGGATATTTTTCCGGCACACACGAATGCCGACGGTTTCTGTGGCGGTGGAAACAGGAGGAAGTAGAGCGACGTAGGGTTCAGTTGGGCAGAGAATCGATTCCATTCACTTTTAGGTTTTAACTCCTCTCATTCTTTTTCTTTGTATTAATAAAATAATATACTCCCTCCGTCCCAAATTAATTGTTCAGTTTTGACTTTTTTAAGTCAAATTGACTATTTTTAAAATTAATAATTAAGCATATATAAATATATTTCTAAAATTATAAAAATTGGGGTTAGTAATAAATTGTATATACTTTCTTTTGGTTATAATCTCTTCACCTATATTTTAGCAAAAATAGTAAAAAAATAGTTTTAAAAATGGTCAATTTGAATTTAAAAGTCAAAACTGAGTAATTAATTTGGGACAGAGGGAGTATTTACGTTGGCAATAAATTACTATACAATTCTTAACATTTGAGAAAATAGAAAATAATACGATTCGTTCTTCAGAAAGGCTAATAAAAAAATTGTTTAAATTCTTTATAAAAATAAAGAAAAAATTGAATATTTACTCATCATTAATCACAATTTAAAGTTTAAACCATACATATTAATTAAACATCCTAAACAGAAAAATATCAAACACAACGTCATTTATCATTAATTATAAAAATCAAGATTTAAACATCCTAAAAAAAATATTAAATTAACATCATTTTTAATAAAAGATAAGACCCCGAATTTTATGAAATGAAAGTATTCAATTTTCTTATAATTATTATTTTATTTCATAAATGGTTAAATTGATAAAAGGTTAAAGTTAAGGGTGATATGTGAAAATATTTGCAAAGTAAGCAAATATTATAAAATATTCGTTTGGTCGGGGAATATTTTTTTTGTCGGGAATATCTGTACGACGACACAATCATTGGTGGACCGAACAATGGAAGTATTGCCGTAGTTAGAAAACGACAGAATTGTCATTTTATAAAAATAACGGCGAAAGTGTTACCGTTAAAACTGTTGAACTACTCGGTAGTAAAAGTACAGTAATACGCGTGGTTGCATAGTAGCACACGGTATTGATTATTGATGCTTACGTAAGTAGTCACTCAATTATATTTAATTATTGTCACAGTAATTGTTGCATCATATCTCTCATATTATTGATTCAATTATTGTCACGGTATCATCTGCATAATATGTTATATTAATAAATCAATAATTGAGACGACAAAGTTATTCATATTATTATTTGTAATATTGACAATGTCTAGAAGTTCTGTCAAGAAGAGGTTAGATAATCTAATTGCGCGCCAATAGGGAGAAATCCTTATCGGAAAGCCCCCTATTTCTTGAGAACGACCTGATTGGTAGATATTGTGAGTTATAATTGTGACACCCCCAAAATAGGTATACAACACACATTCTGAGTCATCAAAATACATGGTACAGAAACAACTACAACTTTATTAATACATCATAAAAACTGTGAGTTTAAATACAAATATTGTCTTCTAGACAATATCCATAACCAAATAAGTCCTCATTACAATTATTGA
Organism: Panax notoginseng; assembly: GCA_016801055.1. Taxonomy (NCBI): domain Eukaryota; kingdom Viridiplantae; phylum Streptophyta; class Magnoliopsida; order Apiales; family Araliaceae; genus Panax; species Panax notoginseng. The sequence continues at coordinate 266,132,592 of CM029013.1, read as the reverse complement.
AACTTTATTATACAAAAACGGTGAAGACTACTAAGACAACTTTCTAGAACCATCATTCCACACCCCGACTCGTACTCGCTACATTCTCGCCTCCTGAGAAGAAAAATGGAACAACAAGAAAAAGGGTGAGCTCAACTAGCCCAGTAAAGAATATTATGACTAAGATAATATAGAACAAATTATCGTTAGTCCTCAACAGGGAAAAATCTGATAGAATACAATAGACAACAAATTTCATATCAATATTCGCAGTGGAAAATAATAATTCATAGAATAGTTACGTAGAGAATGAAATCTACTAGTATCTATGAATTTAAAAGTCCATCATCAATATTTTATCCCTGTAACATCAATCAATATACATCTTCAATCAAATATTCATCTTTGCATTACAGGCCAAAGATATTCATCAGTTGGTCATGTTCATCTCAACACCTGTTCATCTTTGCACTACGGGCCAAAGATATTCATAAGAAAATCAACCATCTTTGCACTACATGCCAAAGATATTCAGTAACATCATCATTTAGGACCGAGGATGATGAAAAATATTTTTAAAGAAACGAATCCAGTGAAACAAAAGACAAGGATTAAGGATTCGTAATTCGGTTTATCCATGTCCAAAAATACCTCAATAATAATCATAGTGGAGTAAAATTCAAGAATGATAAAAACATGGATACAATCAAAGCTAGTATCCATAATAGATATTTTGGACAAAAACGAAAATTTAATTTTCTGTGAATAGTGCCGTATTCGTGAATAGTGTCGTATACGTGAATAGTAACCCCGACACCAAAAGTTCCAAATTTGATAAAAACTTCAGATCAATATTTCGGCATAATGATATTGAAAGAATAACATAATTACGAAAAAAATAATATCCCTTACCTCGAAAGAATAATACTTCTAGTTGAAACACCGGATATAGGCTATGACTTAAACTTGCACCGTATAGCAACACTCAAAGTATTAAAATACTCACAAGAATACGCTCAATATATAGAGAGAGAAAAAGAGAGAAAACTTGTTTCTGGTGTGATTTTCAATTCTAACCTAAGCACCCTATTTATAGGAAAATGCTTAGAACACCAAAGCAGAAAATTTAATAAAATATTAATATATTTATAAAATTTTCCTTAGCCCACCTCTAGACATTTGAATTCAGCACTTGCACATGTTAATGATGTCCACCAAAAAAAAAAACGTTTTTCTTAAAATAATTATTTAAAACTTTCAAAAATCAATTATTTCGGAACTTCGAAACTTCAATAGTTCATAATAAATAGCCCTTTTATCAGAAAAATTCGAACCACATGTCCTTACCATAGGAAATTCCATTCTCTACAACTTTGCAGAAGAAAATTTTTGCCTAAGTGTTTGTCAGTTTTGCCTACGGGCTGATAACTCGGCCTCCGTATCTCCGAATCGAGTCCCGTAAGTTGTACGAGTTTCCGTATCATTACAACGGCCGAGGTGGACTTTGGCCTTTTTTTCGACTTTTTTCCCAAATGTTAGTCGGTTTTGCCTACGGGTTGATAACTCGGCCTCCATAAGTCGGAATTGAGTCCCGTAAGTTGTAACGCGTGCCTAATACATACACGGTGCTATGCATGTATTTGCGTGTCGTTACAATGGCCGATACGGGTTTTGGCCTCTTTTTACCTAAGTGTTGGTCAATTTTGAATACGGGCTAATAACTCGGTCTACGTATGTCAGAATCATGTCCCGTAAGTTGTAACACATGCCTAATACATAAGCAGTACTATGTATATGTTTTTATGTCGTTACGACGGTTGAGGCATGTTTTGGCCTCTTTTTTGACTTTTTATCTAAATGTTGTTCAGTTTTGCTTACAGGCTGATAACTCGGCCTCCGTAAGTTAGAATTGAGTCCCGTAAGTTATAACGCGTGCCTAATACCCATGCAGTGCTATGTATGTCTTGCGTGTTGTTACGACGGCCGATGTTGGTTTTGGCCTCTGTTTTAACTTTTTGCCTAAGTGTTGGTCAGTTTTGCCTACGGACTGATAACTCGGCCTCCGTATGTCGGAATCGAGTCCTGTAAGTTGTTACGCATGCCTAATACCTACGCGGTGCTATGTATGTGTTTTCGTATCATTACGATGGCCGAGGCGAGTTTTGGCTTCCTTTTTGACTTTTTACCTAAGTGTTAGTTAGTTTTGCCTACGGGCTGATAACTCGGCCTCCGTAAATCGGAATCGAGTCCCATAAGCTGTAACGTGTGCCTAATACCTACGCGGTGCTATGTACGAGTTTTCGTATCATTACAACGGCCGAGGTGGATTTTTGCCTTTTTTTGACTTTTCCCCAAATGTTGGTCAGTTTTGCCTACTTGCTGATAACTCGGCCTCCGTAAGTCGGAAATGAGTCCTGTAAGTTGTAACGCGTGTCTAATACCTACGCGGTTCTATGCATGTATTTGCGTGTCATTACAATGGCTGATGCGGGTTTTGGCCTCTTTTTTAACTTTTTACCCAAGTGTTAGTCAATTTTGCATACGGGCTAATAACTCGGTCTACGTATGTCAGAATCGAGTCTCGTAAGTTGTAACGCATGCCTAATACATACGCGGTACTATGTATGTGTTTTTATGTCGTTACGACGGCCGAGGAATGTTTTGGCCTCTTTTTTGACTTTTTACCTAAATGTTGTTCAGTTTTGTTTACGGGCTGATAACTCGGCCTCCGTAAGTCAGAATTGAGTCCCGTAAGTTATAACGCGTGCTTAATACCCATGTAGTGCTATGTATGTCTTTGCGTGTTGTTACGACGGCCGAGGTTGGTTTTGGCCTTTTTTTCGACTTTTTGCCTAAGTGTTGGTCAGTTACGGGCTGATAACTTGGCCTCCGTATGTCGAAATTGAGTCACGTAAGTTGTAATGTATGCCTAATATTAATGCGGTGCTATGTATGTGTTTGCGTATCGTTACGATGACTGAAGCGGGTTTTGGCCTCTTTTTTAATATTTTACCTAAGTATTGGTCAGTTTTGCCTACGGGCTGATAACTCGGTCTCCGTAAGTCGGAATCAAGTCCCGTAAGTTATAACGCATGCCTAATACCTACGTGGTTCTATGTATGTGTTTTCGTATCGTTTTGATAGCCAAGGCGGGTTTTGGCCTCTTTTTTGACTTTTTAGCTAAGTGTTGGTCAGTTTTGCCTACGCTGATAACTCGGCCTCCGTAAGTCGGAATCGAGTCCCGTAAGTTTTAACGCATGCCTAATACCTAAACGGTGCTATGTAAGACTTTGCCTATCGTTACAACGGTCGAGACGAGTTTTGGCCTCTTTTTTGACTTTTTGCCTAAGTGTTGGTCAGTTTTGCCTACGGGCTGATAACTCGGCCCCCGTAAATCAGAATCGAGCCCCGTAAGTTGTAATGCGTGCCTAATACCTACGCGATGCTATGTATGTGTTTGCATGTCGTTACAACGGCCGAGGCTAGTTTTGGCCTCTTTTTCGACTTTTTGCCTAAGTGTTGGTCAGTTTTGCCTACGGGCTGATAACTCGGCCTCCGTAAGTCGGAATCGAGTCTCATAAGTTATAACGCATGCCTAATACCTACGCGATGCTATGTACGTGTTTGCGTGTTGTTACGATAGCCGAGGCTTGTTTTGACCCCTTTTTAGACTTTTTGCTTAGGTGTTAGTCAATTTTGCCTACACGCTAATAACTCGGCCTCCGTAAGTCAGAATCGAGTCCCATGAGTTGTAACGCGTGCCTAATACCTATGCAGTGATATGTATATATTTGCTTGTTATAACGACAGCCGAGGTGGGTTTTGGACTCCTTTTCGATTTTTTGCTTGAATGTTGGTCAGTTTTACCTACGCGCTGATAACTCGGCATCCGTATGTCAGAATCGAGTTCCATAAGTTGTAATGCGTGTCTAATACCGACGCAGTGTTATGTACGTGTTTGCATGTCATTATGAGGGTCGAGGCGGTTCTGGCCTCTTTTTCGACTTTTTCCCTAAGCGTTGGTCAGTTTTACCTACGGGCTGATAACTTGGCCTTCGTATATCAGAATCGAGTCCCGTAAGTTGTAACGCATGCCAAATACCTACGCGGTGCCATGCATGTGTTTGCGCGTCGTTATGACGGCCAAGGCGGGTTTTGGCCTCTTTTTCGGCTTTTTGCCTAAGTGTTGGTCAGTTTTGCCTACAGGCTGATAGCTCGGCCTCCGTATGTCGGAATCGAGTCCCTTAAGTTGTAATGCGTGTCTAATACCTACGCGGTGCTATGTACGTGTTTGCATATCGTTACGACGGTCGAGGCTGGTTTTGGCCTCTTGTTCGACTTTTTGCCTAAGTGTTGGTCAGTCTTGCCTACGGGCTGATAACTCGGGATCCGTATGTCGGAATCGAGTCCCGTAAGTTGTAACGTATGCTTAATACCTACGCGGTGCTATGTATGTGTTAGCGTATCGTTACGACGGCCGAGGCGGGTTTTGGCCTCTTTTTTAACTTTTTACTTTTGTGTTGGTTAGTTTTATCTACGGGTTGATAACTCGGCTTCCGTAAGTCGAAATCGAGTCCTGTAAGTTGTAACGCGTGCCAAATACCTACGTGGTGCTATGTACAAGTTTCCGTATCGTTTCAACGCCCGAGGCGAGTTTTGGCCTCTTTTTCAATTTTTTTCCCTAAGTGTTGGTCAGTTTTGTCTACGGGCTGATAACTCGGCCTCCGTAAGTCTGAATCGAGTCCCGTAAGTTGTAACACGTGCCTAATACCTGCGCAGTGCTATGTACCCGTTTGCGTGTCATTACGACTGCCGAGATGTGTTTTGGCTTCTTTTTTGACTTTTTCCCTAAGTGTTGTTCAGTTTATCCTACGAACTGATAACTCGGCCTCCGTAAGTCAGAATTGAGTCTCGTAAGTTATAACGCGTGTCTAATACCTACGCGGTGCTATGCATGAGTTTGCATGTCATTACAATGGCCGAGTCGGGTTTTGACCTCTTTTTTATCTTTTTACCTAAGTGTTGGTCAATTTTGCCTACGGGCTGACAACTTGGCCTACGTATGTGGAAATCGAGTCCCGTAAGTTGTAGCACATGCCTAATACATGCGCAGTGCTATGTATGTGTTTGCGTGTCATTACGACGGTCGAGGCATGTTTTGGCCTCTTTTTTTATTTTTGCCCAAGTATTGTGCAATTTTCCCTACGGGTTGATAACTCGGCCTCCGTAAGTCAGAATTGAGACTCCTAAGTTATAATGCGTGCCTAATACCCACGCGGTGCAATGTATGTGTTAGCATGTTGTTACGAAGGCCGAGGTGGGTTTTGGCCTCTTTTTCGACTTTTTGCTTAAGTGTTGTTCAGTTTTGCGTACGGGCTGATAACTCGGCCTCCGTTTGTCGGAATCGAGTCCCGTAAGTTGTAACGCGTGCCTAATACCTACGCGGTACTATGCACGTGTTTGCTTGTTACGACGGCCGAGGCGGGTTTTGGTCTCTTTTTCGACATTTTGCCTAAGTGTTGGTCAGTTTTGCCTACGGGTTGATAACTCGGCCTCTGTAAGTTGGAATCGAGCCCCGTAAGTTTTAACACGTGCCTAATACCTACACGATGCTATGTTCATATTTGTGTATCTTTACGACTGCCGAGGCGGGTTTTGGCCTCTTTTTTGACTTCTTGCCTAAGTGTTGGTCAGTTTTACCTACGGGCTGATAACTCGGCCTATGTAAGTTAGAATTGAGTCCCATAAGTTGTAACATGTGCCTAATACCTATGCTGTGCTATGTATGTGTGCGCGTATTGTTATGACAGTCGAGGCGGATTTTGGCCTCTTTTTTGACTCTTTGCTTAAGTGTTGGCGAGTTTTGCCTACGGGCTGATAACTCGGCCTCCGTAAGTCGGAATCGAGTCTCGTAACTTGTAATGAGTGCCTAATACCTACGCGGTGCTATGTATGTCTTTGCGTATTGTTACGACGGCCGAGGCGGGTTTTAGCCTCTTTTTTGACTTTTTACTTAAGTGTTGGTCATTTTTGCCTACGGGCTATTAACTCGGCCTACGTAAGTTAGAATCGAGTCCTGTATGTTTTAACATGTGCCTAATACCTATGCGGTACTATGCATGTATTTTCGTGTTGTTACAACGGCTGAGGCGGATTTTGGCCTCTTTTTCGGCTTTTTGCCTAAGTGTTGGTCAGTTTTGCCTACAGGCTGATAGCTCGGCCTCCGTATGTCGGAATCGAGTCCCTTAAGTTGTAATGCGTGTCTAATACCTACGCGGTGCTATGTACGTGTTTGCATATCGTTACGACGGTCGAGGCTGGTTTTGGCCTCTTGTTCGACTTTTTGCCTAAGTGTTGGTCAGTTTTGCCTACGGGCTGATAACTCGGGCTCCGTATGTCGGAATCGAGTCCCGTAAGTTGTAACGTATGCTTAATACCTACGCGGTGCTATGTATGTGTTAGCGTATCGTTACGACGGCCGAGGCGGGTTTTGGCCTCTTTTTTAACTTTTTACTTTAGTGTTGGTTAGTTTTATCTACGGGCTGATAACTCGGCTTCCGTAAGTCGAAATCGAGTCCTGTAAGTTATAACGCGTGCCTAATACCTACGTGGTGCTATGTACAAGTTTTCGTATCGTTTCAACGCCCGAGGCGAGTTTTGGCCTCTTTTTCAATTTTTTTCCCTAAGTGTTGGTCAGTTTTGTCTACGGGCTGATAACTCGGCCTCCGTAAGTCTGAATCGAGTCCCGTAAGTTGTAACACGTGCCTAATACCTGCGCAGTGCTATGTACCCGTTTGCGTGTCATTACGACTGCCGAGATGTGTTTTGGCTTCTTTTTTGACTTTTTCCCTAAGTGTTGGTCAGTTTATGCTACGAACTGATAACTCGGCCTCCGTAAGTCAGAATTGAGTCTCGTAAGTTATAACGCGTGTCTAATACCTACGCGGTGCTATGCATGAGTTTGCATGTCATTACAATGGCCGAGTCGGGTTTTGGCCTCTTTTTTATCTTTTTACCTAAGTGTTGGTCAATTTTGCCTACGGGCTGACAACTTGGCCTACGTATGTGGAAATCGAGTCCCGTAAGTTGTAGCACATGCCTAATACATGCGCGGTGCTATGTATGTGTTTGCGTGTCATTACGACGGTCGAGGCATGTTTTGGCCTCTTTTTTTATTTTTGCCCAAGTATTGTGCAATTTTCCCTACGGGTTGATAACTCGGCCTCCGTAAGTCAGAATTGAGACTCCTAAGTTATAATGCGTGCCTAATACCCACGCGGTGCTATGTATGTGTTAGCATGTTGTTACGAAGGGCGAGGTGGGTTTTGGCCTCTTTTTCGACTTTTTGCTTAAGTGTTGTTCAGTTTTGCGTACGGGCTGATAACTCGGCCTCCGTTTGTCGGAATCGAGTCCCGTAAGTTGTAACGCGTGCCTAATACCTACGCGGTACTATGCACGTGTTTGCTTGTTACGACGGCCGAGGCGGGTTTTGGTCTCTTTTTCGACATTTTGCCTAAGTGTTGGTCAGTTTTGCCTACGGGTTGATAACTCGGCCTCTGTAAGTTGGAATCGAGCCCCGTAAGTTTTAACACGTGCCTAATACCTACACGATGCTATGTTCATATTTGTGTATCTTTACGACTGCCGAGACGGGTTTTGGCCTCTTTTTTGACTTCTTGCCTAAGTGTTGGTCAGTTTTACCTACGGGCTGATAACTCGGCCTATGTAAGTTAGAATTGAGTCCCGTAAGTTGTAACATGTGCCTAATACCTATGCTGTGCTATGTATGTGTGTGCGTATTGTTATGACAGTCGAGGCGGATTTTGGCCTCTTTTTTGACTCTTTGCTTAAGTGTTGGCGAGTTTTGCCTACGGGCTGATAACTCGGCCTCCGTAAGTCGGAATCGAGTCTCGTAACTTGTAACGAGTGCCTAATACCTACGCGGTGCTATGTATGTCTTTGCGTATTGTTACGACGGCCGAGGCGGGTTTTAGCCTCTTTTTTGACTTTTTACTTAAGTGTTGGTCATTTTTGCCTACGGGCTATTAACTCGGCCTACGTAAGTTAGAATCGAGTCCTGTAAGTTTTAACGTGTGCCTAATACCTATGCGGTACTATGCATGTGTTTTCGTGTCGTTACAACGGCTGAGGCGGGTTTTGGCCTCTTTTTTAACTTTTTACCTAAGTGTTGGTCAGTTTTGCCTACGGGCTAATAACTCGGCCTCCGTAAGTCGGAATCGAGTAACATATATTGTAATGCGTGCCTAATATCTACATTGTGCTATGTATGTGTTTGCGTGTTGTTACGACGGTCGAGACGAGTTTTGGCCTCTTTTTTAACTTTTTGCCTAAGTGTTGGCGAGTTTTGCCTACGGACTGATGACTCGGCCTCCGTAAGTTGGAAATTAGAACCGTAAGTTGTAACGTGTGCCTAGTACCTACGCGGTGCTATGTATTTGTTTACGTGCGACGGCCGAGGCGAGTTTTGGCCTCTTTTTCGACATTTTGCATAATTGTTGGTCAGTTTTGCCTACGGGCTGGTAACTCGGCCTCCGTAAGTTGGAATCGAGTTCCATAAGTTGTAACGCGTGTCTAATACCTACGTTGTGCTATGTATGTGTTTGTGTGTCATTATGACGACTGAGACAGGTTTTGGCCTCTTTTTTAACTTTTTGCCTAAGTATTGGTCTATTTTGCCTACGGGCTGATAACTTGGCCTCCGTATGTCAGAAACGAATTTCGTAAGTTGTAACGCGTTTCTAGTACCTACACTGTGCTATATACAAGTTTGCGTATTGTTACGATGGCCGAGGCGGGTTTTGGACTCTTTTTCGACTTTTTGCCAAAGTGTTGGTCAGTTTTGCCTACGGGCTGATAACTCGGCCTATGTAAGTCGGAATCGAGTCCCATATGTTGTAACGCATGCCTAATACCTACGCGATGCTATGTACGTGTTTGCATGTCGTTATGAAGACCGAGGCGGGTTTTGGCCTCTTTTTCGACTTTTTGTCTAAGTGTTAGTCAGTTTTGCCTACGGGCTGATAAGTCGGCCTCCGTAAATCGGAATAGAGCCCCTCAAGTTGTAACACGTGCCTAATACCTGTGTGGTGCTATGTACGTGTTTGCGTGTTCTTACGACGGCTGAGGCTGGTTTTGGCCTCTTTTTCGACTTTTTGCGTAAGTGTTGGTCTGTTTTGCCTACGGGCTAATAACTCGGCCTCCGTAAGTCGGAATCGAGTTTCGAAAGTTGTAACGCGTGCCTAATACCTACGTGGTGCTATGTATGTGTTTACGTGTCATTACGATGACTGAGACATGTTTTGGCCTCTTTTTTGACTTTTTGCCTAAGTTTTAGTCAGTTTTACCTACGGGCTGATAACTCGGCCTCCGTAAGTCAGAAACGAGTCCCGTAAGTTCTAACGCGTGCCTAATACATACGTGGTGCTATGTATTCTTTGAGTATCGTTACAACGGTCAAGGCGGGTTTTGACCTCTTTTTTGACTTTTTGCATAAGTGTTGGTTAGTTTTGCCTACAGGCTAATAACTCGGCCTCCGTAAGTCGAAATCGAGTCCCATAATTTGTAACACATGTCTAATAACTACACGGTGATATATACATGTTTGCGTGTAGACCTGGCAAATATGGCCCAGGCCCGCGGGCTGGCCCGCCCGCCACGGGCTGGGCTTTGGGCTGTGATTTTTTAGCCCATGAAATTTGGGCCATTTTTGGCCCAGCCCGTGAAAGCCCGGCCCGCGGGCGGCCCGTGATTTTTTTTTTAAAAAAAATGTTGCTACTTGTGGGTTATGAGGCTTGAACACAAGACTTGTAAGTAAATAAATAAGAGTTCAAACCAACTGAGCTACAACAACTATTTATTTTTAATGCAATCTTCAATATAAAAATATATTTTTAATTATTATAGTTGTAGTAAATAATAATTGTAGTTTAAAATTTCTTAATTGATGTGGCTGTTAATCAAAATATTATATGAATTTTTAAAAAAATATCACGAATCATATTACATAAATTGAAAACCCATCAAGCAGGTAGGTTTATGAAACACATCATATATACAATATTTAAATGAACTAGTTTATGATCCGAAATTCCAAATCAAGATGATCCAAGGAACTGATATGACCATGAGCAGACAAATCATAAACTAAAACATAATATTAGTTAGCGGATTCATAGATTTTCGAGAAAGGTATCAAATATTTAATTGACATAATTAATAAATATTTTCCTGACGAAGTTTTGAAGATAATGAATCCATAAGGATTAGACAGGTGTTCACTGAATCAAGAAACTTCAAAACATTCTCGTCTTTTTTCACGTCTTTGATGTATGTAGTTAATGTAGGTAATTAGAATTATTGTTTATTATAAATTATTTTATTATTTTTAATATTTATTATTATTATTATTTTTGGTGTAGCAAAATGTTACAAAAAAAAATAGGTGAAGAAGCCCGCGGGCCGGGCCAATCCGGGCCACGGGCCTAACATTTTTGACTTGCCAAAACCTGGGCTTTTTTGGCCTGACCCACCGTTGACCCGCCCGCGCTCGGTCCGACACGCCCCTGGCCCGCCCGTTTGTCACCTCTACCAGCAAGTAGCAATCGAATAGACTTATTCAAGTACCAATGCGTGAGTAATAGACTCCTTTCTAAGTCATCAGTAGGTCCCTTGACAACAACCGCAAAACAAGTGCCTTGGACGTTTGAATATCAAATGCATAATAGACTCCCTTATAAGTCATTAGCCTAAGGTTCAAAGTATGAAACATGCACATGATTTTGTCACCCAAACTCCAAAGTATGAAAATAACGACCAACAGAATTCAGATAAATCCCATTTTATTACTTTACAAGTAGCAAGAAAAAGGGTAAAAAACAAAAACAAACTTCTCACATTATCAGAATCCATCTCTGGTCTACAATATAAGATCAAGTAGTTGGCAAAGGAGTTGGCAAATGTAAGTTTTCAGGCTCAATGCGCACAGAGAGTTGCCTTGCCACCTGACACGACAGAAACAGAATTTGTATGTTTCCTAAAAAGTGAGAAAAATCAACACGTAAATTATCCTAATACAATATACTGGCCAGCTCCACCATTATCATGTTAAAGCAACATTTTTCATTGAATTGCAACAACAAAAATTTACAACCAGAATCCATGGGTTGCAGTGCAGGCCCTTTTTCCACTTTGGTGCATTACTTGCCAAAACATAACTTTAGACACAACATCTCAACTCTTCACAAAACTTAGCAAGGTCAATGTTTTATATATCCAAAATACATATAAATCCAACACCTAATGCCCACTTTTACATCAGAATGGCAAGAGAATTGAGAAGGTTGTTCCTCTATCCTCCCCACCACTTGCTTGGAACTTGCTCCTTTTTACAGCTTTTTGGATTAATTAAGACACTTAAATACATATATTGTCATGAACTTAACCAATGAGGTTGAAGGACCACAGTTAAGCAGGCTAAATGGCATAAGCCTTTCAGTGTTGAACTCCCAACTTAAGAGCAAAATGTGTATATGCCGGCCCTAATTCATATGTTATATATGTAAAACCAGTCTCACAGATGACGAGACTGGTTGCTGGTCTCTGATATCAAGATACAACTTTCACATTCCATTTTTGTATCATTCTCATATTTTCACTTGCAAACGAAGTAAAACTAAAAGAATGTTTATACAGGAGAGATTAATTGGTCATTCCCTACAACTGACATATTTTAGTTTATACGTCTAAAATTTCTAGCAACAAAATAGCAATAATTTTTGTTTGTTCCAGGAAATAAAACAGATAAGGAAGGATGAAGGAAAAAATTAATACCAAACTCTATTACCTACTGAATTTGGAATTAATTTCACTCAAAATAAATCATAAATTTTCTATCTAGTTGAAGCAAAAGGAGTTTCCATTGAAGAAAATGTGTGCCCTTCTAAGCAGCTATTGCCAAAACTTACATCATTAGTGCCATAGTAATCACCATTACAACCACACAGATAGTTTTTACCTATTCTCTATGAAAGTATGATATACTCCCTCCGTTCCGTATTATTTGATTATTGTTAACTTTTTAAAGTCAACTTTAGAGATTTTTAACGCAAAGTTGACATAAATTCTTTTAATATTAATCAATATAATGATGAATATTATAAACTATTTAAAAAGTGTTACTCATTGTAAGTTTTATTGTTTCATAGTTTTTAATGAGTCACCTCAATTTTGAGTTTAAAAATGTCTCAAATTGATTTTCAAAAGTCAATAATGATCATATAATTTGGAACGGAAAGAGTAATATATATTATACATATATATATAGAGAGAGAGGGAAAAAAAGAAAAACTAAATGTATTAAAAAAAAGATTAAATACACTTATGTCCCTTGAAGTTAATTATTTTATTCACTAAACATTACTATACTGGTAATGTGTAGTGAGTAAAAGAATTAATCACATTAATTAATTTAAATAAAATAATTAACTTTGATTATTTTACTTGAATGATTAGCAGAGTTAATTATTTTATTTGAACTAATTAATTGAGTTAGTTATTTTATTTAAGTTAATTAGTAGAGCTAATTATTTTGTTTAGTTAATTAGTGGAGTTAACTACTTTATTTGAGTAAATTATTAAATTTAATTAATGAGATTAGTTATTTATGTGTAGTGTGATAATTTGTAGTGAATTTTATTTATCTTAAGTAGTATATACATGTTTATACTATTTAAATGGATTGTTCTATATAAGAAAACACAATTAAATTTACTTTAAATACATTAAAAAGTGTTAAAATCGTAACACGTCAGCATTCCGGTCAAAGTTATGGTCGGAGGATCACTTTTACTTACATGTACTTGGACGTTGCTATTATTAGTTTTATAATTTAGGTTCGTTTGTGTAAGTTGGGTGATACTTCGAGGGACAGAACTATATTTAACCCTTAAACGGAGAGAGTTATATATATATTATACATATATATATATATATATAGAGAGAGAGAGAGAGGAAAAAAGGAAAAATTAAATGTTTAAAAACAATACCCAACAGATAACAAATTCAGACACTAAGTCTGATAAATCAACAGCAAAAAAAAACTAACAAACCTCATCAAGAAGATGACCAACGATAAAAAGCCAACAAAGAAAAACGCAGAACATACCTCAGCAACGATTTCATCTTTTGTCACTGGTTCGCGCAATTTATTGTCAACCTTGATGAACCTTCTCAGAACCTTGACAAAATGTCAGCAGGTAGCATAAATTCAATGCTTGTTGAAGAAGCATAACAAGTTTACTGAAGCAAAAAATAGGTAGCACTCTTAAAGATAAACAGTTATAATTAAATTAATTCAGTCAGATCTCATGCTCCTGAACTTTTTGATTGTGAGATTTTCCTTGTATGCTTCTACACCCAACTTTTGAATTTGAACAGCAACTAGGCATCAAATATTTTTATTTCAACTTTGATAAAGTTGTCTTATTTTTGATTGATAAGTAGCAATCTGAAGAAAGGTTTGATGCCAATCATTTAATAATGCAAGTCACCATGTATATAAAATGCTTCACCCATCTATGAAATTCAAACTCAAGATGATCAAGGTCAAATTCGTATCAAAATGAAATATATAATTATCTAAGAATCATAGAAATCTCCAACATGTCACACTCGCCCAAAAACAATAGCAATCAAAAGCTTCTATATAGAAAACCAACCAGCTTAGCATTGTCCAGGCGCTTTGCTGCTGTCTGATATTCTTTGGTTATATCTTCCTCCGTCTTGTGAACAACTTTAACCTCTCCAACCTCCTTAGGTTGGTAAATCTAATGAAAGAAAGTGGTAAACATAGATTCAGTGTATAAAGAATGATTAAAAAGTTCATGTCAAGTGTATGATTAAGGTGAGTCAAGATGGTATCAAAAGTTCATAACAAGCGTACCGTATACAAGTGGAGGAGAAAAAATAGCAGCAATAATGTTGGGAAAGGGATAGCGCATCAGTAACTTCCATCAGACATTAAAATTCTCATAAAAATGAAGAAATAAGCTAAGCAATACCTATGTAGAATGAATTTAGACAAATATGCAAACAACAATTTGCAATACACACCCAAAGGTAGGATTTAAGAACAAAAATTAATGTCAAACAGTCGGATGCCTTCTGCATTGAGATGGTCCACATTAAGTATTCTATTGACCATTCGTTTGCAATATGTTTGCATGCGTAAAAGAGAGGGGGAGAGAGAGAGAGCAATAAAGGCAGAAACATTAAGGCCAGCAGAGGTTACTAGACTCACTACCAATTGAAACATTGAAGGTTAATCATTTGAAACACTTCAAATTAGTAAATTTGCCTCACTGTCAACTGAATGAATTTATAAATAGTCGAAACAAGTTTCTAATTTCAATTTTCCCAATACACATGCGCGCGCGCGCGCACACACACACACACACACACACACACACACACACATATATATATATATATATATATATATATAAACAAGTGGCTCTAGCATGCTAATCATCTAAACAAGTATATGCAAGCTAGGCATATATCCATGTGCCTAGCTTTTATACACACAGCCTCTCGAGGTCACACAAAAAGCCATAACAAAGGATGATGGCTGCATATGAAAACTCTCATACACAACTGTCAAACACTCCAAGGTACAATTTAAGAGATACCACGTTCAGATAATAATAATTATCTACGTGTATATTCATGTATACACACACAATAAGCATCAACAAAAATAGAAACTTGTGCAGCTCGCTGATGAGATGGGCAAACTTGTCAATGTTTGGGACGGCAAGCAATTTGGGCATCAGATGGTTGCGGAAATGTCCAGGAGCTACTTTCATCGTCTCTCCCGCTTTTCCAAGCTTGTCTATAGTTTGTAATCCATATTATTATATTATCATTTCCAACTAAACTGCTCAATAAGATAACAAAGGGGAGACCTAATAAATTGCAAAATGAGTAACTCACAGTTGTAAGAATCACTTCCAACTTTCTGTATCTAACACCCTGCCCAGCAAATAATGTTGGGTGATGCAATACCCGATCAAAGCTCTGCCTGATTATGTTTCTACAATAATGGATATAAGCCATCTGTGTAGCTACATAGATATATAGAATTTAACAAAATTTACGCCGTCAGACAAAGATATATAAAGATGCATTAAAAAATTTAAATATTCCCAAAAGAAAAATGGCAATCAAAATGTCGATTGATACATAATTTAAATCACAGACATCCCTGAGGACAGTGGCGAAGCCAGGAATTGCTGACAGTGGGGGCGATTATTAGAGTATCAAACAATAAATTAAAATTGATAATTATAGTAACAAAAAACGACTTAAATATATAACCAAAAATATATAATATATGTCATTGTTGTAGCCATCAAACTTATATACCAAAAATAACTAGTATAATATAGCAATAACTAGTCTGATAAAAGAATGTGGTCAGATAGGCTGCACAGGATTCTTATGGTCAGCACTTGTCTGGCAAAAGAAATCTTGGCACCCAGATTAAATGTGAAAGCAAGCTTTATCCTAGTGATTAAATGTGAAAGATTTGGTGATTAACTGGATCTTTGATTGGTCTAATAAGCAGTAAGCACACATGAATCTGAATGATTCTTCAAAAAAGTTTGATAGAGCATGTTGTTTGTTTTAGGCCACTGCAGGTAACTCTGAAAACATGAAAGATGATCTGAGTGGCCTCGATAAAGTAATTGGTGCTGTCTTGGGACAATAAACTGGTGTATGTTTGACAATTTTATTATATATTGACTCTGCAGATTTTTTAGGCCACACTACCAATTTTATTATATATGGACTCTGTGAAGTCAAAAGTTTGATTTTCACTATTATAAAACTAAAGTAAAAAACAAAATCTTTGAGGACAACAGATAAACACACGAAAAAAGGAGTCAAATGCCACAATAGGCCAACTGGCCAAGCAACTTGGTATTAGAAACACACATTCAGGTCTACTCGGTGAGTCGGTGGAGATAAGGAGAACAGAGCATAAATTAGACAAAAAATCAAGAAAAAACCCCCAATTTGATAATGGCATAAAGATAGAAAATCAAGAAAAAACCCCAATTATAGATAGAAACTATCAGGAATTCACAAATTAATTAGACAAAAAATCAAGGAAAGCCCCCAATTATAAACCCTAAAAGCATAAATTTTACCAGTTGATAGATGGCTTTGGGGTTGGGGTCTTGCCGTCTTGAGGAAAAGCCTAAGAGCCGAAGAGGTGGGAGCTGAATGGAGCTAGTGAGGTCTTACCAGTTACCAGCCGAAGAGGTGGGAGATGAATGGAGTCGTGTTCGTGTTATTGTGTATGAGGTGAGAATTTCAGTGGGTGCAATTGACTCTTCTATCCCACAAAAAAATCTATTTATCATATATTAAAATTAAAAAAAAATCCAGTGGGTGCAATTGACCCCCCTGGCTAACCCCTAGCTTCGCCCCTGCCTGAGGATGGGATACCTGGTTTCTGCTCGAGGAGAATACAGAGCTAGCTGTCTCGGCAGTGGCGGATATTTTGCCGGCACACACGAATGCCGACGGTGGCTGTGGCGGTGGCAACAGGAGGAAGTAGAGCGACGTAGGGTTCAGTTGGGCAGAGAACCGATTCCATTCACTTTTAGGTTTTAACTCCTTTCATTCTTTTTCCTTGTATTAATAAAATAATATACTCCCTCCGTCCCAAATTAATTGCTCAGTTTTGACTTTTTTAAGTCAAATTGACTAATTTTAAAATTAATAATTAAGCATATATAAATATATTTCTCAAATTATAAAAATTGGGGTTAGTAAGAAATTGTATATACTTTCTTTTGGTTATAATCTCTTCACCTATATTTTAGCAAAAATAGTAAAAAAATAGTTTTAAAAATGGTCAATTTGAATTTAAAAAGTCAAAACTGAGCAATTAATTTGGGACAGAGGGAGTATTTACGTTGGCAATAAATTACTATACAATTCTTAACATTTGAGAAAATAGAAATAGAGTCCCACAAGTTGCAACACGTGCCTAATACCTACGTGGTGCTATGTACGTGTTTGCGTGTCCTTACGACGGCTGAGGCTGGTTTTAGCCTCTTTTTCGACTTTTTGCCTAATTGTTGGTCTGTTTTGCCTACGGGCTAATAACTCGGCCTCCGTAAGTCGGAATCGAGTTTCGAAAGTTGTAACGCGTGCCTAATACCTACGTGGTGCTATGTATGTGTTTACGTGTCATTACGATGACTTTGCCTATAGTTACAACGGTCGAGACGAGTTTTGGCCTCTTTTTTGACTTTTTGCCTAAGTGTTGGTCAGTTTTGCCTACGGGCTGATAACTCAGACCCCATAAGTCAGAATCGAGTCCCGTAAGTTGTAATGCGTGCCTAATTCCTACGCGATGCTATGTATGTGTTTGCGTGTCGTTACAACGGCCGAGGCTAGTTTTGGCCTCTTTTTCGACTTTTTGCCTAAGTGTTGATCAGTTTTGCCTACGGGCTGATAACTCGGCCTCCGTAAGTCGGAATCGAGTCTCATAAGTTATAACGCATGCCTAATACCTACGCGATGCTATGTACGTGTTTGCGTGTTGTTACGATAGCCGAGGCTTGTTTTGACCCCTTTTTAGACTTTTGCTTAAGTGTTGGTCAATTTTGCCTACACGCTGATAACTCGGCCTCCGTAAGTCAGAATCGAGTCCCATGAGTTGTAACGCGTGCCTAATACCTATTCTGTGCTATGTATATGTTTGCGTGTTATTACGACAGCCGAAGTGGGTTTTGGACTCCTTTTCGATTTTTTGCTTGAGTGTTGGTCAGTTTTACCTACGCGCTGATAACTCGGCATCCGTATGTCAGAATCGAGTCTCATAAGTTGTAATGCGTGTCTAATACCAACGCAGTGTTATGTACGTGTTTGCATGTCATTATGAGGGTCGAGGCGGTTCTGGCCTCTTTTTCGACTTCTTCCCTAAGTGTCGGTCAGTTTTACCTACGGGCTGATAACTTGGCCTTCGTATATCAGAATCGAGTCCCGTAAGTTGTAACTCATGCCAAATACCTACGCGGTGCCATGCATGTGTTTGCGCGTCGTTATGACGGCCAAGGCGGGTTTTGGCCTCTTTTTCGGCTTTTTGCCTAAGTGTTGGTCAGTTTTGCCTACAGGCTGATAGCTCGGCCTCCGTATGTCGGAATCGAGTCCCTTAAGTTGTAATGCGTGTCTAATACCTACGCGGTGCTATGTACGTGTTTGCATATCGTTACGACGGTCGAGGCTGGTTTTGGCCTCTTATTCGACTTTTTGCCTAAGTGTTGGTCAGTTTTGCCTACGGGCTGATAACTCGGCCTCCGTAAGTCGGAATCGAGTCCCGTAAGTTGTAAAACGTGCCAAATACCTACGCGGTGTTATGTATGTCTTTGCGTGTCGTTACTACAGCCGAGGTGAGTTTTGGCCTCTTTTTCGAGTTTTTGCCTAATTGTTGGTCAGTTTTGCCTACGGGCTGATAACTCGGCCTCTGTCCGTCGGAATCGAGTCCCGTAAGTTGTAACGCATGCCTAATATCTACGCGGTGCTATGTATGTGTTTGCATTTAATTACGATGGCCGAAGCTGGTTTTGGCTTCTTTTTTGACTTTTTACCTAAGTGTTAGTTAGTATTGCCTACGGGCTGATAACTCGGCCTCCATAAATAGGAATCGAGTCCCGTAAATTGTCACGCGTGCCTAATACCTACGCGGTGCTATGTACGTATTTTTGTATCGTTACAACGGCCGAGGTGGGTTTTGGCCTCTTTTTCGACTTTTACCCCAAATACCTACGCGGTCCTAGTTATATGTTTGCGTGTCGTTACTACTGCAAGGTAAGTTGTAATGCGTGCCTAATACCTACGCGATGCTATGTATGTGTTTGGGTGTCGTTACGATGTCCGAGACGAGTTTTGACCTCTTTTTTGACTTTTTGCCTAAGTGTTGGTCAGTTTTGCCTACGGGCTGATAACTCGGCCTCCGTATGTCAGAATCGAGTCCCATAAGTTGTAACGCATGCCTAATACCTATGTGGTGCTATGTATGTGTTTGCGTATCGTTATGATGTCCGAAGCGGGTTTTGGCTACTTTTTTGACTTATTACCTAAGTGTTAATTAGTTTTGCCTACGGTCTGATAACTCGGCCTCCGTAAATCGGAATCGAGTCTCGTAAGTTGTAACACGTGACTAATACCTACGCGGTGCTATGTACGAGTTTTCGTATCGTTACAACGGCCGAGGTGGGTTTTGGCCTCTTTTTTGACTTTTTTCCCAAATATTGGTCAGTTTTGTCTCGTAAGTTGTAACGCGTGCCTAATACCTACAATGGCCGATGCGGGTTTTGGCCTCTTTTTTAACTTTTTACCTAAGTGTTGGTCAATTTTGCATACGGGCTAATAACTCGGTCTACGTATGTCAGAATCGAGTCCCATAAGTTGTAACGCATACCTAATACTGTAGGGTTTCGGCACAGAAACGCACAGCGGAAATTAAAATTTTAAAGCAATTTCCGAAACCCTAAAACAGGATCCATGCGAAAAATCAATTAATTAAGAGGTTTAGAGATTATACCGAATATGAAAAACGAGAATCTGAAATCGACTGCGCCTCGAATCTCCAACGCAATACAAACCGACTGCGTCTCTACGGTATCCACACGAACGCTCCGCGAATCGTCCTACGATCTGCAGAATAAGGAATCGCGGTACTAGCCACCAAGAATGAGGATTTTCAGAACTGTTTTCTCTAGTCTCTCTCTAAGAGCGGCTAGGGTTTTGTTTTGACGTAAAAACCTAAAGTCTGATATACATCATATATATAGCAGTCAGGAGGAATTAATCAAAACATAATATTATTAAAATCCGAATTTATATATATCTTAATTAAGTCTTACTTAATTAATATACCTATATATAAATTATCCTATTAATTTAAATTCGTAATTTAAAATTATATCAATCATATTGACATATTTAAATCTTTACAATTTAAATTAATTTCCTTTTAATTACGTTCTTTGTGTGTGACCCTATAGTTATTATTACGTTGGCAATAACCTTAAAATCATATTATAAAGTTATAAACAGTGAGCGGCATCTAGTAATGCATCACTGCTACCCAAGTAATAATAAGATCGATGATTCGATGCAACCTTTTCGTGACCAATGTTTCAATGTAATTTAATCCTTTTAACCTTAATATCCTAGATTAAACTCGAGTCATGGAATGTGTCATACTCTTTATAATTTAATCTGAGTTTTCTTGATCAATGAGTAGACTATATGAAACAAATCACTATTTGAGCATGGCCATGCATTTCATAGTCCTACTCAATCAAGAGGCCTATGGATATCACCTATAAAATATAGGATGGTTAAATTCCATCTAGATCACTCATATTACTCACACGATTCATAATGAACCCAATAATCACCTTTATAGTCCACCCTATTAAAGGTGACATTTGATGATATCAAAGTACATAAATTCTCGTGTAGTAATATAGCGGTTTCAGGTCGGAGGACCATTACATCATTGTCACTATGAGAATTGCTAATGACACTTCGCATAATGCTCCATATAGAATTCTCATGGTGGGTCTGTCCAGTACATTGTTCTCTAACATGTACCTATGCATTGACTTAATATCTCATATATTTATGACCAATGAGATTTGGTCATCAGTCAATCCACATACTAGTCTCAATGCATCATTGTTGTCCCATCAACAATGATACTCGACTAGGGACATTTAAGAATAATGATACTAATTGTAATTATATAATCTCATGTTCAAGTCACATACTTGAAACTATATAATTTGTATCACTATTCTAAGGAATTTTATTATGTTAACAATTATATTACGCAGTAATTAAAACCATAATAAAATCATTTATTTATTCAATCAACAATAATATCAAATGTTAAGCAATTACATCAAATAATTGGCCTCTAGGGCATAAACTCTAACAAATACATACGCGGTACTATGTATGTGTTTTTATGTTGTTACGACGACCGAGTCATGTTTTGCCCTCTTTTTCGACTGTTTACCTAAATGTTGTTCTGTTTTGTTTACGGGCTGATAACTCGGCCTCCGTAAGTCAGAATTGAGTCCCGTAAGTTATAACGCTTGCCTAATACCCATGCAGTGCTATGTAAGTCTTTACGTGTTGTTACGACGGCCGAGGTGGGTTTTGGCCTCTTTTTGGACTTTTTGCCTAAGTGTTGGTCAGTTTTGTCTACGGGCTGATAACTCGGCCTCCGTATGTCGAAATCGAGTCCCGTAAGTTTTAATGAATACCTAATACCTACGCGGTGCTATGTATTTGTTTACGTATTGTTACGATGGTTGAGGTGGGTTTTGGCCTCTTTTTTGACATTTTAACTAAGTGTTGGTCAGTTTTGCCTACGGACTGATAACTCGGCCTCCGTAAGTCGGAATTGAGTTTCGTAAGTTGTAACGCTTGCCTAATACCTACGCGGTGCTATGCACGAGTTTCTGTCTCATTATAATAGCTGAGGCGGGTTTTGGACTCTTTTTCGACTTTTTGCCTAATTTTGGTCAGTTTTGCCTATGAGTTGATAACTCGGCCTCCGTAAATCAAAGTCGAGTCCCGTAAGTAGTATCGCGTGCCTAATACCTACACTGTGATATGTACGTGTTTACGTGTCGTTACGACGGCCGAGACGAGTTTTGGCCTCTTTTTTGACTTTTTACCTAAGTGTTGGTCAGTTTGCCTACAGGCTGATAACTCGGCCTCCGAAAGTTGGAATCGAGTCCCGCAAGTTTTAACCCGTGCCTAATACCTACGCGGTACTATGCATGTGTTTTCGTGTCGTTACAACGGTCGAGGCGGGTTTTGACCTCTTTTTTGACTTTTTACCTAATTGTTGGTCAGTTTTGCCCACGGGCTGATAATTCGGCCTCCGTAAGTCAGAAATTAGTCCCGAAATTTGTAACGTGTGCCTAATACCTACGCGGTGCTATATATGTGTTTACGTGTTGTGACGACGGCCGAGGTGGGTTTCAGCCTCTTTTTTGACCTTTTGCCTAAGTGTTGGTCAGTTTTGGCTACGGGCTGATAACTCGGTCTCCGTAAGTTAGAATCGAGTCCCGTAAGTTGTTACATGTGCCTAATATCTACGCGGTGCTATATATGTGTTTGCGCGTCGTTACTACAACCAAGGAGAGTTTTGGACTCTTTTTTGACCTTTTGCCTAAGTGTTGGTCAGTTTTGCCTATGGGCTGATAACTCGGCCTCTGTCTGTCGGAATCGAGTCCCGTAAGTTATAATGCGTGCCTAATACCTACACGATGCTATATATGTGTTTGCGTGTTGTTACGATGGCCGAGGCGAGTTTTGGTCTCTTTTTTGACTTTTTGCCCAAGTGTTGGTCAGTTTTACCTACGGGCTGATAACTCGGCCTCCGTATGTCGGAATCGAGTCCCGTAAGTTTGTACATATGTCTAATACCTATGAGGTGCTATGTATGTGTTTGCGTATCATTACGATGGCCAAGTCGAGTTTTGGCTTCTTTTTTGACTTGTTACCTAAGTGTTAGTTAGTTTTACCTACATGCTGATAACTCGGCCTTCGTACGTCTGAATCGAGTCCCATAAGCTGTAACGCGTGCCTAATACCTACGCGGTGCTATATACGAGTTCTTGTGGATTTTGGCCTCTTTTTCTACTTTTTGCCTAAGTGTTGGTCAGTTTTGCCTACGGGTTGATAACTCGGCCTCCGTCTGACGGAATTGAGTCCCCTAAGCTGTAATGCGTGCCTAATATCTACGTGATGATATGTATGTGTTTGCTTGTCGTTACGATGGCCGAGGTGAGTTTTGGCCTCTTTTTCGACTTTTTGCCTAAGTGTTGGTCAATTTTGCCTGCGGGCTGATAACTCGGCCTCCGTATGTCGAAATCGAGTCCCGTAAGTTGTAACACATGCCTAATACCTACGCGGTAGTATGTATGTGTTTGCGTATCATTACAACGGCCGAGGCGTGTTTTGGCTTCTTTTTTGACTTTTTACCTAAGTGTTAATTAGTTTTGCCTACGGGCAGATAACTCGACCTCCGTAAATTGGAATCGAGTCCCGTAAGTTGTAGCGCGTGCCTAATACCTACGCAGTGCTATGTACGAGTTTCCATATAGTTACAACGGCCGAGGTGGGTTTTGGCCTCTTTTTCGACTTTTCCCCCTAATGTTGGTTAGTTTTGCCTACGGGCTGATAACTCGGCATCTGTAAATCGAAATTGAGTCCCGTAAGTTGTATTGGGTGCCTAATACCTACGCGGTGCTATGCATATATTTGTGTGTCGTTACAATGGCCGATGCGGTTTTTGGCCTCTTTTTTAACTTCTTACCTAAGTGTTGGTCAATTTTGAATACGGGCTACTAACTCGGTCTACGTATGTCAGAATCGAGTCCCGTAAATTGTAACGCATGCCTAATACATACACGGTACTATGTATATGTTTTTATCTCGTTACGACGGTCGAGGCATGTTTTGGCCTCTTTTTTAACTTTTTACCTAAATGTTGTTCAGTTTTGCTTACGGGCTGATAACTCGGCCTACGTCAGTCAGAATTGAGTCCCGTAAGTTATAACGCATGCCTAATATCCATGCAGTTCTATGTATGTCTTTACGTGTTCTTACGACGGCCGAGGCGGGTTTTGACCTCTTTTTCGAAATTTTCCTAAATGTTGGTCAGTTTTGCCTACGGGCTGATAACTCGGCCTCCGTAAGTCGTAATCGAGTCCCGTAAGTTGTATCGCGTGTCTAATACCTACGCAATGCTATGTATGCGTTTGTGTGTCATTACGACGGCCGAGACGGGTTTAGGCCCCTTTTTTGATTTTTTGCCTAAGTATTGGTCTGTTTTGCCTACGGGCTGATAACTTGGCCTCCGTATGTCAGAATCGAATCCCGTAAGTTGTAACGCGTGCCTAATACTTACGCCGTGCTATATACATATTTGCGTATTGTTACGATGGCCGAGGCGGTTTTGGCCTCTTTTTCGACGTTTTGCCTAAGTGTTGGTCAGTTTTGCCTACGAGCTGATAACTCGGCCTATGTAAGTCGGAATCGAGTCTCATAAGTTGTAACGCATGCCTAATACGTACGCAGTGCTATGTACGTGTTTGCGTGTCGTTATGAAGGCCGAGACGAGTTTTGGCCTCTTTTTCGACTTTTTGCTTAAGTGTTAGTCAGTTTTGCCTACGGGCTGATAAGTCGGCCTTCGTAAGTCGGAATTGAGTCCCGTATGCTTGTATTTGCGTGTGGTTAAAATGGTCGATGCAAGTTTTGGCCTCTTTTTTAACTTTTTACCTAAGTGTTGGTCAATTTTGCATACGGGCTTATAATTCGGTCTACGTATGTCAGAATTGAGTCCCGTAAGTTTTAACGCATGCCTAATACATACGCGATACTATGTATGCGTTTTTATGTCGTTACGATGGCCAAGGCATGTTTTGGCATATTTTTTGACTTTTTACCTAAATGTTGTTCAGTTTTGCTTACGGGCTGATAACTCGACCTCCGTATGTCAGAATTGAGTCTCTTAAGTTATAACGCGTGCCTAATACCCATGCCGTGCTACGTATGTATTTGCGTGTTGTTACGACGACCGAGGTGAGTTTTGGCCTCTCTTTCGAGTTTTTGCCTAAGTGTTGGTCAGTTTTGCCTACGGGCTGATAACTCGGCCTCCCTATGTCGAAATCGATTCCCATAAGTTGTAATGTATGTCTAATACCTACGCGGTGCTATATATGTGGTTACGTATCGTTACGATGGCTGAAGCGGGTTTTGGCTTCTTTTTTGACATTTTACCTAAATGTTGGTCAGTTTTGCCTACGGGCTGATAACTCGACCTCCGTAAGTTAAAATCGAGTTCCGTAAGTTGTAACGCATACCTAATACCTGCGCGGTGGTATGTACGAGTTTTTGTCTCATTACAACGGCCGAGGCGGGTTTTGGCCTCTTTTTCGACTTTTTTCCCAATTGTTGGTCTGTTTTGCCTACGGGCTGATAACTGGGCCTCCGTAAGTCGGAATCGAGTCCCGTAAGTTGCATCGCGTGTCTAATACCTACGCAATGCTATGTATGCGTTTGTGTGTCATTACGACGGCCGAGACGGGTTTAGGCCTCTTTTTTGACTTTTTGCCTATGTATTGGTCAGTTTTGCCTACGGGCTGATAACTTGGCCTCCGTATGTCAGAATCGAGTCCCGTAAGTTGTAACGCGTGCCTAATACTTACGCCGTGCAATATACATGTTTGCGTATTGTTACGATGGCCGAGGCGGTTTTGGCCTCTTTTTCGACGTTTTTCCTAAGTGTTGGTCAGTTTTGTCTACGGGCTGATAATTCGACCTATGTAAGTCAGAATCGAGTCCCATAAGTTGTAACGCATGCCTAATACCTACGCAGTGCTATCTACGTGTTTGCGTGTCGTTATGAAGGCCGAGGCGGGTTTTGACCTCTTTTTAGACTTTTTGCCTAAGTGTTAGTCAGTTTTGCCTACGGGCTGATAAGTCGGGCTCCGTAAATCGGAATCTAGTCCCACAAGTTGTAACACGTGCCTAATACCGACGTGGTACTATGTACGTGTTTGCGTGTCCTTACGACGGCCGAGGCTGGTTTTGACCTCTTTTTCGACTGTTTGCCTAAGTGTTGGTCAGTTTTGCCTATGGGCTAATAACTCGACCTCTGTAAGTTAGATTCGAATTTCATAAGTTGTAACGCGTGCCTAATACCTATACGGTGCTATGTATGTGTTTACGTGTCGTTACGATGACTGAGACGGGTTTTGGCCTCTTTTTTAACTTTTTGCCTAAGTGTTAGTCAGTTTTGCCTACGGGCTGATAACTCGGCCTCCGTAAGTCGGAATCGAGTCCCGTAACTTGTAATGCGTGCCTAATATCTACGCGGTTCTATGTACTTGTTTGCGTATCATTACAACGGCCGAGGCGGGTTTTGGTCTCTTTTTTGACTTTTTGCCTAAGTGTTGGTCAGTTTTTCCTACATGCTGATAACTCGGCCTATGTAAGTCAGAATTGTGTCCCGTAAGCTGTAACACGTGCCTAATACCTTCACGGTGCTATATACGTGTTTGCGTGTCATTATGACGGTCAAGGCGGGTTTTGGCCTCTTTTTTGACTTTTAACCTAAGTGTTGGTTAGTTTTGTCTACGAGCTGATATCTCGGCCTCCGTAAATTGGAATCGAGTCCCGTAAGTTTTAACGCGTGCCTAATACAATAGACAACAAATTTCATGTGTTTTCGTGTCGTTACAACGGCCGATGCGGATTTTGGCCTCTTTTTTAACTTTTTACCTAAGTGTTGGTCAGTTTTGCCTACGGGCAGATAACTCGGCCTCCGTAAGTCAGAATCGAGTAACGTATATTGTAACGCGTGCCTAATACCTACATTGTGCTATGTATGTGTTTGCGTGTTGTTACGACGGTCGAGGCGGGTTTTGGCCTCTTTTTTGACTTTTTGTCTAAGTGTTGGCAAGTTTTTACTATGGACTGATAAGTCGGCCTCCGTAAGTCAGAAATTAGTCTCGTAAGTTGTAACGTGTGCCTAATACCTACGCGGTGCTATGAGGTGAGAATTTCAGTGGGTGCAATTGACTCTTCTATCCCACAAAAAAATCTATTTATCATATATTAAAATAAAAAAAAAATCCAGTGGGTGCAATTGACCCCACTGGCTAACCCCTAGCTTCGCCCCTGCCTGAGGATGGGATACCTGGTTTCTGCTGGAGGAGAATACAGAGTTAGCTGTCTCGGCAGTGGCGGATATTTTGCCGGCACACACGAATGCCGACGGTTTCTGTGGCGGTGGCAACAGGAGGAAGTAGAGTGACGTAGGGTTCAGTTGGGCAGAGAACTGATTCCATTCACTTTTAGGTTTTAACTCCTCTCATTCTTTTTCCTTGTATTAATAAAATAATATACTCCCTCCGTCCCACATTAATTGCTCAGTTTTGACTTTTTTAAGTCAAATTGACTATTTTTAAAATTAATAATTAAGCATATATAAATATATTTCTAAAATTATAAAAATTGGGGTTAGTAATAAATTGTATATACTTTCTTTTGGTTATAATCTCTTCACCTATATTTTAGCAAAAATAGTAAAAAAATAGTTTTAAAAATGGTCAATTTGAATTTAAAAAGTCAAAACTGAGTAATTAATTTGGGACAGAGGGAGTATTTACGTTGGCAATAAATTACTATACAATTCTTAACATTTGAGAAAATAGAAAATAATACGATTCGTTCTTCAGAAAGGCTAATAAAAAAATTGTTTAAATTCTTTATAAAAATAAAGAAAAAATTGAATATTTACTCATCATTAATCACAATTTAAAGTTTAAACCATACATATTAATTAAACATCCTAAACAGAAAAATATCAAACACAACGTCATTTATCATTAATTATAAAAATCAAGATTTAAACATCCTAAAAAAAATATTAAATTAACATCATTTTTAATAAAAGATAAGACCCCGAATTTTATGAAATGAAAGTATTCAATTTTCTTATAATTATTATTTTATTTCATAAATGGTTAAATTGATAAAAGGTTAAAGTTAAGGGTGATATGTGAAAATATTTGCAAAGTAAGCAAATATTATAAAATATTCGTTTGGTCGGGGAATATTTTTTTTGTCGGGAATATCCGTACGACGACACAATCATTGGTGGACCGAACAATGGAAGTATTGCCGTAGTTAGAAAACGACAGAATTGTCATTTTATAAAAATAACAGCGAAAGTGTTACCGTTAAAACTGTTGAACTACTCGGTAGTAAAAGTACAGTAATACGCGTGGTTGCATAGTAGCACACGGTATTGATTATTGATGCTTACGTAAGAAGTCACATTAATTATATTTAATTATTGTCACAGTAATTGCTGCATCATATCTCTCATATTATTGATTCAATTATTGTCACGGTATCATCTGCATAATATGTTATATTAATAAATCAATAATTGAGACGACAAAGTTATTCATATTATTATTTGTAATTTTGACAATGTCTAGAAGTTCTGTCAAGAAGAAGTTAGATAATCTAATTGCGCGCCAATAGGGAGAAATCCTTATCGGAAAGCCCCCTCTTTCTTGAGAACGACCTGATTGTTAGATATTGTGAGTTATAATTGTGACACCCCCAAAATAGGTATACAACACACATTCTGAGTCATCAAAATACATGGTACAAAAACAACTACAACTTTATTAATACATCATAAAAACTGTGAGTTTAAATACAAATATTGTCTTCTAGACAATATCCATAACCAAATAAGTCCTCATTACAATTATTGAAACTTTATTATACAAAAACGGTGAAGACTACTAAGACAACTTTCTAGAACCATCATTCCACACCCCGACTCGTACTCGCTACATTCTCGCCTCCTGAGAAGAAAAATAGAACAACAAGGAAAAGGGTGAGCTCAACTAGCCCAGTAAAGAATATTATGACTAAGATAATATAGAACAAATTATCGCTAGTCCTCAACAGAAAAAAACCTGATAGAATACAATAGACAACAAATTTCAGATCAATATTCGCAGTGGAAAATAATAATTCATAGAATAGTTACGTAGAGAATGAAATCTACTAGTATCTATGAATTTAAAAGTCCATCATCAATATTTTATCCCTGTAACATCAATCAATATACATCTTCAATCAAATATTCATCTTTGCATTACAGGCCAAAGATATTCATCAGTTGGTCATGTTCATCTCAACACCTGTTCATCTTTGCACTACGGGCCAAAGATATTCATAAGAAAATCAACCATCTTTGCACTACATGCCAAAGATATTCAGTAACATCATCATTTAGGACTGAGGATGATGAAAAATATTTTTAAAGAAACGAATCCAGTGAAACAAAAGACAAGGATTAAGGATTCGTAATTCGGTTTATCCATGTCCAAAAATACCTCAATAATAATCATAGTGGAGTAAAATTCAAGAATGATAAAAGCATGGATACAATCAAAGCTAGTATCCATAATAGATATTTTGGACAAAAACGAAAATTTAATTTTCTGTGAATAGTGCCGTATTCGTAAATAGTGTCGTATACGTGAATAGTAACCCCGACACCAAAAGTTTCAAATTTGATAAAAACTTCAGATCAATATTTCGGCATAATGATATTGAAAGAATAACATAATTACGAAAAAAATAATATCCCTTACCTCGAAAGAATAATACTTCTAGTTGAAACACCGGATATAGGCTATAACTTAAACTTGCACCGTATAGCAACACTCAAAGTATTAAAATACTCACAAGAATACGCTCAATATATAGAGAGAGAAAAAGAGAGAAAACTTGTTTCTGGTGTGATTTTCAATTCTAACCTAAGCACCTTATTTATAGGAAAATGCTTAGAACACCAAAGCAGAAAATTTAATAAAATATTAATATATTTATAAAAATTTTCTTAGCCCACCTCTAGACATTTGAATTCAGCACTTGCACATGTTAATGATGTCCACCAAAAAAAAAACGTTTTTCTTAAAATAATTATTTAAAACTTTCAAAAATCAATTCTTTCGGAACTTCGAAACTTCAATAGTTCATAATAAATAGCCCTTTTATCAAAAAAATTCGAACCACATGTCCTTACCATAGGAAATTCCATTCTCTACAACTTTGCAGAAGAAAATTTTTGCCTAAGTGTTTGTCAGTTTTGCCTACGGGCTGATAACTCGGTCTCCGAATCTCCGAATCGAGTCCCGTAAGTTGTACGAGTTTCTGTATCATTACAACGGCCGAGGTCGACTTTGGCCTTTTTTCGACTTTTTGCCCAAATGTTAGTCGATTTTGCCTACGGGTTGATAACTCGGCCTCCATAAGTCGGAATTGAGTCCCGTAAGTTGTAACGCGTGCCTAATACCTACACGGTGCTATGTATGTATTTGCGTGTCGTTACAATGGCCGATGCGGGTTTTGGCCTCTTTTTTAACTTTTTACCTAAGTGTTGATCAATTTTGAATACGGGCTAATAACTCGGTCTACGTATGTCAGAATCATGTCCCGTAAGTTGTAACACATGCCTAATACATAAGCAATACTATGTATATGTTTTTATGTCGTTACGACGGTTGAGGCATGTTTTGGCCTCTTTTTTGACTTTTTATCTAAATGTTGTTCAGTTTTGCTTACAGGCTGATAACTCGGCCTCCGTAAGTCAGAATTGAGTCCCGTAAGTTATAACGCGTGCCTAATACCCATGCAGTGCTATGTATGTCTTTGCGTATTGTTACGACGGCCGATGTTGGTTTTGGCCTCTGTTTTAACTTTTTGCCTAAGTGTTGGTCAGTTTTGCCTACGGACTGATAACTCGGCCTCCGTATGTCGGAATCGAGTCCTGTAAGTTGTTACGTATGCCTAATACCTACGCGGTGCTATGTATGTGTTTTCGTATCATTACGATGGTCGAGGCGAGTTTTGGCTTCCTTTTTGACTTTTTACCTAAGTGTTAGTTAGTTTTGCCTACGGGCTGATAACTCGGCCTCCGTAAATCGGAATCGAGTCCCATAAGCTGTAACGTGTGCCTAATACCTACGCGGTGCTATGTACGAGTTTCCGTATCATTACAACGACCGAGGTGGATTTTGGCCTTTTTTTGACTTTTCCCCAAATGTTGGTCAGTTTTGCCTACTTGCTGATAACTCGGACTCCGTAAGTCGAAAATGAGTCCTGTAAGTTGTAACGCGTGTCTAATACCTACGCGGTGCTATGCATGTATTTGCGTGTCATTACAATGGCTGATGCGGGTTTTGGCCTCTTTTTTAACTTTTTACCTAAGTGTTGGTCAATTTTGCATACGGGATAATAACTCGGTCTACGTATGTCAGAATCGAGTCTCGTAAGTTGTAACGCATGCCTAATACATACGCGGTACTATGTATGTGTTTTTATGTCGTTACGACGGCCGAGGAATGTTTTGGCTTCTTTTTTGACTTTTTACCTAAATGTTGTTCAGTTTTGTTTACGGGCTGATAACTCGGCCTCCGTAAGTCAGAATTGAGTCCCGTAAGTTATAACGCGTGCTTAATACCCATGTAGTGCTATGTATGTCTTTGCGTGTTGTTACGACGGCCGAGGTTGGTTTTGGCCTTTTTTTCGACTTTTTGCCTAAGTGTTAGTCAGTTTTACCTACGGGCTGATAACTTGGCCTCCGTATGTCGAAATTGAGTCACGTAAGTTGTAATGTATGCCTAATATTAATGCGGTGCTATATATGTGTTTGCGTATCGTTACGATGACTGAAGCGGGTTTTGGCCTCTTTTTTAATATTTTACCTAAGTATTGGTCTGTTTTGCCTACGGGCTGATAACTCGGTCTCCGTAAGTCGGAATCAAGTCCCGTAAGTTATAACGCATGTCTAATACCTACGTGGTTCTATGTATGTGTTTTCGTATCGTTTTGATAGCCAAGGCGGGTTTTGGCCTCTTTTTTAACTTTTTAGCTAAGTGTTGGTCAGTTTTGCCTACGCTGATAACTCGGCCTCCGTAAGTCGGAATCGAGTCCCGTAAGTTTTAACGCATGCCTAATACCTACAAGGTGCTATGTAAGACTTTGCCTATCGTTACAACGGTCGAGACGAGTTTTGGCCTCTTTTTTAACTTTTTGCCTAAGTGTTGGTCAGTTTTGCCTACGGGCTGATAACTCGGCCCCCGTAAGTCAGAATCGAGTCTCGTAAGTTGTAATGCGTGCCTAATTCCTACGCGATGCTATGTATTTGTTTGCGTGTCGTTACAACGGCCGAGGCTAGTTTTGGCCTCTTTTTCGACTTTTTGCCTAAGTGTTGGTCAGTTTTGCCTACGGGCTGATAACTCGGCCTCCGTATGTCGGAATCGAGTCTCATAAGTTATAACGTATGCCTAATACCTACGCGATGTTATGTACGTGTTTGCGTGTTGTTACGATAGTCGATGCTTGTTTTGACCCCTTTTTAGACTTTTTTTTCTTAAGTGTTGGTCAATTTTGCGTACACGCTGATAACTCGGCCTCCGTAAGTCAGAATCGAGTCCCATGAGTTGTAACGCGTGCCTAATACCTATGCAGTACTATGTATATGTTTGCTTGTTATTACGACAGCCGAGGTGGGTTTTGGAATCCTTTTCGATTTTTTGCTTGAGTGTTGGTCAGTTTTACCTACGTGCTGATAACTCGGCATCCGTATGTCAGAATCGAGTCCCATAAGTTGTAATGCGTGTCTAATACCGACGCAGTGTTATGTACGTGTTTGCATGTCATTATGAGGGTCGAGGCAGTTCTGGCCTCTTTTTTGACTTTTTGCCTAAGTGTTGGTCAGTTTACCTACGGGCTGATAACTTGGCCTTCGTATATCAGAATCGAGTCCCGTAAGTTGTAACGCATGTCAAATACCTACGCGGTGCCATGCATGTGTTTGCGCGTCGTTATGACGGCCAAGGCGGGTTTTGGCCTCTTTTTCGGCTTTTTGCCTAAGTGTTGGTCAGTTTTGCCTACAGGCTGATAGCTCGGCCTCCGTATGTCGGAATCGAGTCCCTTAAGTTGTAATGCATGTCTAATACCTACGCGGTGCTATGTACGTGTTTGCATATCATTACGACGGTCGAGGCTGGTTTTGGCCTCTTGTTCGACTTTTTGCCTAAGTGTTGGTCAGTTTTGCCTACGGGCTGATAACTCGGGCTCCGTATGTCGGAATCGAGTCCCGTAAGTTGTAACGTATGCTTAATACCTACGCGGTGCTATGTATGTGTTAGCGTATCGTTACGACGGCCGAGGCGAGTTTTGGCCTCTTTTTTAACTTTTTACCTAAGTGTTGGTTAGTTTTATCTACGGGCTGATAACTCGGCCTCCGTAAGTCGAAATCGAGTCCTGTAAGTTGTAACGCGTGCCTAATACCTACGTGGTGCTATGTACAAGTTTTCGTATCGTTTCAACACCCGAGGCGAGTTTTGGCCTCTTTTTCGAGTTGTTTCCTAAGTGTTGGTCAGTTTTGTCTACGGGCTGATAACTCGGCCTCCGTAAGTCTGAATCGAGTCCCGTAAGTTGTTACACGTGCCTAATACCTGCGCAGAGCTATGTACGCATTTGCGTGTCATTACGACGGCCGAGATGTGTTTTGGCTTCTTTTTTGACTTTTTCCCTAAGTATTGGTCAGTTTATCCTACGAACTGATAGCTCGGCCTCCGTAAGTCAAAATTGAGTCTCGTAAGTTATAACGCGTGTCTAATACCTACGCGGTACTATGCATGCGTTTTCATGTCATTACAATGGCCGAGTCGGGTTTTGGCCTCTTTTTTATCTTTTTACCTAAGTGTCGGTCAATTTTGCCTACGGGCTGACAACTTGGCCTACGTATGTGGAAATCGAGTCCCGTAAGTTGTAGCACATGCCTAATACATGTGCGGTGCTATGTATGTGTTTGCGTGTCATTACGACGGCCGAGGCATGTTTTGGCCTCTTTTTTTACTTTTTGCCTAAGTATTGTGCAATTTTCCCTACGGGTTGATAACTCGGCCTCCGTAAGTCAGAATTGAGACTCCTAAGTTATAACGCGTGCCTAATACCCACGCGGTGCTATGTATGTGTTAGCATGTTGTTACGAAGGCCGAGGTGGGTTTTGGCCTCTTTTTCGACTTTTTGCTTAAGTGTTGTTCAGTTTTGCGTACGGGCTGATAACTCGGCCTCCGCTTGTCGGAATCGAGTCCCGTAAGTTGTAACGCGTGCCTAATACCTACGCGGTACTATGCACGTGTTTGCTTGTTGTTACGACGGCCGAGGCGGGTTTTGGTCTCTTTTTCGACATTTTGCCTAAGTGTTGGTCAGTTTTGCCTACGGGTTGATAACTCGGCCTCTGTAAGTCGGAGTCGAGCCCCATAAGTTTTGACAAATGCCTAATACCTACACGGTGCTATGTTCATATTTGCGTGTCTTTACGACTGCCGAGGCGGGTTTTGGCCTCTTTTTTGACTTCTTGCCTAAGTGTTGGTCAGTTTTACCTACGGGCTGATAACTCGGCCTATGTAAGTTAGAATTGAGTCCCGTAAGTTGTAACATGTGCCTAATACCTATGCTGTGCTATGTATGTGTGTGCGTATTGTTACGACAGTCGAGGCGGATTTTGGCCTCTTTTTTGACTCTTTGCTTAAGTGTTGGCGAGTTTTGCCTACGGGCTGATAACTCGGCCTCCGTAAGTCGGAATCG
Source organism: Panax notoginseng (assembly GCA_016801055.1). NCBI lineage: Eukaryota > Viridiplantae > Streptophyta > Magnoliopsida > Apiales > Araliaceae > Panax > Panax notoginseng. Next base: position 266,098,287 of record CM029013.1, on the reverse strand, counting down.
AGTCTCGTAACTTGTAACGAGTGCCTAATACCTCCGCGGTGCTATGTATGTCTTTGCGTATTGTTACGACGGCCGAGGCGGGGTTTAGCCTCTTTTTTGACTTTTTACTTAAGTGTTGGTCAGTTTTGCCTACGGGCTATTAACTCGGCCTACGTAAGTTAGAATCGAGTCCTGTAAGTTTTAACGTGTGCCTAATACCTATGCAGTACTATGCATGTGTTTTCGTGTCATTACAACGGCTGAGGCGGGTTTTGGCCTCTTTTTTAACTTTTTACCCAAGTGTTGGTCAGTTTTGCCTACGGGCTAATAAGTCGGCCTCCTTAAGTCGGAATCGAGTAACATATATTGTAATGCGTGCCTAATATCTACATTGTGCTATGTATGTGTTTGCGTGTTGTTACGACGGTCGAGACGAGTTTTGGCCTCTTTTTTAACTTTTTGCCTAAGTGTTGGCGAGTTTTGCCTACGGACTGATGACTCGGCCTCCGTAAGTCAGAAATTAGTCCCGTAAGTTGTAACGTGTGCCTAGTACCTACGTGGTGCTATGTATTTGTTTACGTGTTGTTACGACGGCCAAGGTGGTTTTGGCCTCTTTTTCGACTTTTTGCCTAAGTGTTAGTCAGTTTTGACTACGGCCTGATAACTCAGCCTCGGTAAGTTGGAATCGCGTCTCGTAAGTTGTAACGCGGGCCGAATACCTACGCGATACTATGCACGTGTTTGCGTGTTGTTACGACGGCCGAGGCGGGTTTTGGCCTCTTTTTCGACATTTTGCATAATTGTTGGTCAGTTTTGCCTACGGGCTGGTAACTCGGCCTCCGTAAGTTGGAATCGAGTTCTATAAGTTGAAACGCGTGTCTAATACCTACGTTGTGCTATGTATGTGTTTGTGTGTCATTATGACGACTGAGACAGGTTTTGGCCTCTTTTTTAACTTTTTGCCTAAGTATTGGTCAATTTTGCCTACGGGCTGATAACTTGGCCTCCGTATGTCAGAAACGAATTCTGTAAGTTGTAACGCGTTTCTAATACCTACGCTGTGCTATATACAAGTTTTCGTATTGTTACGATGGCCGAGGCGGGTTTTGGACTCTTTTTCGATTTTTTGCCAAACTGTTGGTCAGTTTTGCCTACGGGCTGATTACTCGGCCTATGTAAGTCGGAATCGAGTCCCATATGTTATAACGCATGCCTAATACCTACGCGATGTTATGTACGTGTTTGCGTGTCGTTATGAAGACCGAGGCGGGTTTTGGCCTCTTTTTCGACTTTTTGTCTAAGTGTTAGTCAGTTTTGCCTACGGGCTGATAAGTCGGCCTCCGTAAATCGGAATAGAGCCCCACAAGTTGTAACACGTGCCTAATACCTGTGTGGTGCTATGTACGTGTTTGCGTGTCCTTACGAAGGCTGAGGCTGGTTTTAGCCTCTTTTTCGACTTTTTGCCTAAGTGTTGGTCTGTTTTGCCTACGGGCTAATAACTCGGCCTCCGTAAGTCGGAATCGAGTTTCGAAAGTTGTAACGCGTGTCTAATACCTACGTGGTGCTATGTATGTGTTTACGTGTCATTACGATGACTGAGACATGTTTTGGCCTCTTTTTTGATTTTTTGCCAAAGTTTTAGTCAGTTTTACCTACGGGCTGATAACTCGGCCTCCGTAAGTCGGAAACGAGTCCCGTAAGTTGTAACGCGTGCCTAATACATACGTGGTGCTATGTATTCTTTGAGTATCGTTACAACGGCCGAGGCGGGTTTTAACCTCTTTTTTGACTTTTTGCATAAGTGTTGGTCAGTTTTGCCTACAGGCTAATAACTCGGCCTCCGTAAGTCGAAATCGAGTCCCATAATTTGTAACACATGTCTAATAACTACACGGTGATATATACATGTTTGCGTGTCGTTATAACGGCCGAGGCGGGTTTTGACCTCTTTTTTGAGTTTTTGCCTAAGTGTTGGTCAGTTTTCCCTACGGGATGATAACTCGGCCTCTGTAAGTTATAACTCGTGCCTAATGCCTACGTGGTGCTATGTACATATTTGTGTGTCATTACGACAGCCGAGGCTAATTTTGGCCACTTTTTTGAATTTTTTCCTAAGTGTTGGTCAGTTTTCCCAATGGGCTGATAACTCGGCCTCCGTAAGTCAGAATCGAGTTCTGTAAGTTGTAATGCTTGCCTAATTCCTGCGCGGTGCTATGTATTAGTTTGCGTCTCATTACGACGGTCGAGACGGGTTTTTCGCATCTTTTTCGACTTTTTGCCTAAGTGTTGTTCAATTTTGCCTACGGCCTGATAACTCGGCCTCTGTGAGTCGGAATCGAGTCCAGTAAGTTCTAACGCGTGCCTAATACCTACGCGGTGCTATATATGTATTTGCGTGTCGTTACTACAGCCGAGGTGAGTTTTGGCCTCTTTTTCGACTTTTTGCCTAATTGTTGGTCAGTTTTGCCTACGGGCTGATAACTCGGCCTCTGTCCGTCGGAATCGAGTCCCGTAAGTTGTAACGTATGCCTAATACCTACGCGGTGCTATGTTTGTGTTTGCGCATCATTACGATGGTCGAGGCGGGCTTTGGCTTCTTTTTTGACTTTTTACCTAAGTGTTGGTTAGTTTTGTCTACGGGCTGATAACTCGGCCTCCGTAAGTCGGAATAGAGTCCCGTAAGTTGTAACGCGTGCCTAATACCTACGCGGTACTATGTACGAGTTTCTGTATCGTTAGAACGACCGAAGCGGATTTTGGGCTCTTTTTCTACTTTTTGCCTAAGTGTTGGTCAGTTTTGCCTCCGGGCTGATAACTCGGCCTCCGTAAGTTGGAATCGAGTCCCGTAAGTTGTAATGCGTGTCTAATACCTACGTAATTCTATGTACGCGTTTGTGTGTCATTACGACGGCCGAGACGGGTTTTGGCCTCTTTTTTGACTTTTTGCCTAAGAATTGGTCAGTTTTGCCTACGGGCTGATAACTTGGCCTCCGTATGTCAGAATCGAGTCCCGTAAGTTGTAATGCGTGCCTAATACCTACGCGGTGCTATATACATGTTTGCGTATTGTTACGATGTCTGAGGCTATTTTGGCCTCTTTTTTGACGTTTTGCTTAAGTGTTGGTCAGTTTTGCCTACGGGCTGATAACTCGTCCTATGTAAGTCGGAATTGAGTTCCATAAGTTGTAACGCATACCTAATACCTAAGCAGTGCTATGTACGTGTTTGCGTGTCGTTATGAAGGCCGAGGCAGGTTTTGGCCTATGTTTCGACTTTTTGCCTAAGTGTTAGTCAGTTTTGCCTACGGGCTGATAAGTCGGCCTCCGTAAATCGGAATCGAGTCCCACAAGTTGTAACACATACCTAATACCTACATGGTGTTATGTACGTGTTTGCGTGTCCTTATGACGGCCGAGGCTGGTTTTGGCCTCTTTTTCGACTGTTTGCCTAAGTGTTGGTTAGTTTTGCCTACGGGCTAATAACTTAGCCTCCGAAAGTTAGAATTGAGTTCCGTAAGTTGTAACGCGTGCCTAATACCTACGCGGTGCTATGTATTTGTTTACGTGTCGTTAGGATGACTGAGACGAGTTTTGGCCTTTTTTTTAACTTTTTGCCTAAGTGTTAGTCAGTTTTGCCTACAGACTGATAACTCGGCCTCCGTAAGTCGGAATCGAGTCCCGTAAATTGTAACGCGTGCCTAATATCTACGCGATGCTATGTACTTTTTTAAGCATCGTTACAACGGCCAAGGCGGGTTTTGGCCTCTTTTTTGACATTTTGCCTAAGTGTTGGTCAGTTTTGCCTACGGGCTGATAACTCGGCCTATGTAAGTCAGAATTGAGTCCCGTAAGTTGTAACACGTGTCTAATACCTACACGGTGCTATATACGTGTTTGTGTGTCGTTATGACGGTCGAGGCGGGTTTTGGCCTCTTTTTCGAGTATTTGCCTAAGTGTTTGTCAGTTTTGCCTACGGGCTGATAACTCGGCCTTCGTAAGTCGAAATTGAGTCTCGTAAGTTGTAACGCGTGCCTAATTCCTACGTGGTGCTATGTATATGTTTGTGTGTTATTAAGACGGCCGTGCCTATTTTGGCCTCTTTTTGACTTTTTGCTCAAGTGTTGGCAAAATTTGCCAATGGGCTGATAACTCGGCCTTCGTAAGTCAGAATCGAGTCCTTTAAGTTGTAACGCGTGCCTAATTCCTACGCGGTGCTATGTATTAGTTTGCGTCTCATTACGAGGGTCGAGACTGGTTTTTGGCATCTTTTTCGACTTTTTGCATAAGTGTTAGTCAGTTTTGCCTACGGGCTGATAACTCGGACTCCGTAAGTCGGAATCAAGTCCCGTAAGTTGTAACGCGTGCCAAATACCTACGCGGTACTATGTATATATTTGCGTGTCGTTACTAAAGCCGAGGTGAGTTTTGGCCTCTTTTTCGAGTTTTTGCCTAATTGTTGGTCAGTTTTGCCTACGGGCTGATAACTCGGCCTCTGTCCGTCGGAATCGAGTCCCGTAAGTTGTAACGCATGCCTAATATCTACGCGGTGCTATGTATGTGTTTGCATATCATTACGATGGCCGAAGCTGGTTTTGGCTTCTTTTTTGACTTTTTACCTAAGTGTTAGTTAGTTTTGCCTACGGGCTGATAACTCGGCCTCCATAAATCGGAATCGAGTCCCGTAAATTGTCACGCGTGCTTAATACCTACGCGGTGCTATGTACGTATTTTCGTATCGTTACAACGGCCGAGGTGGGTTTTGTCCTCTTTTTCGACTTTTACCCCAAATACCTACGCGGCCCTAGTTATATGTTTGCGTGTCGTTACTACTGCAAGGTAAGTTTTGGCCTCTTTTTCGACTTTTTACCTAAGTGTTGCTCAGTTTTTCCGTAAGTTGTAATGCGTGCCTAATACCTACGCGATGCTATGTATGTGTTTGGGTGTCGTTACGATGTCCGAGACGAGTTTTGGCCTCTTTTTTGACTTTTGCCCTAAGTGTTGGTCAGTTTTGCCTACGGGCTGATAACTCGGCCTCCGTATGTCGGAATCGAGTCCCATAAGTTGTAACGCATGCCTAATACCTATGTGGTGCTATGTATGTGTTTGCGTATCGTTACGATGTCCGAAGCGGGTTTTGGCTACTTTTTTGACTTTTTACCTAAGTGTTAATTAGTTTTGCCTACGGTCTGATAACTCGGCCTCCGTAAATCGGAATCGAGTCCTGTAAGTTGTAACACGTGCCTAATACCTACGCGGTGCTATGTACGAGTTTTCGTATCGTTACAACGGCCGAGGTGGGTTTTGGCCTCTTTTTTGACTTTTTTCCCAAATATTGGTCAGTTTTGTCTACGGGCTGATAACTCGGCCTCCGTAAATCGGAATTGAGTCCCGTAAGTTGTAACGCGTGCCTAATACCTACAATGGCCGATGCGGTTTTTGGCCTCTTTTTTAACTTTTTACCTAAGTGTTGGTCAATTTTGCATACGGACTAATAACTCGGTCTACGTATGTCAGAATCGAGTCCCATAAGTTGTAACGCATACCTAATACATATGCGGTACTATATATGTGTTTTTATGTTGTTACGACGACCGAGTCATGTTTTGCCCTCTTTTTCGACTTTTTACCTAAATGTTGTTCTATTTTGTTTACGGGCTGATAACTCGGCCTCCGTACGTCAGAATTGAGTCCCGTAAGTTATAACGCGTGCCTAATACCCATGCAATGCTATGTAAGTCTTTACGTGTTGTTACGATGGCCGAGGTGGGTTTTGGCCTCTTTTTGGACTTTTTGCCTAAGTGTTGGTCAGTTTTGTCTACGGACTGATAACTCGGCCTCCGTATGTCGAAATCGAGTCCCGTAAGTTTTAATGAATACCTAATACCTACGCGGTGCTATGTATTTGTTTGCGTATCGTTACAATGGTTGAGGCGGGTTTTGGCCTCTTTTTTGACATTTTAACTAAGTGTTGGTCAGTTTTGCCTGCGGGCTGATAACTCGGCCTCCGTAAGTCGGAATTGAGTTTCGTAAGTTGTAACGCGTGCCTAATACCTACGCGGTACTACGCACGAGTTTCTGTCTCATTATAATAGCTGAGGCTGGTTTTGGACTCTTTTTCGACTTTTTGCCTAATTTTGGTCAGTTTTGCCTACGAGCTGATAACTCGGCCTCCGTAAATCAGAATTGAGTCCCGTAAGTAGTATCGCGTGCCTAATACCTACACTGTGATATGTACGTGTTTACGTGTCGTTACGACGGCCGAGGCGAGTTTTGGCCTCTTTTTTGACTTTTTACCTAAGTGTTGGTCAGTTTTGCCTACGGGCTGATAACTCGGCCTCCGAAAGTTGGAATTGAGTCCCGTAAGTTTTAACACGTGCCTAATACCTACGCTGTACTATGCATGTGTTTTCGTGTCGTTACAACGGCCGAGGCGGGTTTTGGCCTCTTTTTTAATTTTTTACCTAATTGTTGGTCAGTTTTGCCTACGGGCTGATAACTCGGCCTCCGTAAGTAATAATCAAGTAACATATATTGTAACGCGTGCTTAATACCAACATTGTGCTATGTTTTTGTTTGCGTGTTGTTACGACCGTCGAGGCGGGTTTTGACCTCTTTTTTGACTTTTTGCCTAAGTGTTGGCGAGTTTTGCCTACGGACTGATAACTCAGCCTCCGTAACTCAGAAATTTGTCCCGTAAGTTGTAACGTGTGCCTAATACCTACGCGGTGCTATGTATGTGTTTATGTGTTGTGACGACGACCGAGGTGGGTTTCGGCCTCTTTTCGACTTTTTGCCTAAGTGTTGGTCAGTTTTGGCTACGGACTGATAACTCGGTCTCCGTAAGTTGGAATCGAGTCCCGTAAGCTGTAACATGTGCCTAATATCTACGCGGTGCTACATATGTGTTTGCGTGTCGTTACTACAACCAAGGAGAGTTTTGGACTTTTTTTTGACCTTTTGCCTAAGTGTTGGTCAGTTTTCCTATGGGCTGATAGCTCGGCCTCCGTCTGTCGGAATCGAGTCCCGTAAGTTATAATGCGTGCCTAATACCTACACGATGCTATGTATGTGTTTGCGTGTCGTTACGATGGCCGAGGCGAGTTTTGGTCTCTTTTTTGACTTGTTACCTAAGAGTTAGCTAGTTTTGCTACAGGCTGATAACTCGGTTTTCGTACGTCTGAATTGAGTCCCGTAAGTTGTAACGCGTGCCTAATACCTACGCGGTGCTATGTACGAGTTCTTGTGTATTTTGGCCTCTTTTTCTACTTTTTGCCTAAGTGTTGGTCAGTTTTGCCTACGGACTGATAACTCGGCCTCCGTCTGACGGAATTGAGTCCCCTAAGCTGTAATGCGTGCCTAATACCTACGCAATGATATGTATGTGTTTGCTTGTCGTTACGATGGCCAAGGTGAGTTTTGGCCTCTTTTTCGACTTTATGCCTAAGTGTTAGTCAATTTTGCCTGCGGGCTGATAACTCGGCCTCCGTATGTCGAAATCGAGTCCCGTAAGTTGTAACACATGCCTAATACCTACGCGGTAGTATGTATGTGTTTGCGTATCATTACAACGGCCGAGGCGTGTTTTGGCTTCTTTTTTGACTTTTTACCTAAGTGTTAATTAGTTTTGCCTACGGGCTGATAACTCGGCCTCCGTAAATTAGAATCGAGTCCCGTAAGTTGTAACGCGTGACTAATACCTACGCGGTGCTATGTACGAGTTTCCATATAGTTACAACGGCCGAGGTGGGTTTTGGCCTCTTTTTCGACTTTTTCCCCAAATGTTGGTTAGTTTTGTCTACGGGCTGATAACTCGGCATCTGTAAGTCGGAATTGAGTCTCGTAAGTTATATTGCGTGCCTAATACCTACGCGGTGCTATGCATATATTTGTGTGTCGTTACAATGGCAGATGCGGTTTTTGGCCTCTTTTTTAACTTCTTACCTAAGTGTTGGTCAATTTTGAAGACGGGCTAATAAGTCGGTCTACGTATGTCAGAATCGAGTCCCGTAAGTTGTAACGCATGCCTAATACATACACGGTACTATGTATATGTTTTTATCTCGTTACGACGGTCGAGGCATGTTTTGGCCTCTTTTTTGACTTTTTACCTAAATGTTGTTCAGTTTTGCTTACGGGCTGATAACTCGGCCTACGTCAGTCAGAATTGAGTCCCGTAATTCGGCCTATGTAAGTCGGAATCGAGTCCCATAAGTTGTAACGCATGCCTAATACCTACGCAGTGCTATGTACGTGTTTGCGTGTCGTTATGAAGGCCGAGGCGAGTTTTGGCCTCTTTTTCGACTTTTTGCCTAAGTGTTAGTCAGTTTTGCCTACGGGCTGATAAGTCGGGCTCCGTAAATTGGAATCGAGTCCCACAAGTTGTAACACGTGCCTAATACCTACGTGGTGCTATGTACGTGTTTACGTGTCCTTACGACGGCCGAAGCTGGTTTTGGCCTCTTTTTCGACTGTTTGCCTAAGTGTTGGTCAGTTTTGCCTACGGGCTAATAACTCGGCCTCTGTAAGTTTGATTCGAGTTCCTAATACCTACGCGGTTCTATGCATGTATTTGCGTGTCGTTACAATGGCCGATGCGGGTTTTGGCCTCTTTTTTAACTTTTTACCTAAGTGTTGGTCAATTTTGAATACGGGCTAATAACTCGGTCTACGTATGTCAGAATCATGTCCCGTAAGTTGTAACACATGCCTAATACATAAGCAGTACTATGTATATGTTTTTATGTCGTTACGACGGTTGAGGCATGTTTTGGCCTCTTTTTTGACTTTTTATCTAAATGTTGAAGTTTTGCTTACAGGCTGATAACTCGGCCTCCGTAAGTCAGAATTGAGTCCCGTAAGTTATAACGCGTGCCTAATACCCATGCAGTGCTATGCATGTCTTTGCGTGTTGTTACGACGGCCGATGTTGGTTTTGGCCTCTGTTTTAACTTTTTGCCTAAGTGTTGGTCAGTTTTGCCTACGGACTGATAACTCGGCCTCCGTATGTCGGAATCGAGTCCTGTAAGTTGTTACGCATGCCTAATACCTACGCGGTGCTATGTATGTGTTTTCGTATCATTACGATGGCCGAGGCGAGTTTTGGCTTCCTTTTTGACTTTTTACCTAAGTGTTAGTTAGTTTTGCCTACGGGCTGATAACTCGGCCTCCGTAAATCGAAATCGAGTCCCATAAGCTGTAACGTGTGCCTAATATCTACGCGGTGCTATGTACGAGTTTTCGTATCATTACAACGGCCGAGGTGGATTTTGGCCTTTTTTTGACTTTTCCCCAAATGTTAGTCAGTTTTGCCTACTGGCTGATAACTCGGCCTCCGTAAGTCGGAAATGAGTCCTGTAAGTTGTAACGTGTGTCTAATACCTACGCGGTGCTATGCATGTATTTGCGTGTCATTACAATGGCTGATGCGGGTTTTGGCCTCTTTTTTAACTTTTTACCTAAGTGTTGGTCAATTTTGCATACGGGATAATAACTCGGTCTACGCATGTCAGAATCGAGTCCCGTAAGTTGTAATGCATGCCTAATACATACGCGATACTATGTATGTGTTTTTATGTCGTTACGACGGCCGATGAATGTTTTGGCCTCTTTTTTGACTTTTTACCTAAATGTTGTTCAGTTTTGTTTACGGGCGGATAACTCGGTCTCCGTAAGTCAGAATTGAGTCCCATAAGTTATAACGCGTGCTTAATACCCATGTAGTGCTATGTATGTCTTTGCGTGTTGTTACGACGGCCGAGGTGGTTTTGGCCTTTTCTTCGACTTTTTGCCTAAGTGTTGGTCAGTTTTGCCTACGGGCTGATAACTTGGCCTCCGTATGTCGAAATTGAGTTACGTAAGTTGTAATGTATGCCTAATACCAATGCGGTGCTATGTATGTGTTTGCGTATCGTTACGATGACTGAAGCGGATTTTGACCTCTTTTTTAATATTTTACCTAAGTATTGGTCAGTTTTGCCTACGGGCTGATAACTCGGTCTCCGTAAGTCGGAATCAAGTCCCGTAAGTTATAACGCTTGCCTAATACCTACGTGGTTCTATGTACGTGTTTTCGTATCGTTTTGATAGCCAAGGCGGGTTTTGGCCTCTTTTTTGACTTTTTAGCAAAGTGTTGGTCAGTTTTGCCTACGCTGATAACTCGGCCTCCGTAAGTCGGAATCGAGTCCCGTAAGTTTTAACGCATGCCTAATACCTACACGGTGCTATGTAAGACTTTGCCTATCGTTACAACGGTCGAGACTAGTTTTGGCCTCTTTTTTAACTTTTTGCCTAAGTGTTGGTTAGTTTTGCCTACGGGCTGATAACTCGGACCCGTAATTCAGAATCGAGTCCCGTAAGTTGTAATACGTGCCTAATTCCTACGCGATACTATGTATGTGTTTGCGTGTCGTTACAACGGCCGAGGCTAGTTTTGGCCTCTTTTTCGACTTTTTGCCTAAGTGTTGGTCAGTTTTGCCTACGGGCTGATAACTAGGTCTCCGTAAGTCGGAATTGAGTTTCGTAAGTTATAACGCGTGCCTAATACCTACGCGGTGCTATGCACGAGTTTCTGTCTCATTATAATAACTGAGGCGGGTTTTGGACTCTTTTTCGACTTTTTGCCTAGTTTTGGTCAGTTTTGCTTACGAGCTGATAACTCGGCTTTCATAAATCAGAATCGAGTCCCGTAAGTATTATCGTGTGCCTAATAACTACACGGTGATATGTACGTGTTTACGTGTCGTTACGACGGCCGAGGCGAGTTTTGGCCTCTTTATTGACTTTTTACCTAAGTGTTGGTCAGTTTTGCCTACGGGCTGATAACTCGGCCTCCGAAAGTTAGAATCGAGTCCCGTAAGTTTTAACACGTGCCTAATACCTACGCGGTACTATGCATGTGTTTTCGTGTCGTTACAACGGCCGAGGCGTGTTTCGGCCTCTTTTTTAATTTTTTACCTAATTGTTGGTCAGTTTTGCCTACGGGCTGATAACTCGGCTTCCGTAAGTAAGAATCAAGTAACATATATTGTAACGCGTGCTTAATACCTACATTGTGCTATGTTTTTGTTTGCGTGTTGTTACGACGGTCGAGGCGGGTTTTGACCTCTTTTTTGACTTTTTGCCTAAGTGTTGTTCTATGTATGTGTTTGCGTATCATTACGATAGCCGAGTCGAGTTTTGGCTTCTTTTTTGACTTGTTACCTAAGTGTTAGTTAGTTTTGCCTACATGTTGATAACTCGGTCTTCGTACGTCTGAATCGAGTCCCGTAAGTTGTAACGCGTGCCTAATACCTACGCGGTGCTATGTACGAGTTCTTGTGGATTTTGGCCTCTTTTTCTACTTTTTATCTAATTGTTGGTCAGTTTTGCCTACGGACTGATAACTCGGCCTCCGTCTGACGGAATTGAGTCCCCTAAGCTGTAATGCGTGCCTAATACCTACGCGATGATATGTATGTGTTTGCTTGTCGTTACGATGGCCGAGGTGAGTTTTGGCCTCTTTTTCGACTTTTTGCCTAAGTGTTGGTCAATTTTGCCTGCGGGCTGATAACTCGGCCTCCGTATGTCGAAATCGAGTCCCGTAAGTTGTAACACATGCCTAATACCTACGCGGTAGTATGTATGTGTTTGCGTATCATTACAACGGCCGAGGCGTGTTTTGGCTTCTTTTTTGACTTTTTACCTAAGTGTTAATTAGTTTTGCCTACGGGCTGATAACTCGGCCTCCGTAAATTGGAATCGAGTCCCGTAAGTTGTAACGCGTGCCTAATACCTACGCAGTGCTATGTACGAGTTTCCATATAGTTACAACGGTCGAGGTGGGTTTTGGCCTCTTTTTCGACTTTTTCCCCAAATGTTGGTTAGTTTTGTCTACGGGCTGATAACTCGGCATCTGTAAGTCGGAATTGAGTCTCGTAAGTTATATTGCGTGCCTAATACCTACGCGGTGCTATGCATATATTTGTGCGTCGTTACAATGGCCGATGCGGTTTTTGGCCTCTTTTTTAACTTCTTACCTAAGTGTTGGTCAATTTTGAATACGGGCTAATAAGTCGGTCTACGTATGTCAGAATCGAGTCCCGTAAGTTGTAACGCATGCCTAATACATACACGGTACTATGTATATGTTTTTATCTCGTTACGACGGTCGAGGCATGTTTTGGCCTCTTTTTTGACTTTTTACCTAAATGTTGTTCAGTTTTGCTTACGGGCTGATAACTCGGCCTACGTCAGTCAGAATTGAGTCCCGTAAGTTATAACGCATGCCTAATACCCATGCAGTGCTATGTATGTCTTTACGTGTTGTTACGACGGCCGAGGCGGGTTTTGACCTCTTTTTCGAAATTTTCCTAAGTGTTGGTCAGTTTTGCCTACGGGCTGATAACTCGGCCTCCGTAAGTCGGAATCGAGTCCCGTAAGTTGTATCGCGTGTCTAATACCTACGCAATGCTATGTATGCGTTTTTGTGTCATTACGACGGCCGAGACGGGTTTATGCCTCTTTTTGACTTTTTGCCTAAGTATTGGTCTGTTTTGCCTACGGGCTGATAACTTGGCCTCCGTATGTCAGAATCGAGTCCCGTAAGTTGTAACGCGTGTCTAATACTTACGCCGTGCTATATACATGTTTGCGTATTGTTACGATGGCCGAGGCGGTTTTGGCCTCTTTTTCGACGTTTTGCCTAAGTGTTGGTCAGTTTTGCCTACGGGCTGATAATTCGGCCTATGTAAGTCGGAATCGAGTCCCATAAGTTGTAACGCATGCCTAATACCTATGCAGTGCTATGTACGTGTTTGCGTGTCGTTATGAAGGCTGAGGCGAGAGTTTTGGCCTCTTTTTCGATTTTTTGCCTAAGTATTAGTCAGTTTTGCCTACGGGCTGATAAGTTGGGCTCCGTAAATTGGAATCGAGTCCTACAAGTTGTAACACGTGCCTAATACCTACGTGGTGCTATGTACGTGTTTGCGTGTCCTTACGACGGTCGAGGCTGGTTTTGGCCTCTTTTCGACTGTTTGCCTAAGTGTTGGTCAGTTTTGCCTACGAGCTAATAACTCGGCCTCTGTAAGTTTGATTCGAGTTCTGTAAGTTGTAACGCGTGCCTAATACCTACACGGTGCTATGTATGTGTTTACGTGTCGTTACGATGACTCAGACGGGTTTTGGCCTATTTTTTAACTTTTTGCTAAGTGTTAGTAAGTTTTGCCTACGGGCTGATAACTCGGCCTCCGTAAGTCGGAATCGAGCCCGTAACTTGTAACGCGTGCCTAATATCTACGCTGTTCTATGTACATGTTTGCGTTTCGTTACGGCCGAGGCGGGTTTTGGCCTCTTTTTTGACTTTTCCCTAAGTGTTGGTTAGTTTTGCCTACGGGCTGATAACTCGGCCTATGTAAGTCAGAATTGAGTCCCGTAAGTTGTAACACGTGCCTATTACCTTCACGGTGCTATATACGTGTTTGCGTGTCGTTATGACGGTCGAGGCGGGGTTTTGGCATCTTTTTTGAGTTTTTGCCTAAGTGTTTGTCAGTTTTACCTACGGGCTGATAACTCAGCCTCCGTAAGTCGAAATTGAGTCCCATAAGTTGTAACGCGTGCCTAATTCCTACGTGGTCCTATGTATATGTTTGTGTGTCATTACGACGGCCGAGGCTAATTTTGGCCTCTTTTTTGACTTTTTGCCTATGTGTTGGTTAGTTTTGCCAATGGGCTGATAACTCGGCCTCCGTAAGTCAGAATCGAGTCCTGTAAGTTGTAACGCGTGCCTAATTCCTAGGCGGTGCTATGTATTAGTTTGCGTCTCATTACGAGGGTCGAGACTGAGTTTGGCATCTTTTTCGACTTTTTGCATAAGTGTTGGTCAGTTTTACCTACGGGCTGATGACTCGGCGTCCGTAAGTCGGAATCGAGTCCCGTAATTTGTAACACGTGTCAAATACCTACGTGGTGCTTTGTATGTGTTTGCGAGTCGTTACTACAGCCAAGGTTAGTTTTGGCCTCTTTTTTGACTTTTTACCTAACTATTGGTCAGTTTTACCTACGGGCTGATAACTAGCCCTCCGTCAGTTGGAATCGAGTCCCGTAAGTTTTAATGCGTGCCAAATACCTACGTGATGCTATGTATGTGTTTGCGTGTCGTTGCGATGGCCGAGGCGAGTTTCGGCCACTTTTTCGACTTTTTGCATAAGTATTGGTCAGTTTTACCTACGGGCTGATAACTCGGCCTCCGTAAGTAGAAATTGAGTACCGTAAGTTGTAACGTGTGCCTAATACCTACGTGGTGCTATGTATATGTTGGTGTGTTATTACGACGGCCGAGGCTAATTTTGGCCTCTTTTTTAACTTTTTGCCTAAGTGTTGGTCAGTTTTGCCAATGGGCTGATAACTCGGCCTCTGTAAGTTAGAATCAAGTTCCGTAAGTTGTAACGCGTGCCTAATTCCTACGCGGTGCTATGTATTAGTTTGCGTCTTATTACGACGGTCGAGACTAGTTTTTGGCATCTTTTTCGACGTTTTGCCTAAGTGTTGGTCATTTTTGCCTACGGGCTGATAACTCGGCCTCCGTAAGTCGGAATCGAGTCCCGTAAATTGTAACGCGTGCCAAATACCTACGCTGTGCTATGTATGTGTTTGCGTATCATTACGATGGCCGAGGCGGGTTTTGACTTCTTTTTTGTCTTTTTACCTAAGTGTTAGTTAGTTTTGCCAACGGGCTGATAACTCGGCCTTCGTAAATCAGAATCGAGTCCCGTAAGCTGTAACGCGTGCCTAATAACCACACGGTGCTATGTACGAGTTTTCGTATCGTTACAACGGCCGAGGTGGGTTTTGACCTCGTTTTTGACTTTTTCCCCAAATATTGGTCAGTTTTGCCTACGGGCTGATAACTCGGCCTCCGTAAGTCAGAATTGAGTCCCGTAAGTTGTAACGCGTGCCTAATACTTACGCGGTTCTATGCATGTATTTGCGTGTCGTTAAAATGGTCGATGCGGGTTTTGGCCTCTTTTTTAACTTTTTACCTAAGTGTTGGTCAATTTTGCATACGGGCTTATAATTCGGTCTACGTATGTCAGAATTGTGTCTCGTAAGTTTTAACGCATGCATAATACATACGCGGTACTATATATGTGTTTTTATGTCGTTACAATGGCCGAGGCATGTTTTGGCATATTTTTTGACTTTTTACCTAAATGTTGTTCAGTTTTGTTTACGGGCTGATAACTCGACCTCCGTATGTCAGAATTGAGTCTCTTAAGTTATAACGCGTGCCAAATACCTATGCAGTGTTACGTATGTCTTTGCGTGTTGTTACGACGACCGAGGTGAGTTTTGGTCTCTTTTTCGAGTTTTTGCCTAAGTGTTGGTCAGTTTTGCCTACGGGCTGATAACTCGGCCTCCGTATGTCGAAATCGATTCCCATAAGTTGTAATGTATGCCTAATACCTACGTGGTGCTATGTATGTGTTTGCGTATCGTTACGATGGCTGAAGCGGGTTTTGGCCTCTTTTTGACATTTTTCTAAATGTTGGTCAGTTTTCCCTACGGGCTGATAACTCGACCTCCGTAAGTCAGAATCGAGTTCCGTAACTTGTAACGCATGCCTAATACCTGCGCGGTGCTATGTACGAGTTTTCGTCTCATTACAACGGCCGAGGCGGGTTTTGGCCTCTTTTTCGACTTTTTTCCTAAGTGTTGGTCTGTTTTGCCTACGGGCTGATAACTCGGCCTCCGTAAGTCGGAATCGAGTCCCGTAAATTGTATCGCGTGTCTAATACCTACGCAATGCTATGTATGCGTTTGTGTGTCATTACGACGGCCGAGACGGATTTAGGCCTCTTTTTTGACTTTTTGCCTATGTATTGTCAGTTTTGCCTACGGGCTGATAACTTGGCCTCCGTATGTCAGAATCGAGTCCCATAAGTTGTAACGCGTGCCTAATACTTACGCCGTGCTATATACATGTTTGCGTATTGTTACGATGGCCGAGGCGGTTTTGGCCTCTTTTTCGACGTTTTGCCTAAGTGTTGGTCAGTTTTGCCTACGGATGATAATTCGACCTATGTAAGTCAGAATCGAGTCCCATAAGTTGTAACGCATGCCTAATACCTACGCAGTGCTATGTACGTGTTTGCGTGTCGTTATGAAGGTCGAGGGGGTTTTGGCCTCTTTTTCGACTTTTTGCCTAAATGTTAGTCAGTTTTGCCTACGGGCTGATAAGTCGGGCTCCGTAAATCGGAATCGAGTCCCACAAGTTGTAACACGTGCCTAATACCTATGTGGTGCTGTGTACATGTTTGCATGTCCTTACGACGGCCGAGGTGGTTTTGGCCTCTTTTTCGACAGTTTGCCTAAGTGTTGGTCAGTTTTGCCTATGGGCTAATAACTCGACCTCTGTAAGTTAGATTCGAATTCATAAGTTGTAACGCTTGCCTAATACCTACACGGTGCTATGTATGTGTTTACGTGTCGTTACGATGACTGAGACGGGTTTTGCCTCTTTTTTTAACTTTTTGCCTAAGTGTTAGTCAGTTTTGCCTACGGGCTGATAACTCGGCCTCCGTAAGTCGGAATCGAGTCCCGTAACTTGTAATGCGTGCCTAATATCTACGCGGTTTCTATGTACTTGTTTGCGTATCGTTACAACGGCCGAGGCGGGTTTTAGTCTCTTTTTTGACTTTTTGCCTAACTGTTGGTCAGTTTTTCCTACATGCTGATAACTCGGCCTATGTAAGTCAGAATTGAGTCCCGTAAGCTGTAACACGTGCCTAATACCTTCACGGTGCTATATACGTGTTTGCGTGTGTCATTATGATGGTCAAGGCGTGTCACAATTCTGACATAGTGTTGGTCAGTTTTACCTATGGGCTTATAACTCGGCCTCCGTAAGTTGGAATCGAGTCCCGTAAGTTGTAACGCATGCCTAATACCTACGTTGTGCTATGTATGTGTTTGCGTGTTTTTACGACGGTCAAGGCGGGGGTTTTGGCCTCTTTTTTCGACTTTTTGCTTAAGTGTTGGCGAGTTTTGCCTACGGGCTGATAACTCAACCTTCGTAAGTCGGAATCGATTCCCGTAAGTTGTAACGTGTGCCTAATATACACGCGGTGCTATGTAAGTGTTTGTGTATCGTTACGACGGCCGAGGTGGGTTTTGGCCTCTTTTTTGACTTTTTGCCTAAGTGTTGGTCAGTTATGCCTACGGGTTGATAACTCGGCCTCCGTATATCGGAATCAAGTCCCGTAAGTTGTAACGCATGCCTAATACTTACATGGTTCTATGTATGTGTTTCCGTATCGTTTCAACGGCCGATGCGAGTTTTGGCCTCTTTTTCGATTTTTTTGCCTAAGTGATGGTCAGTTTTGTCTACGGGCTGATAAATCGGCCTCCGTAAATCAGAATCGAGTCCCGTAAGTTGTAACACGTGCCTAATACCTGCGCAGTGCTATGTACGTGTTTGCGTGTCATTACGACGGCCGAGATGGGTTATGGCTTCTTTTTTGACTTTTTCCTTAAGTGTTGGTCAGTTTTGCCTACGAACTGATAACTCGGCCTCCGTAAGTCAGAATTGAGTCTCGTAAGTTGTAACGCGTGCCTAATACCTATGCAGTACTATGCATGTGTTTGCGTGTTGTTACGACGGTGTCGAGACGAGTTTTGGCCTCTTTTTTAACTTTTTGCCTAAGTGTTGGCGAGTTTTGCCTACGGACTGATGACTCGGCCTCCGTAAGTCGGAAATTAGTCCCGTAAGTTGTAACGTGTGCCTAGTACCTACGTGGTGCTATGTATTTGTTTACGTGTTGTTACGACGGCCGAGGTGGTTTTGGCCTCTTTTTCGACTTTTTGCCTAAGTGTTAGTCAGTTTTGACTACGGGCTGATAACTCGGCCTCGGTAAGTTGGAATCGCGTCTCGTAAGTTGTAACGCGGGCCGAATACCTACGCGGTACTATGCACGTGTTTGCGTGTTGTTACGACGGCCGAGGGGGGGGTTTTGGCCTCTTTTTCGATATTTTGCATAATTGTTGGTCAGTTTTGCCTACGGACTGGTAACTCGGCTCCGTAAGTTGGAATCGAGTTCCATAAGTTGTAACGTGTGTCTAATACCTACGTTGTGCTATGTATGTGTTTGTGTGTCATTATGACGACTGAGACAGGTTTTGGCCTCTTTTTTAACTTTTTGCCTAAGTATTGGTCAATTTTGCCTACGGGCTGATAACTTGGCCTCCGTATGTCAGAACGAATTCTGTAAGTTGTAACGCGTTTCTGATACTACGCTGTGCTATATACAAGTTTTCGTATTGTTACGATGGCCGAGGGGGTTTTGGACTCTTTTTCGACTTTTTGCTAATGTGTTGGTCAATTTTGCCTACGGGCTGATAACTCGGCCTATGTAAGTCTGAATCGAGTCCCATATGTTGTAACGCATGCCTAATACCTACGCGATGCTATGTACGTGTTTGCGTGTCGTTATGAAGACCGAAGCGGGTTTTGGCCTCTTTTTCGACTTTTTGTCTAAGTGTTAGTCAGTTTTGCCTACGGGCTGATAAGTCGGCCTCCGTAAATCGGAATAGAGCCCCACAAGTTGTAACACGTGCCTAATACCTGTGTGTGGTGCTATGTACGTGTTTGCGTGTCCTTACGACGGCTGAGGCTGGTTTTGGCCTCTTTTTCGACTTTTTGCCTAAGTGTTGGTCTGTTTTGCCTACGGGCTAATAACTCGGCCTCCGTAAGTCGGAATCGAGTTTCGAAAGTTGTAACGCGTGCCTAATACCTACGTGGTGCTATGTATGTGTTTACGTGTCATTACGATGACTGAGACATGTTTTGGCCTCTTTTTTGACTTTTTGCCAAAGTTTTAGTCAGTTTTACCTACGGGCTGATAACTCGGCCTCCGTAAGTCGGAAACGAGTCCCGTAAGTTGTAACGCGTGCCTAATACATACGTGGTGCTATGTATTCTTTGAGTATCGTTACAACGGCCGAGGCGGGTTTTGACCTCTTTTTTGACTTTTTGCATAAGTGTTGGTCAGTTTTGCCTACAGGCTAATAACTCGGCCTCCGTAAGTCGAAATCGAGTCCCATAATTTGTAACACATGTCTAATAACTACACGGTGATATATACATGTTTGCGTGTCGTTATGACGGCCGAGGCGGTTTTGACATCTTTTCTGAGTTTTTGCCTAAGTGTTGGTCAGTTTTGCCTACGGGATGATAACTCGGCCTCTGTAAGTTATAACGCGTGCCTAATGCCTACGTGGTGCTATGTACATATTTGTGTGTCATTACGACAGTCGAGGCTAATTTGGCCACTTTTTTGAATTTTTTCCTAAGTGTTGGTCAGTTTTTCCAATGGGCTGATAACTCGGCCTCCGTAAGTCAGAATCGAGTTCTGTAACTTGTAAATGCTTGCTTAATTCCTACGCGGTGCTATGAATTAGTTTGCGTCTCATTACGACGGTCGAGACGGGTTTTTCGCATCTTTTTCGACTTTTTGCCTACGTGTTGGTCAATTTTGCCTACGGCCTGATAACTCGGCCTCTGTGAGTCGGAATCGAGTCCGTAAGTTCTAACGCGTGCCTAATACCTACGCGGTGCTATATATGTGTTTGCGTGTCGTTACTACAGCCGAGGTGAGTTTTGGCCTTTTTTTCGACTTTTTGCCTAATTGTTGGTCAGTTTTGCCTACGGGCTGATAACCCGGCCTCTGTCCGTCGGAATCGAGTCCCGTAAGTTGTAACGTATGCCTAATACCTACGCGGTGCTATGTATGTGTTTACGTATCATTACGATGGCCGAGGCGGGCTTTGGCTTCTTTTTTGACTTTTTATCTAAGTGTTGGTTAGTTTTGTCTACGGGCTGATAACTCGGCCTCCGTAAGTCAGAATCGAGCCCGTAAGTTGTAACGCGTGCCTAATACCTACGCGGTTACTATGTACGAGTTTCTGTATCGTTAGAACGACCGAGCGGATTTTGGGCTCTTTTTCTACTTTTTGCCTAAGTGTTGGTCAGTTTTGCCTACGGGCTGATAACTCGGCCTCCGTAAGTTGGAATCGAGTCCCGTAAGTTGTAATGTGTCTAATACCTACGCAATTCTATGTATGCGTTTGCGTGTCATTACGACGGCCGAGACGGGTTTTGGCCTCTTTTTTGACTTTTTGCCTAAGAATTGGTCAATTTTGCCTACGGGCTGATAACTGGCCTCCGTATGTCAGAATCGAGTCCCGTAAGTTGTAATGCGTGCCTAATACCTACGCGGTGCTATATACATGTTTGCGTATTGTTACGATGTCTGAGGCTATTTTGGCCTCTTTTTGACGTTTTGCTTAAGTGTTGGTCAGTTTTGCCTACGGGCTGATAACTCGTCCTATGTAAGTCGGAATTGAGTCCCATAAGTTGTAACGCATACCTAATTACCTAAGCAGTGCTATGTATGTGTTTGCGTGTCGTTATGAAGGCCGAGGCGGGTTTTGACCTCTTTTTCGACTTTTTGGCCTAAGTGTTAGTCAGTTTTTGCCTATGGGCTGATAAGTCGGCCTCCGTAAATCGGAATCGAGTCCCACAAGTTGTAACACATACCTAATACCTACATGGTGTTATGTACGTGTTTGCGTGTCCTTATGACGGCTCAGAGCTGGTTTTGGCCTCTTTTTCGACTGTTTGCCTAAGTGTTGGTCAGTTTTGCCTACGGGCTAATAACTTAGCCTCCGAAAGTTAGAATTGAGTTCCGTAAGTTTTAACGCGTGCCTAATACTACGCGGTGCTATGTATGTGTTTACGTGTCGTTAGGATGACTGAGACGGGTTTTGGCTTTTTTTTTAACTTTTTGCCTAAGTGTTAGTCAGTTTTTGCCTACAGACTGATAACTCGGCCTCCGTAAGTCGGAATCGAGTCCCGTAACTTGTAACGCGTGCCTAATATCTACGCGATGCTATGTACTTTTTTAGCATCGTTACAACGGCCAAGGCGGGGTTTTGGCCTCTTTTTTGACATTTTGCCTAAGTGTAGGTCAGTTTTGCCTACGGGCTGATAACTCGGGCTATGTAAGTTAGAATGAGTCCCGTAAGTTGTAACACGTGCCTAATACCTACACGGTGCTATATACGTGTTTTGTGTGTCGTTATGACGGTCGAGGCGGGTTTTGGCCTCTTTTTCGAGTTTTTGCCTAAGTGTTTGTCAGTTTTGCCTACGGGCTGATAACTCGGCCTCCGTAAGTCGAAATTAAATCTCGTAAGCTGTAACGCGTGCCTAATTCCTACGTGGTGCTATGTATATGTTTGTGTGTCATTAAGACGGCCGTGCCTATTTTGGCCTCTTTTTGACTTTTTGCTCAAGTGTTGGTAAAATTTGCCAATGGGCTGATAACTCGGCCTTCGTAAGTCAGAATCGAGTCCTTTAGTTTGTAACGCGTGCCTAATTCCTACGCGGAGCTATGTATTAGTTTGCGTCTCATTACGAGGGTCGAGACTGGTTTGGCATCTTTTTCGACTTTTTGCATAAGTGTTAGTCAGTTTTGCCTACGGGCTGATAACTCGGACTCCGTAAGTCGGAATCAAGTCCCGTAAGTTGTAACGCATGCCAAATACCTACGCGGTGCTATGTATGTATTTGCATGTTGTTACTACAGCCGAGGTGAGTTTTGGCCCCTTTTTCGAGTTTTTGCCTAATTGTTGGTCAGTTTTGCCTACGGCCTGATAACTCGGCCTCTGTCCGTCGGAATCGAGTCCCGTAGTTGTAACGCATGCCTAATATCTACGCGGTGCTATGTATGTGTTTGCATATCATTACGATGGTCGAAGCTGGTTTTGGCTTCTTTTTTGACTTTTTACCTAAGTGTTAGTTAGTTTTGCCTACGGGCTGATAACTCGGCCTCCATAAATCGGAATCGAGTCCCGTAATTTGTCACGCGTGCCTAATACCTACGCGGTGCTATTTACGTTTTCGAATCGTTACAACGGGCCGAGGTTGTTTTGGCCTCTTTTTCGACTTTTACCCAAATACCTACGCGGTCCTAGTTATGTGTTTGCGTGTCGTTATACTGCAGGTAAGCTTTGGCCTCTTTTTTGACTTTTTACCTAAGTGTTGCTCTGTTTTCCGTAAGTTGTAATGCGTGCCTAATACCTACGCGATGCTATGTATGTGTTTGGGTGTCGTTACGATGTCCGAGACGAGTTTTGGCCTCTTTTTTGACTTTTGCCTAAGTGTTGGTCAGTTTTGCCTACGGGCTGATAAGTCGGCCTCCGTATGTCGGAATAGAGTCCCATAAGTTGTAACGATGCCTAATACCTATGTGGTGCTATGTATGTGTTTGCGTATCGTTACGATGTCGAAGCGGGTTTTGGCTACTTTTTTGACTTTTTACCTAAGTGTTAATAGTTTTGCCTACGGTCTGATAACTCGGCCTCCGTAAATCGGAATCGAGTCCCGTAAGTTGTAACGCGTGCCTAATACCTACGCGGTGTATGTACGTGTTTGCATATCGTTACGACGGCCGAGGCTGGTTTTGGCCTCTTGTTCGACTTTTTTTGCCTAAGTGTTGGTCAGTTTTACCTACGGGCTGATAACTCGGCCTCCGTATGTCGGAATCGAGTCCCATAAGTTGTAACGCATGCCTAATACCTATGTGGTGCTATGTATGTGTTTGTGTATCGTTACGATGTTCGAAGCGGGTTTTGGTACTTTTTTGAATTTTTACCTAAGTGTTAATTAGTTTTGCCTACGGTCTGATAACTCGGCCTCGTAAATCGGAATGAGTCCGTAAGTTGTAACGCGTGCCTAATACCTACGCGGTGCTATGTACGTGTTTGCATATCGTTACGACGGTCGAGGCTGGTTTTGGCCTCTTGTTCGACTTTTTGACTAAGTGTTGGTCAGTTTTGCCTACGGGCTGATAACTCGGCCTCCGTAAGTCGGAATCGAGTCCCGTAAGTTGTAACGCGTGCCAAATACCTACGCGGTGCTATGTATGTATTTGCGTGTCGTTACTACGGCCGAGGTGAGTTTTGGCCTCTTTTTCGAGTTTTTGCCTAATTGTTGGTCAGTTTTGCCTACGGGCTGATAACTCGGCCTCTGTCCGTCGGAATCGAGTCCCGTAAGTTGTACGCATGCCTAATATCTACGCGGTGCTATGTATGTGTTTGCATATCATTACGATGGCGAAGCTGGTTTTGACTTCTTTTTTGACTTTTTACCTAGTGTTAGTTAGTTTTGCCTACGGGCTGATAACTCGGCCTCCATAAATCAGAATCGAGTCCGTAAATTGTCACGCTGCCTAATACCTACGCGGTGCTATGTACGTATTTTCGTTATCGTTACAACGGCCGAGG
This sequence comes from Panax notoginseng, assembly GCA_016801055.1. NCBI lineage: Eukaryota > Viridiplantae > Streptophyta > Magnoliopsida > Apiales > Araliaceae > Panax > Panax notoginseng. The sequence goes on along the minus strand of CM029013.1, from coordinate 266,074,993 downwards.
TGGGTTTTGGCCTCTTTTTCGACTTTTATCCCAAATACCTATGCGGTCCTAGTTATATGTTTGCGTTGTCGTTACTACTGCAAGGTAAGTTTTGGCCTCTTTTCGACTTTTTACCTAAGTGTTGCTTAGTTTTTCCGTAAGTTGTAATGTGGCCTAATACCTACGCGATGCTATATATGTGTTTGGGTGTCGTTACGATGTCCGAGACGAGTTTTGGCCTCTTTTTGACTTTTTGCCTAAGTGTTGGTCAGTTTTGCCTACGGGCTGATAACTCGGCCTCCGTATGTCGGAATCGAGTCCATAAGTTGTAACGCATGCCTAATACCTATGTGGTGCTATGTATGTGTTTGCGTATCGTTACGATGTCCGAAGCGGGTTTTGGCTACTTTTTTGACTTTTTACTAAGTGTTAATTAGTTTTGCCTACGGTCTGATAACTCGGCCTCCGTAAATCGGAATCGAGTCCCGTAAGTTGTAACACGTGCCTAATACCTACGCGTGTTGTATGTACGAGTTTCGTATCGTTACAACGGCTGAGGTGGGTTTTGGCCTTTTTTGACTTTTTTCCAAATATTGGTCAGTTATGTTACGGGCTGATATAACTCGGCCTCCGTAAATCGGAATTGAGTCCCGTAAGTTGTAACGCGTGCCTAATACCTACAATGGCCGATGCGGTTTTTGGCCTCTTTTTTAACTTTTTACCTAAGTGTTGGTCAATTTTGCATACGGGCTAATAACTCGGTCTACGTATGTCAGAATCGAGTCCCATAAGTTGTAACGATACCTAATACATACGCGGTATATGTATGTGTTTTTTATGTTGTTACGACGACCGAGTCATGTTTTGCCCTCTTTTTCGACTTTTTACCTAAATGTTGTTCTATTTTTGTTTACGGGCTGATAACTCGGCCTCCGTAAGTCAGAATTGAGTCCCGTAAGTTATAACGCGTGCCTAATACCCATGCAATGTTATGTAAGTCTTGCGTGTTGTTACGACGACCGAGGTGGGTTTTGGCCTCTTTGGACTTTTGCCTAAGTGTTGTCAGTTTTGTACGGGCTGATAACTCGGCCTCGTTATGTCGAAATCGAGTCCCGGAAGTTTTAATGATACCTAATACCTACGCGGGTGCTATGTATTTGTTTGCGTATCGTTACAATGGTTGAGGCGGGTTTTGGCCTCTTTTTTGACATTTTAACTAAGTGTTGGTCAGTTTTGCATACGGGTGATAACTCGGCCTCCGTAAGTCGGAATTGAGTATCGTAAGTTGTAACGCGTGCCTAATACCTACGCGGTGCTATGCACGAGTTTCTGTCTCATTATAATAGTTGAGGCTGGTTTTGGACTCTTTTTTGATTACTTTTTGCCTAATTTTGGTCAGTTTAGCCTACGAGCTGATAACTCGGCCTCCGTAAATCAGAATCGAGTCCGTAAGTAGTATCGCGTGTCTAATACCTACACGGTGATATGTACGTGTTACGTATCGTTACGACGGCGAGGCGAGTTTTGGCCTCTTTTTTGACTTTTTCCTAAGTGTTGGTCAGTTTTGCCACGGGCTGATAACTCGGCCTCCGAGAATCGACTCCCGTAAGTTTTAACACGTGCCTAATACCTACGCGGTACTATGCATGTGTTTTCGTGTCGTTACAA